>JARGYO010005608.1:0-328302 GCA_029206835.1 Rana muscosa
TTCAAATACACCCAGGTACATGACAGATATTTCCTTGTGGATTGTAGGCTGATATTTCCTCGTAGATTCTAGGCTGATATTTCCTCGTGGATTGTAGGCTGATATTTCCTCGTAGATTGTAGGCTGATATTTCCTTGTGGATTGTAGGCTGATATTTCCTCGTAGATTGTAAATTGATATTTCCTCATAGATTGTAGGCTGATATTTCCTTGTGGATTGTAAGCTGATATTTCCTCGTAGATTGTAGGTTGATATTTCCTCATGGATTGTAGGCTGATATTTCCTTGTGGATTGTAAACTGATATTTCCTCGTAGATTGTAGTCTGATATTTCCTCATGGATTGTAGGCTGATATTTCCTTGTGGATTGTAGGCTGATATTTCCTCGTAGATTGTAGGCTGATATTTCCTCGTAGATTGTAGGCTGATATTTCCTTGTGGATTGTAGGCTGATATTTCCTCGTAGATTGTAAGCTGATATTTCCTTGTGGATTGTAGGCTATTTCATCGTAGATTGTAAACTGATATTTCCTCGTAGATTGTAAACTGATATTTCATCGTGGATTGTAAACTGATATTTCCTCGTAGATTGTAAACTGATATTTCCTCGTGGATTGTAGGCTATTTCATCGTAGATTGTAAACTGATATTTCCTCGTAGATTGTAAACTGATATTTCCTCGTAGATTGTAAGCTGATATTTCCTCGTAGATTGTAGGCTATTTCCTTGTGGTTTGTAGGCTGATATTTCCTCGTAGATTGTAGGCTGATATTTCCTCGTAGATTGTAGGCTGATATTTCCTCGTGGATTGTAGGCTGATATTTCCTCGTAGATTGTAAGCTGATATTTCCTCGTGGATTGTAGGCTATTTCCTCGTAGATTGTAAACTGATATTTCCTCGAGGATTGTAGGCTGATATTTCCTCTTAGATTGTAGACTGATATTTCCTCGTAGATTGTAGGCTGATATTTCCTCGTAGATTGTAGGCTGATATTTCCTTGTGGATTGTAGGCTGATATTTCCTCGTAGATTGTAAGCTGATATTTCCTCGTGGATTGTAGGCTATTTCATCGTAGATTGTAAACTGATATTTCCCCGTAGATTGTAAACTGATATTTCCTCGTGGATTGTAAACTGATATTTCCTCGTAGATTGTAAACTGATATTTCCTCGTGGATTGTAGGCTATTTCATCGTAGATTGTAAACTGATATTTCCTCGTAGATTGTAAACTGATATTTCCTCGTGGATTGTAAACTGATATTTCCTTGTGGATTGTAGGCTGATATTTCCTCGTAGATTGTAGGCTGATATTTCCTCGTAGATTGTAGGCTGATATTTCCTTGTGGATTGTAAACTGATATTTCCTCGTAGATTGTAAACTGATATTTCCTCATAGATTGTAGACTGATATTTCCTCGTAGATTGTAAACTGATATTTCCTCGTAGATTGTAAACTGATATTTCCTCGTAGATTGTAGGCTGATATTTCCTCGTAGATTGTAAACTGATATTTCCTCGAAGATTGTAAACTGATATTTCCTTGTGGATTGTAAACTGATATTTCCTCGTAGATTGTAGGCTGATATTTTCTTGTAGATTGTAAGCTGATATTTCCTCGTAGATTGTAAGCTGACATTTCCTTGTGGATTGTAGGCTGATATTTCCTCGTAGATTGTAGGCTGATATTTCCTCGTAGATTGTAGGCTGATATTTCCTCATGGATTGTAGGCTATTTCCTTGTGGATTGTAAGCTGATATTTCCTTGTGGATTGTAGGCTTATATTTCCTCGTAGATTGTAGGCTGATATTTACTTGTGGATTGTAGGCTGATATTTCCTCGTAGATTGTAGGCTGATATTTCCTCGTGGATTGTAGGCTGATATTTCCTCGTGGATTGTAGGCTGATATTTCCTCGTGGATTGTAGGCTGATATTTCCTCGTGGATTGTAAGCTGATATTTCCTCGTGGATTGTAGGCTGATATTTCCTCGTGGATTGTAGGCTGATATTTCCTCGTAGATTGTAAGCTGATATTTCCTCGTGGATTGTAGGCTGATATTTCCTCGTAGATTGTAAACTGATATTTCCTCGTGGATTGTAAACTGATATTTCCTCGTAGATTGTAAACTGATATTTCCTTGTAGATTGTGTAGCGGGGTCCTCAAATTGATGGGATACACCTGGGCAATAGTGTAACCCAGGTGTATAATTGTGTTAGGATTCAGACCCCTTTTTGTTTCGTGGAGGATTGGAGGATGTAATATTCTCCTTTGCCTGTGGGTGGCGGAGTACCCACAGGCTTCAGGTAGAATCATCCCCTGCAGTGCTCCCTGTTTGGTCTCTTCCCGGAGATGGTATGGCTGGGGCGGGGAACCCGCCGGGCCGTTGATGGGAGGAGATAAAAGGGGGAGACGCCCTTGCCACAAGGTTGTTCTTCTGGCGGAGAAGGAGGTCCTCGGAGGAGGAGGGTTGCGGTCCGCACCCAGGGCCCTTAGGCCTGGGTGCGGGAGATCCAGGAGTCTGGTCCAGGTGCCCATGGCCTGGTCCGGAGTCAAGTTGGCGTCCATCCCAGGCACCTTTAGCCTGGGGTGAGGTACTATCGAGGAGGCCTGGGGCCCAGTACCTTCGACTGGGTCCCGCTAGGGTGGACTGTCCGAGGGTCCCTGAGCGGAGGGACCCGTACCTGAGGTGAGGAGGCCGGGGAGGTTACCCACTGAAGACCCGGAGCAGCACCAACCCGGTGACGGTGGGCCCCTGGGAACTCTCTTGGGAGGACACATCCCCTGATAGGGGTCACAGCGTATCGAAGAGGGCTCTATTGCTGTTCATAGGGGTTGCTGGAAGAGACCCCATCTTTCCTGTTCTGTAACAGCCGGATTGGCTTAGGCGCCGCTGGTCATAGTACAGTGGCATAGAACTTAAACTTTAGAAAGTGCCTCGATCTGCTCATCCCACCGTTGGAAAGGGACTAGATCCCAACCAGTCTGCTGCAATAGGAACTGTTATTGTGCTTTGCTTATTGGAGTGTCGAATAAACAAGTGTTGGACCTTTCTTCGGTGTGTGAACTCCGGTTACTGGAAACAAAGGGGAGGCTGGTGAGCTTGTAAGTACAGACTCGGTACATTCGCAGAACACATTGGCCCGAGGAAACATCAGGAAGTGGCCTTCACCTCCCTATTGCAATGGGGAGGACATGGGCCGTGGCGCATCTCACTCTCACAACTCAGAAACCCCTAGACATGAGTTGGTGTGTAACAGATGAAGAAGTTGGAGAGAGGGTGAGGCCGCTACACGTGGGGGCTCGTGCGTCCGGGATACAGTGTGTTCTAAAGATGGACTTGAGAATGTCTACATTTGAACTTTGCTGCCCAGAGGAGTTCCGAGCAGATCGGCCAAATTACTGGCCAAAGTGCGTCCCTGCTCGGAGTTGTGGAAATGACCCTAACACGGGGAAGGCCCATGCGGAGGAGCGGAAAAAGGGAGAGGTCCAGCCGTGTGACGTACTGCACGTGGGGACTGTTAACGCACTGCGCCACGAGGCACCCCATGGCGACATCGTTCGTGGGCGGAGTCAAGAGGAAGCCCGCGAAAATGTACAGCTCATGGGAAGAGTCTGGCCAAGTGTGGGGATACACGTGGAGACTCCGGCGCGGGGTCAGTGCATGATGGAGCAGCAGACAGTCGGGATGACCTCAAGTGCCCCGTGGATTATGGTTCCTCACCCCACGAGAATGACTTCCTTTGCTGCCCCCATCACAGACACGGGGATAAGACTTAGGCCCCGAGGGCGGTTGGCTCTGTACACCTGCAGAGACACGGAGGCCCTCGGTGTGATCTGTCCCGGCTGCTCGGGACTGGTGGTCACCCTGAAGCCATTCGGGCGATGTGAGGAGTGCAGAGAATTCCTTTTTGAGGTCGAGTCGTCCACAGCAAGACCCCGGGCTCTTCGCCTCAACCACCTCACGGGTACCGCTACTCCGGAAGGGGAGATCAAGGCCTTTGTCGAGGTTCCTGTGCGCGCTGACCAGGGCGATGGACTGCCCAACAGAGAAAAATCCGAGGATGCTGCCTCGGTCGCCACAAGTTCCCTGCTTCCACCACCGAAGAGGAAAGTTGGCCTAGTACAGGCATCCTATGGACGTGGTCGAGCTTCACCCCGCTGCTTGCCTGGCCTGGATGGCGCCGGTCGAGATGGAAGTCCCGGACATCCCAGTCTTCTACAAGGGTCAGGTGAGCCAGGGGCTGGGACTGTGGTGGTGGTTGGAGGTGTCGGGGGCCCATTGGAGGTGGAACCCCCCAGGGAAGATGATTCTGTGTCCACGGGTAGATATCTGCCTGTGGAGATGTATGACACCTCCGACCTAGAGTCGCTGTCTGACTACGGAGACGATGGCGAGATAGACGAACTGTTCAGCCGCAAGGGCTGGGATAAAAAACCACTTCTTGCTTCCCGTGCGGTACGGGATTCGCCTATGTACACAGGAGATAGCACGCCTCGGGTGGAAGACCCGCAGCTTGCGAGGGAGCCTACCCCTCCACCTGTGTCCTCACCTACTGTTACCCCACCTACTTTGGTTGTGGGGATACCCCGCGCTTCTGTGAGAGCGCCGAAAGTCAGTTCCAGGGAGCTGGTAAAGGCACCTCGGCATCCAGAAGCTATTGTGCTGCCCGGAACTGGAGAGAAAGCCACTATGCCACCTTTGGCCCGCTTGCAGAGACTGTTTTGCCACAAAGTAGCTCGGGAATATGGGTGGGAGTACCCGTATCTACCCCGGGACTTGCTGTATGAGGTGGAAGTCTGGAGAACAAGATGGTGTGACGAGTTTGTGTGGGACAAGTTGAGGGTGCCCCATGCTCGCGGGTACCTGGAATGTATGCCGTCAGTGTCTAAGAGGTTTGAGGACTGCAAGGCAGAATGGAAATTGGGGCGCCATATCCATGCTGACAAGATAGTCATTTGCAGAAGAGAAGGAGAAGATGTCGAGTATTCGATAGAGGCATTTGACAAACACCTGAAACCCCTGTACCTGCCGGATCCAAAGTTTTACTTATAGGAGAAAAGAACTCCTGTTGTTTCCTTTGTGCACTGGAACTCTCTGGAGGAGTTATCCCCAGACACCCAGGACTGTGCCCTGCTTTTGTTTTTATTTGGTTTTTTTTTTTATTTTATTTTTTTTCTCGTTGGAGACTTGGGGACTGTTGTGTTTTGTGTTTCCCCTTTCTTCATGTGCCAAAGGCAAGGACATTTGGGGATAGTGGCAGAGTAGGGAAAAGCTGGAAGAACGAAGATTCGTTGAGTGTCATGACCGTGGCGTTGTCACCAGGTGGCAGTGTTGCGCAACAAATGTTTGAAAATGTTTCACACACACATCACCTTGCTTGTTGGAGTGAGTGGGTCTCTCGGCTGACGGGCCCACTCATCCCAAATGACACAAAATTATGTTAGGATGTTGTTTTTTTCTTTCCCCTGCAGGAGAGCCGTCAATCAAGATTATTGAGAGTGGGTGGCTCTTAGACAGTATGGGAGAGGGGTTGTGACTATGCAAATGTTTAAAGTGTTTTATGACATAAGTTGTTTTATATGTTCCCCATTCCCTGAGCAGGTCTTGGCACTTGGGAAAAATTTAGAGGAATTGCTTCAGGGGTTTCACTCCATGCCACCACTTGATGGGAGGTATGGGTGTGCACCTGACGCTGGGGACCAGCGTCAAATTACAGGGGGGAGTGTGTAGCGGGGTCCTCAAATTGATGGGATACACCTGGGCAATAGTGTAACCCAGGTGTATAATTGTGTTAGGATTCAGACCCCTTTTTGTTTCGTGGAGGATTGGAGGATGTAATATTCTCCTTTGCCTGTGGGTGGCGGAGTACCCACAGGCTTCAGGTAGAATCATCCCCTGCAGTGCTCCCTGTTTGGTCTCTTCCCGGAGATGGTATGGCTGGGGCGGGGAACCCGCCGGGCCGTTGATGGGAGGAGATAAAAGGGGGAGACGCCCTTGCCACAAGGTTGTTCTTCTGGCGGAGAAGGAGGTCCTCGGAGGAGGAGGGTTGCGGTCCGCACCCAGGGCCCTTAGGCCTGGGTGCGGGAGATCCAGGAGTCTGGTCCAGGTGCCCATGGCCTGGTCCGGAGTCAAGTTGGCGTCCATCCCAGGCACCTTTAGCCTGGGGTGAGGTACTATCGAGGAGGCCTGGGGCCCAGTACCTTCGACTGGGTCCCGCTAGGGTGGACTGTCCGAGGGTCCCTGAGCGGAGGGACCCGTACCTGAGGTGAGGAGGCCGGGGAGGTTACCCACTGAAGACCCGGAGCAGCACCAACCCGGTGACGGTGGGCCCCTGGGAACTCTCTTGGGAGGACACATCCCCTGATAGGGGTCACAGCGTATCGAAGAGGGCTCTATTGCTGTTCATAGGGGTTGCTGGAAGAGACCCCATCTTTCCTGTTCTGTAACAGCCGGATTGGCTTAGGCGCCGCTGGTCATAGTACAGTGGCATAGAACTTAAACTTTAGAAAGTGCCTCGATCTGCTCATCCCACCGTTGGAAAGGGACTAGATCCCAACCAGTCTGCTGCAATAGGAACTGTTATTGTGCTTTGCTTATTGGAGTGTCGAATAAACAAGTGTTGGACCTTTCTTCGGTGTGTGAACTCCGGTTACTGGAAACAAAGGGGAGGCTGGTGAGCTTGTAAGTACAGACTCGGTACATTCGCAGAACACATTGGCCCGAGGAAACATCAGGAAGTGGCCTTCACCTCCCTATTGCAATGGGGAGGACATGGGCCGTGGCGCATCTCACTCTCACAACTCAGAAACCCCTAGACATGAGTTGGTGTGTAACAGATGAAGAAGTTGGAGAGAGGGTGAGGCCGCTACAATTGTAAACTGATATTTCCTCGTAGATTGTAGGCTATTTCCTCGTAGATTGTAGGCTGATATTTCCTTGTGGATTGTAGGCTGATATTTCCTCGTAGATTGTAGGCTGATATTTCCTCGTAGATTGTAGGCTGATATTTCCTCGTGGATTGTAGGCTGATATTTCCTCGTAGATTGTAGGCTGATATTTCCTCGTGGATTGTAGGCTGATATTTCCTCGTGGATTGTAGGCTGATATTTCCTTGTGGATTGTAAGCTGATATTTCCTCGTAGATTGTAGGCTGATATTTCCTCGTAGATTGTAGGCTGATATTTCCTTGTGGATTGTAGGCTGATATTTCCTCGTAGATTGTAAGCTGATATTTCCTTGTGGATTGTAGGCTATTTCATCGTAGATTGTAAACTGATATTTCCTCGTAGATTGTAAACTGATATTTCATCGTGGAATGTAAACTGATATTTCCTCGTAGATTGTAAACTGATATTTCCTCGTGGATTGTAGGCTATTTCATCGTAGATTGTAAACTGATATTTCCTCGTAGATTGTAAACTGATATTTCCTCGTAGATTGTAAGCTGATATTTCCTCGTAGATTGTAGCCTGATATTTCCTCGTAGATTGTAGGCTGATATTTCCTCGTGGATTGTAGGCTGATATTTCCTCGTAGATTGTAAACTGATATTTCCTCGTAGATTGTAAACTGATATTTCCTCGTAGATTGTAAGCTGATATTTCCTCGTGGATTGTAGGCTATTTCCTCGTAGATTGTAAACTGATATTTCCTCGTGGATTGTAGGCTGATATTTCCTCTTAGATTGTAGACTGATATTTCCTCGTAGATTGTAGGCTGATATTTCCTCGTAGATTGTAGGCTGATATTTCCTTGTGGATTGTAGGCTGATATTTCCTCGTAGATTGTAAGCTGATATTTCCTCGTGGATTGTAGGCTATTTCATCGTAGATTGTAAACTGATATTTCCCAGTAGATTGTAAACTGATATTTCCTCGTGGATTGTAAACTGATATTTCCTCGTAGATTGTAAACTGATATTTCCTCGTGGATTGTAGGCTATTTCATCGTAGATTGTAAACTGATATTTCCTCGTAGATTGTAAACTGATATTTCCTCGTGGATTGTAAACTGATATTTCCTCGTAGATTGTAAACTGATATTTCCTCGTGGATTGTAGGCTGATATTTCCTCGTAGATTGTAAACTGATATTTCCTCATAGATTGTAGGCTATTTCCTCGTAGATTGTAGGCTGATATTTCCTTGTGGATTGTAGGCTGATATTTCCTCGTAGATTGTAGGCTGATATTTCCTCGTAGATTGTAGGCTGATATTTCCTTGTGGATTGTAAACTGATATTTCCTCGTAGATTGTAAACTGATATTTCCTCATAGATTGTAGACTGATATTTCCTCGTAGATTGTAAACTGATATTTCCTCGTAGATTGTAAACTGATATTTCCTCGTAGATTGTAGGCTGATATTTCCTCGTAGATTGTAAACTGATATTTCCTCGAAGATTGTAAACTGATATTTCCTTGTGGATTGTAAACTGATATTTCCTCGTAGATTGTAGGCTGATATTTTCTTGTAGATTGTAAGCTGATATTTCCTCGTAGATTGTAAGCTGACATTTCCTTGTGGATTGTAGGCTGATATTTCCTCGTAGATTGTAGGCTGATATTTCCTCGTAGATTGTAGGCTGATATTTCCTCATGGATTGTAGGCTATTTCCTTGTGGATTGTAAGCTGATATTTCCTTGTGGATTGTAGGCTTATATTTCCTCGTAGATTGTAGGCTGATATTTCCTTGTGGATTGTAGGCTGATATTTCCTCGTAGATTGTAGGGTGATATTTCCTTGTGGATTGTAGGCTGATATTTCCTCGTAGATTGTAGGCTGATATTTCCTCGTGGATTGTAGGCTGATATTTCCTCGTGGATTGTAGGCTGATATTTCCTCGTGGATTGTAAGCTGATATTTCCTCGTGGATTGTAGGCTGATATTTCCTCGTGGATTGTAGGCTGATATTTCCTCGTAGATTGTAAGCTGATATTTCCTCGTGGGTTGTAGGCTGATATTTCCTCATAGATTTTAAACTGATATTTCCTCGTAGATTGTAAACTGATATTTCCTCGTGGATTGTAAACTGATATTTCCTCGTAGATTGTAAACTGATATTTCCTTGTAGATTGTAAACTGATATTTCCTCGTAGATTGTAGGCTATTTCCTCGTAGATTGTAGGCTGATATTTCCTTGTGGATTGTAGGCTGATATTTCCTCGTAGATTGTAGGCTGATATTTCCTCGTAGATTGTAGGCTGAAATTTCCTTGTGGATTGTAGGCTGATATTTCCTCGTAGATTGTAAACTGATATTTCCTCGTAGATTGTAGGCTATTTCCTCGTAGATTGTAGGTAGTGATGAGCCGAACACCCCCGGGTTCGGTTCGCACCAGAACCCGCGAACGGACCGAAAGTTCGTACGAACATTAGAACCCTATTAAATACAATGGATGCGAACGTTCGAATTCTAAAGTGCTAATTATAACAACTATTATGCATGTTATTGTCCTAAAAAGGGTTTGGGAACCCAGGTTCTGCACCAGGGGACATGTATCAATGCAAAAAGAAGTTTTAAAAACGGTCGTTTTTCGGGAGCAGTCATTTTAATGATGCATAAAGTGAAAAAAAAAAAGTCAAATATTCCTTTAAATATCGTACCTGGGGGGTGTCTAAAGTATGCCTGTGAAGTGCCACGTGTTTCCCGTGTTTAGAACTGTCCCTGCACAAAATGACACTTCTAAAGGAAAAAAAAGCCATTTAAAACTGCTTGCGGCTTTAATGTAATGTCTGGTCCCGGTAATATGGATGAAAATCTTTAAGAAAAATGGCATAGCTACCCCATGACCCCCCCCCCCACCCCAGCCCATTACCAGCCCCTTTGGGTCTTGTATGGATATTAAGGGGAACCCCGCACATAAAATAAAAAAGGCCCTATATACTCTGAACAGCCGTATACAGGCGGTGCATACAAGACAGGGACTGTAGGTTTGTTCTTATGTAGAATGTGTTTGTAATTTTGAACAGGTACATTGTTGAAGTGTAGCTCCAGCCCAAAAATCTATTTTTAAACTTTTTGGAAAACATAGGTAAGGGTTATCACCCCTGTAACATTTGTTTTGCTGTCTGTGCCCCTGTTCAGAACATTTCACCTCACTTTCCTTCCCAATGACAACTGTTTTTGAAATGTGGTGTTTTTCTTGAAACAAGGATTGCTGATAAAGCATCAGTACAGAGGAGACACCTTTCTCCCATATTTATTCTTACAGGAGAGAATTTTCCTTCCTAGGGGTAGATTTCCTCTCACTTCCTGTTGTCTTCTTGCGTTTGCAAGTAGGAGTCGTTTGTAAGTTGGATGTTTGAAAGTAGGGACCTGCCGTATATACTCTGCAGAAATAGGCCCCTTAGTTGTTGGTGTTGGCACAACACTGTAAGCACTCACAGTTACTCTTGGTTGGTGCTGGAACGCCCTGCTGTCAACTATTATATCAGGAATTTTAATTACATATAATTGTTGAACAGTGGTAGTAAAAATTGGGGCTTTGATGGTGGTGCTGGTGCCACAACACTGTAAGCCCTGACAGTTACTCTTGGTGGGTGCAGCAATGGGCCCTGCTGTGAATTATTAGATCAAGAATTGTAATTACATGCCCCTTTTGAACAGGGGCTGAAAAATTGGGCCTTTCGTGGTGGTGGTGGTGGTGGCGTTGCCACAACACTGTAAGCCCTCAGACTTACTCTTGGTGGGTGCAGGAATGGGCCCTGCTGTGAATTATTAGATCAAGAATTGTAATTACATGCCCCTTTTGAACAGGGGCTGAAAAATTGGGCCTTTCGTGGTGGTGGTGGTGGTGGCGTTGCCACAACACTGTAAGCCCTCAGACTTACTCTTGGTGGGTGCAGGAATGGGCCCTGCTGTGAATTATTACATCAAGAATTGTAATTGCATGCCCCTGTTGAACAGGGGCTGAAAAATTGGGCCTTAGGCACTGGTGGCACAACACTACAACCCCTCACAGATACTGTACTTGGAGCACAGCAATGAGCCCTGTTGCAAAGTATTGCTTCAAAAATTGTAATGACACGCCCCTGTTAAACAGGGGCTGAAAAATTGGGCCTTAGGCACTGGTGGCACAACACTACAACCCCTCACAGATACTGTACTTGGAGCACAGCAATGAGCCCTGTTGCAAAGTATTGCTTCAAAAATTGTAATGACACGCCCCTGTTAAACAGGGGCTGAAAAATTGGGCCTTAGGCACTGGTGCCACAACACTCCAACCCCTCACAGATACTGTACTTGGAGCACAGCAATGAGCCCTATGGCAAATTATTGCTAAAAAAAATTGTAAGTACACGCCCCTGTAAAACAGGGGCTGAAAAATTGGGCCTTAGCCACTGGTGGCGGCACCCATAAACAAAAATGATCTTCCAAGCTATCATCATCAATCGTATCATTGAGGACTCGGAGGAGGAGGATAGCCAGTCAACATAACAGCACAGGCACTCAGCATCAGCATCAGTCTTGAAGGGATGTGACATGTTAAAATCAATTAGTCTGTTATATCAGCATCAGGTGTGTGGTAGCTGGTGGTGATCCAAGACTGGTTCATCTTGATGAAAGTCAGTCGATCAACCGAGTCGGTGGACAGGCGCACCCTGTGATCCGTGACAAATCCTCCAGCAGCACTGAATGTGCGTTCCGAAAGAACGCTGGATGCAGGACAGGCCAGTAGCTCAATTGCATACTGTGCAAGCTCTGGCCAGTGATCCATCCTCAAGACCCAGTAAGCCAGAGGATTTTCGGTGGGGAAGGTGTCCAAGTCTGACCTTGCCCCTAGATATTCCTGCACCATGTTTATCAGACGCTGGCGATGGTTGCTGGAACCGATCATACTTTGGGGCTGCGGACTAAAGAATTGTCTGAACGCATCGGTCAGACGGCCACCTTCCCCACCGCTCCTTCTTTGACTGGCCGAAGCCTCAGCAACTCGTTGTCCAGGACCAGGAGTTTGTAACCTCCCAGTCTCTGGGAACGCGTTGCACAGACCTTTCTGCAAGGCCTCCCGGAGTTGTCTCATCCTCTGCTCCCTCTGCGACGGTAACATAAGGTCCGCAACCTTACCCTTGTACCGTGGATCAAGGAGAGTGGCCAGCCAGTAATGGTCCCTCTCCTTGATCCGAAGAATACGAGGATCCTTCCGCAGACTTTGCAGGATCAGGGAGGCCATGCAGCGTAGGTTTGCTGAGGCATTCGCTCCGGAGTCCTCTGGGTCACTAAGGACGACATGATCCGCAGTCACCTCCTCCCAGCCACGTACAAGTCCACTGGTTTCTTGGGACTGTAAATCATCCCTAAAAGACTGCTGCTGATGATGCTGAGTGCCAGCCTCCACCTCCATGCTGACACAATCCTCCTCCTCCTCCTCCTCCTCCTCCTCTTCCTCTTCCTGTGCGATGGGTGGGACAGAAGGAACACTGTCTGGGTAAAGGGGGCCTTGAGAGGCAAGGAAGTCCTCCTCTTCCTGCCTCTGTTCTGCCTCAAGTGCCCTGTCCATTATTCCACGCAGCGTGTGCTCCAACAGGTGGACAAGAGGTACAGTGTCACTGATGCATGCACTGTCACTGCTCACCATCCTCGTGGCCTCCTCAAATGGTGCCAGGACAGTGCATGCATCCCTGATCATGCCCCACTGGCGTGGAGAAAAAAAAACAAGCTCCCCTGACCCTGTCCTGGTGCCGTAGTCGCACAGGTACTCATTGATGGCCCTCTGCTGCGTGTGCAGCCGCTGCAGCATGGCCAACGTTGAGTTCCACCTGGTGGGCATGTCACATATAAGGCGGTTCTTGGGCAGGTTCAACTCCTTTTGCAGCTCAGCCAGGCGAGCACTGGCATTATAAGATCTGCGGAAATGCACACAGACTTTCCTGGCCTGCCTCAGGACATCCTGTAAGCCCGGGTACCTGCCCAAGAACCGCTGCACCACCAGGTTAAGGACGTGAGCCACACAGGGCACATGGGTCAGTTGTCCCTGTCGAAGGGCGGAGAGGAGGTTGGTGCCATTGTCGCAAACCACCATTCCTGGCTTAAGCTGGCGTGGCGTCAACCACCTCTCGGCCTGGCCCTGCAGAGCAGACAGGACCTCTGCCCCAGTGTGGCTTCTGTCCCCCAAACACACCAGCGCAAGCACGGCATGGCATCTTTTTGCCTGCGTACTTGCGTAGCCCCGTGAACGGCTACGGAGCACCGCTGGTTCATAGGACAAACCACAGGAAGAGGCCATGGAGGAAGAAGAAGAGGAGGGGGTGGAGGAGAGAGGTGTGTCACAACCAGTAGTAGCATTTTGGAGGCGTGGCGGTGGGACAACCTCCAACACTACTGCACCTTGTCCTGCATCCTTCCCAGCTGCCAAAAGAGTGACCCAATGGGCCGTGAAAGAAAGGTAACGTCCCTGTCCATGCCTGCTGGACCATGAGTCAGCGGTAATATGCACCTTACCGCTGACCGCCCTGTCCAGCGAGGCCAAGACATTGCCTTCCACATGCCGGTAGAGAGCCGGAATAGCCTTCCGTGAGAAAAAGTGGCGTTTGGGAACCTGCCACTGAGGAACCGCACATTGCACAAACTCACGGAAGGGGGCCGAGTCTACCAACTGAAAAGGCAGCAGTTGAAGCGCTAGCAATTTAGCCAAGCTAGCATTCAACCGCTGGGCATGTGGATGGCTGGGAGTGAACTTCTTTCGACGGTCCAGCAGCTGGGGCAGGGAAATTTGCCTGCTAGAATCGGACGTCGGTGTACTGCTAGCAGAGTGGCCGCAAGTACTTGGCTGTGACACACCTAATTCTACACCTTCATTCCTCTCAGTGCATGTTTCAGAGAGGACTGAAGTTATAGTGGGGTTGGAGATCCCAGCTGATGCGGTGCAAGGAGAGGTCCGCTTTGTTCTTTGGTGTGGGTCTTTGAGGTAGGCTTGCCAACGAGCTGCATGGCAGGTCAACATATGTCTGGTCAGGCATGTGGTACCCAAGCGGCTGATGTTTTGGCCACGCGATATACGCTTGAGACATATGTTGCAAACAGCAGCTGTGCGATCTGATGCACTAGCCTCAAAAAAGGCCCACACCAAGGAACTTTTTGAATGACGGGCAGAGGCAGCGCCCTGCACAGGCGGAGCTCTGCGGTGTGATTCCGTCGGTGTACTGCCCTTACGCTGGCCACCAAAGGGCATCCTGCCTCGTTGGAGATGTGCCTCCTCCTCATCCTCCTCCTCCTCTCTCCTATTAGGCACCCACGTGGAGTCAGTGACCTCATCATCCCCTCCCTCCTCATCACTGGAGCCAATCTGGCAGTATGCTGCAGCTGCTGGAACATGACTGCCAGATTGGTGTCCTTCTTGAGCATCCCCTCTGTCTGCTCTCACCCTACTGCCTTCCTGTAGCTGGGTTTCATCATCAGACCCTTCGAAACGCTGGGCATCCTCCTGGAGCATGCACCCAACACTGTGCTCAAACAGTTCGGGGGACTCCTCAGGAGGAGGACATGGTGGGTCTAGGGAAGGAGTGACTGATGATGAGTCTGACATTGATAACAGGGAAGAGGACGCTTTGGCAGCTGCTTTGCCAGTACCCTGAGCCTGGGTGAGAGAGGATGAGGAGGAGGAGGAGGGCTTGGTCATCCACTCTACCAAGTCTTCGGCATGATGTGGCTCAACATGTCCAGCTGCCGAAAAGAAGGACAAGCGTGTCCCATGGCCATGTGCTGATGACAATGCACCGCGTCCATGACCAGCACTGTTGCCCCCAGACACAGAGCCTGCTTGCCCTCTTTTATTGCCTCCTGACTGTCTGCCTCTCCTTGTTTGCCTTCCAGACATTCTAATAGATGGCCTGCAGGGAGATGGGAAAAAAGCAATAAGGGCTACCTTCAGGTGTCCTTCTCTGTCCCTTTACTTAAGGATTTCTAAATATGGTTGAGGATGATTGCTTTTGCACAGAATAGCACAACGACAATTTCCCTGACTGTCCAAAAATCAAGGATTTCAAAGATGGTTGATGAGGAATGCTTTAGCACACTATAGCACAAGGAGAATTCCCCTCACTTTCCTTCTTTGTCCCTAGAAACAAGGACTGGCACAGTGAAAGAAACTGACACTCTCCCTACCTAGAGTTTTCTGTCCCTAGAAAAAATGTTTTTTTTAAGCACACTATAGCACAAGGAGAATTCACTCACTGTCCTTCCCTGTCCCTGGAAACAAGGACTTGCACAGTGAAAGAAACTGACACTCTCCCTACCTAGAGTTTTCTGTCCCTAGAAAAAATGTTTTTTTTAAGCACACTATAGCACAAGGAGAATTCACTCACTGTCCTTCCCTGTCCCTGGAAACAAGGACTTGCACAGTGAAAGAAACTGACACTCTCCCTACCTAGAGTTTTCTGTCCCTAGAAAAAATGTTTTTTTTAAGCACACTATAGCACAAGGAGAATTCACTCACTGTCCTTCCCTGTCCCTGGAAACAAGGACTTGCACAGTGAAAGAAACTGACACTCTCCCTACCTAGAGTTTTCTGTCCCTAGAAAAAATGTTTTTTTTAAGCACACTATAGCACAAGGAGAATTCACTCACTGTCCTTCCCTGTCCCTGGAAACAAGGACTTGCACAGTGAAAGAAACTGACACTCTCCCTACCTAGAGTTTTCTGTCCCTAGAAAAAATGTTTTTTTTAAGCACACTATAGCACAAGGAGAATTCACTCACTGTCCTTCCCTGTCCCTGGAAACAAGGACTTGCACAGTGAAAGAAACTGACACTCTCCCTACCTAGAGTTTTCTGTCCCTAGAAAAAATGTTTTTTTAAAGCACACTATAGCACAAGGAGAATTCACTCACTGTCCTTCCCTGTCCCTGGAAACAAGGACTTGCACAGTGAAAGAAACTGACACTCTCCCTACCTAGAGTTTTCTGTCCCTAGAAAAAATGTTTTTTTTAAGCACACTATAGCACAAGGAGAATTCACTCACTGTCCTTCCCTGTCCCTGGAAACAAGGACTTGCACAGTGAAAGAAACTGACACTCTCCCTACCTAGAGTTTTCTGTCCCTAGAAAAAATGTTTTTTTTAAGCACACTATAGCACAAGGAGAATTCACTCACTGTCCTTCCCTGTCCCTGGAAACAAGGACTTGCACAGTGAAAGAAACTGACACTCTCCCTACCTAGAGTTTTCTGTCCCTAGAAAAAATGTTTTTTTTAAGCACACTATAGCACAAGGAGAATTCACTCACTGTCCTTCCCTGTCCCTGGAAACAAGGACTTGCACAGTGAAAGAAACTGACACTCTCCCTACCTAGAGTTTTCTGTCCCTAGAAAAAATGTTTTTTTTAAGCACACTATAGCACAAGGAGAATTCACTCACTGTCCTTCCCCGTCCCTGGAAACAAGGACTTGCACAGTGAAAGAAACTGACACTCTCCCTACCTAGAGTTTTCTGTCCCTAGAAAAAATGTTTTTTTTAAGCACACTATAGCACAAGGAGAATTCACTCACTGTCCTTCCCTGTCCCTGGAAACAAGGACTTGCACAGTGAAAGAAACTGACACTCTCCCTACCTAGAGTTTTCTGTCCCTAGAAAAAATGTTTTTTTAAGCACACTATAGCACAAGGAGAATTCACTCACTGTCCTTCCCTGTCCCTGGAAACAAGGACTTGCACAGTGAAAGAAACTGACACTCTCCCTACCTAGAGTTTTCTGTCCCTAGAAAAAATGTTTTTTTTAAGCACACTATAGCACAAGGAGAATTCACTCACTGTCCTTCCCTGTCCCTGGAAACAAGGACTTGCACAGTGAAAGAAACTGACACACTCCCTACCTAGAGTTTTCTGTCCCTAGAATTTTTTTTTTTTAAAGCACACTATAGCACAAGCACAAAACACGCTGACACTCTCCCTACCTATCCTTCTCTTTCCCTAAACTAAAGGAATCCAGGTTAAGCAAGAAAGAAATAAAAGTCACTGTCCCTGCCTATGCTGCTCTTTCCCTACTCCGGAACACACTACACTAGGCCGCCGTGCTGGCGGCCTTTTATAGTGTGGGGCGTGTACTAAACACCCTCAGCAATAATTGGCCACAGGCATCCTGCCTGTGGCCAATCATTGCTCTCCTCGCTGCCGGCGCTGTGATTGGCCAAGCATGCGGGGTCACAGTGCATGCTTGGCCAATCACAGCGCCTGGATGACACTGCGATGGCGTAGTGCATTGTGGGCCGTTCGCGTCACTCGAATTTGGCGCGAACGGCCCAAATCGTTCGATCTTCGTCGAACGATCGAACAGCCGATGTTCGAGTCGAACGTATGTTCGACTCGAACACGAAGCTCATCCCTAATTGTAGGCTGATATTTCCTTGTGGATTGTAGGCTGATATTTCCTCGTAGATTGTAGGCTGAAATTTCCTTGTGGATTGTAGGCTGATATTTCCTCGTAGATTGTAAACTGATATTTCCTCGTAGATTGTAAACTGATATTTCCTTGTGGATTGTAGGCTGATATTTCCTCGTAGATTGTAAACTGATATTTCCTCGTAGATTGTAAGCTGATATTTCCTCGTAGATTGTAGGTTGATATTTCCTCATGGATTGTAGGCTGATATTTCCTTGTGGATTGTAAACTGATATTTCCTCGTAGATTGTAGTCTGATATTTCCTCATGGATTGTAGGCTGATATTTCCTTGTGGATTGTAAACTGATATTTCCTCGTAGATTGTAGGCTGATATTTCCTCGTAGATTGTAGGCTGATATTTCCTTGTGGATTGTAGGCTGATATTTCCTCGTAGATTGTAAGCTGATATTTCCTTGTGGATTGTAGGCTATTTCATCGTAGATTGTAAACTGATATTTCCTCGTAGATTGTAAACTGATATTTCATCGTGGATTGTAAACTGATATTTCCTCGTAGATTGTAAACTGATATTTCCTCGTGGATTGTAGGCTATTTCATCGTAGATTGTAAACTGATATTTCCTCGTAGATTGTAAACTGATATTTCCTCGTAGATTGTAAGCTGATATTTCCTCGTAGATTGTAGCCTGATATTTCCTCGTAGATTGTAGGCTATTTCCTTGTGGATTGTAGGCTGATATTTCCTCGTGGATTGTAGGCTGATATTTCCTCGTAGATTGTAGGCTGATATTTCCTCGTGGATTGTAGGCTGATATTTCCTCGTAGATTGTAAACTGATATTTCCTCGTAGATTGTAAACTGATATTTCCTCGTAGATTGTAAGCTGATATTTCCTCGTGGATTGTAGGCTATTTCCTCGTAGATTGTAAACTGATATTTCCTCGTGGATTGTAGGCTGATATTTCCTCGTAGATTGTAGACTGATATTTCCTCGTAGATTGTAGGCTGATATTTCCTCGTAGATTGTAGGCTGATATTTCCTTGTGGATTGTAGGCTGATATTTCCTCGTAGATTGTAAGCTGATATTTCCTCGTGGATTGTAGGCTATTTCATCGTAGATTGTAAACTGATATTTCCCCGTAGATTGTAAACTGATATTTCCTCGTGGATTGTAGGCTATTTCCTCGTAGATTGTAAACTGATATTTCCTCGTAGATTGTAAACTGATATTTCCTCGTAGATTGTAAGCTGATATTTCCTCGTAGATTGTAGCCTGATATTTCCTCGTAGATTGTAGGCTATTTCCTTGTGGATTGTAGGCTGATATTTCCTCGTGGATTGTAGGCTGATATTTCCTCGTAGATTGTAGGCTGATATTTCCTCGTGGATTGTAGGCTGATATTTCCTCGTAGATTGTAAACTGATATTTCCTCGTAGATTGTAAACTGATATTTCCTCGTAGATTGTAAGCTGATATTTCCTCGTGGATTGTAGGCTATTTCCTCGTAGATTGTAAACTGATATTTCCTCGTGGATTGTAGGCTGATATTTCCTCGTAGATTGTAGACTGATATTTCCTCGTAGATTGTAGGCTGATATTTCCTCGTAGATTGTAGGCTGATATTTCCTTGTGGATTGTAGGCTGATATTTCCTCGTAGATTGTAAGCTGATATTTCCTCGTGGATTGTAGGCTATTTCATCGTAGATTGTAAACTGATATTTCCCCGTAGATTGTAAACTGATATTTCCTCGTGGATTGTAAACTGATATTTCCTCGTGGATTGTAGGCTATTTCATCGTAGATTGTAAACTGATATTTCCTCGTAGATTGTAAACTGATATTTCCTTGTGGATTGTAAACTGATATTTCCTCGTAGATTGTAAACTGATATTTCCTCGTGGATTGTAGGCTGATATTTCCTCGTAGATTGTAAACTGATATTTCCTCATAGATTGTAGGCTATTTCCTCGTAGATTGTAGGCTGATATTTCCTTGTGGATTGTAGGCTGATATTTCCTCGTAGATTGTAGGCTGATATTTCCTCGTAGATTGTAGACTGATATTTCCTCGTAGATTGTAAACTGATATTTCCTCGTAGATTGTAAACTGATATTTCCTCGTAGATTGTAGGCTGATATTTCCTCGTAGATTGTAAACTGATATTTCCTCGAAGATTGTAAACTGATATTTCCTTGTGGATTGTAAACTGATATTTCCTCGTAGATTGTAGGCTGATATTTTCTTGTAGATTGTAAGCTGATATTTCCTCGTAGATTGTAAGCTGACATTTCCTTGTGGATTGTAGGCTGATATTTCCTCGTAGATTGTAGGCTGATATTTCCTCGTAGATTGTAGGCTGATATTTCCTCATGGATTGTAGGCTATTTCCTTGTGGATTGTAAGCTGATATTTCCTTGTGGATTGTAGGCTGATATTTCCTCGTAGATTGTAGGCTGATATTTCCTTGTGGATTGTAGGCTGATATTTCCTCGTAGATTGTAGGCTGATATTTCCTCGTGGATTGTAGGCTGATATTTCCTCGTGGCTTGTAGGCTGATATTTCCTCGTGGATTGTAGGCTGATATTTCCTCGTGGATTGTAAGCTGATATTTCCTCGTGGATTGTAGGCTGATATTTCCTCGTGGATTGTAGGCTGATATTTCCTCGTAGATTGTAAGCTGATATTTCCTCGTGGGTTGTAGGCTGATATTTCCTCATAGATTTTAAACTGATATTTCCTCGTAGATTGTAAACTGATATTTCCTCGTGGATTGTAAACTGATATTTCCTCGTAGATTGTAAACTGATATTTCCTTGTAGATTGTAAACTGATATTTCCTCGTAGATTGTAGGCTATTTCCTCGTAGATTGTAGGCTGATATTTCCTTGTGGATTGTAGGCTGATATTTCCTCGTAGATTGTAGGCTGATATTTCCTCGTAGATTGTAGGCTGAAATTTCCTTGTGGATTGTAGGCTGATATTTCCTCGTAGATTGTAAACTGATATTTCCTCGTAGATTGTAGGCTATTTCCTCGTAGATTGTAAACTGATATTTCCTCGTAGATTGTAAACTGATATTTCCTTGTAGATTGTAAACTGATATTTCCTCGTAGATTGTAGGCTATTTCCTCGTGGATTGTAGGCTGATATTTCCTCGTGGATTGTAGGCTGATATTTCCTCGTGGATTGTAAGCTGATATTTCCTCGTGGATTGTAGGCTGATATTTCCTCGTGGATTGTAGGCTGATATTTCCTCGTAGATTGTAAGCTGATATTTCCTCGTGGGTTGTAGGCTGATATTTCCTCATAGATTTTAAACTGATATTTCCTCGTAGATTGTAAACTGATATTTCCTCGTGGATTGTAAACTGATATTTCCTCGTAGATTGTAAACTGATATTTCCTTGTAGATTGTAAACTGATATTTCCTCGTAGATTGTAGGCTATTTCCTCGTAGATTGTAGGCTGATATTTCCTTGTGGATTGTAGGCTGATATTTCCTCGTAGATTGTAGGCTGAAATTTCCTTGTGGATTGTAGGCTGATATTTCCTCGTAGATTGTAAACTGATATTTCCTCGTAGATTGTAGGCTATTTCCTCGTAGATTGTAGGTAGTGATGAGTCGAACACCCCCGGGTTCGGTTCGCACCAGAACCCGCGAACGGACCGAAAGTTCGTACGAACATTAGAACCCTATTAAATACAATGGATGCGAACGTTCGAATTCTAAAGTGCTAATTATAACAACTATTATGCATGTTATTGTCCTAAAAAGGGTTTGGGAACCCAGGTTCTGCACCAGGGGACATGTATCAATGCAAAAAGAAGTTTTAAAAACGGTCGTTTTTCGGGAGCAGTCATTTTAATGATGCATAAAGTGAAAAAAAAAAAGTCAAATATTCCTTTAAATATCGTACCTGGGGGGTGTCTAAAGTATGCCTGTGAAGTGCCACGTGTTTCCCGTGTTTAGAACTGTCCCTGCACAAAATGACACTTCTAAAGGAAAAAAAAGCCATTTAAAACTGCTTGCGGCTTTAATGTAATGTCTGGTCCCGGTAATATGGATGAAAATCTTTAAGAAAAATGGCATAGCTACCCCATGACCCCCCCCCCCCCCCCACCCCAGCCCATTACCAGCCCCTTTGGGTCTTGTATGGATATTAAGGGGAACCCCGCACATAAAATAAAAAAGGCCCTATATACTCTGAACAGCCGTATACAGGCGGTGCATACAAGACAGGGACTGTAGGTTTGTTCTTATGTAGAATGTGTTTGTAATTTTGAACAGGTACATTGTTGAAGTGTAGCTCCAGCCCAAAAATCTATTTTTAAACTTTTTGGAAAACATAGGTAAGGGTTATCACCCCTGTAACATTTGTTTTGCTGTCTGTGCCCCTGTTCAGAACATTTCACCTCACTTTCCTTCCCAATGACAACTGTTTTTGAAATGTGGTGTTTTTCTTGAAACAAGGATTGCTGATAAAGCATCAGTACAGAGGAGACACCTTTCTCCCATATTTATTCTTACAGGAGAGAATTTTCCTTCCTAGGGGTAGATTTCCTCTCACTTCCTGTTGTCTTCTTGCGTTTGCAAGTAGGAGTCGTTTGTAAGTTGGATGTTTGAAAGTAGGGACCTGCCGTATATACTCTGCAGAAATAGGCCCCTTAGTTGTTGGTGTTGGCACAACACTGTAAGCACTCACAGTTACTCTTGGTTGGTGCTGGAACGCCCTGCTGTCAACTATTATATCAGGAATTTTAATTACATATAATTGTTGAACAGTGGTAGTAAAAATTGGGGCTTTGATGGTGGTGCTGGTGCCACAACACTGTAAGCCCTGACAGTTACTCTTGGTGGGTGCAGCAATGGGCCCTGCTGTGAATTATTAGATCAAGAATTGTAATTACATGCCCCTTTTGAACAGGGGCTGAAAAATTGGGCCTTTCGTGGTGGTGGTGGTGGTGGCGTTGCCACAACACTGTAAGCCCTCAGACTTACTCTTGGTGGGTGCAGGAATGGGCCCTGCTGTGAATTATTAGATCAAGAATTGTAATTACATGCCCCTTTTGAACAGGGGCTGAAAAATTGGGCCTTTCGTGGTGGTGGTGGCGTTGCCACAACACTGTAAGCCCTCAGACTTACTCTTGGTGGGTGCAGGAATGGGCCCTGCTGTGAATTATTACATCAAGAATTGTAATTGCATGCCCCTGTTGAACAGGGGCTGAAAAATTGGGCCTTAGGCACTGGTGGCACAACACTACAACCCCTCACAGATACTGTACTTGGAGCACAGCAATGAGCCCTGTTGCAAAGTATTGCTTCAAAAATTGTAATGACACGCCCCTGTTAAACAGGGGCTGAAAAATTGGGCCTTAGGCACTGGTGGCACAACACTACAACCCCTCACAGATACTGTACTTGGAGCACAGCAATGAGCCCTGTTGCAAAGTATTGCTTCAAAAATTGTAATGACACGCCCCTGTTAAACAGGGGCTGAAAAATTGGGCCTTAGGCACTGGTGCCACAACACTCCAACCCCTCACAGATACTGTACTTGGAGCACAGCAATGAGCCCTATGGCAAATTATTGCTAAAAAAAATTGTAAGTACACGCCCCTGTAAAACAGGGGCTGAAAAATTGGGCCTTAGCCACTGGTGGCGGCACCCATAAACAAAAATGATCTTCCAAGCTATCATCATCAATCGTATCATTGAGGACTCGGAGGAGGAGGATAGCCAGTCAACATAACAGCACAGGCACTCAGCATCAGCATCAGTCTTGAAGGGATGTGACATGTTAAAATCAATTAGTCTGTTATATCAGCATCAGGTGTGTGGTAGCTGGTGGTGATCCAAGACTGGTTCATCTTGATGAAAGTCAGTCGATCAACCGAGTCGGTGGACAGGCGCACCCTGTGATCCGTGACAAATCCTCCAGCAGCACTGAATGTGCGTTCCGAAAGAACGCTGGATGCAGGACAGGCCAGTAGCTCAATTGCATACTGTGCAAGCTCTGGCCAGTGATCCATCCTCAAGACCCAGTAAGCCAGAGGATTTTCGGTGGGGAAGGTGTCCAAGTCTGACCTTGCCCCTAGATATTCCTGCACCATGTTTATCAGACGCTGGCGATGGTTGCTGGAACCGATCATACTTTGGGGCTGCGGACTAAAGAATTGTCTGAACGCATCGGTCAGACGGCCACCTTCCCCACCGCTCCTTCTTTGACTGGCCGAAGCCTCAGCAACTCGTTGTCCAGGACCAGGAGTTTGTAACCTCCCAGTCTCTGGGAACGCGTTGCACAGACCTTTCTGCAAGGCCTCCCGGAGTTGTCTCATCCTCTGCTCCCTCTGCGACGGTAACATAAGGTCCGCAACCTTACCCTTGTACCGTGGATCAAGGAGAGTGGCCAGCCAGTAATGGTCCCTCTCCTTGATCCGAAGAATACGAGGATCCTTCCGCAGACTTTGCAGGATCAGGGAGGCCATGCAGCGTAGGTTTGCTGAGGCATTCGCTCCGGAGTCCTCTGGGTCACTAAGGACGACATGATCCGCAGTCACCTCCTCCCAGCCACGTACAAGTCCACTGGTTTCTTGGGACTGTAAATCATCCCTAAAAGACTGCTGCTGATGATGCTGAGTGCCAGCCTCCACCTCCATGCTGACACAATCCTCCTCCTCCTCCTCCTCCTCCTCCTCTTCCTCTTCCTGTGCGCTGGGTGGGACAGAAGGAACACTGTCTGGGTAAAGGGGGCCTTGAGAGGCAAGGAAGTCCTCCTCTTCCTGCCTCTGTTCTGCCTCAAGTGCCCTGTCCATTATTCCACGCAGCGTGTGCTCCAACAGGTGGACAAGAGGTACAGTGTCACTGATGCATGCACTGTCACTGCTCACCATCCTCGTGGCCTCCTCAAATGGTGCCAGGACAGTGCATGCATCCCTGATCATGCCCCACTGGCGTGGAGAAAAAAAAACAAGCTCCCCTGACCCTGTCCTGGTGCCGTAGTCGCACAGGTACTCATTGATGGCCCTCTGCTGCGTGTGCAGCCGCTGCAGCATGGCCAACGTTGAGTTCCACCTGGTGGGCATGTCACATATAAGGCGGTTCTTGGGCAGGTTCAACTCCTTTTGCAGCTCAGCCAGGCGAGCACTGGCATTATAAGATCTGCGGAAATGCACACAGACTTTCCTGGCCTGCCTCAGGACATCCTGTAAGCCCGGGTACCTGCCCAAGAACCGCTGCACCACCAGGTTAAGGACGTGAGCCACACAGGGCACATGGGTCAGTTGTCCCTGTCGAAGGGCGGAGAGGAGGTTGGTGCCATTGTCGCAAACCACCATTCCTGGCTTAAGCTGGCGTGGCGTCAACCACCTCTCGGCCTGGCCCTGCAGAGCAGACAGGACCTCTGCCCCAGTGTGGCTTCTGTCCCCCAAACACACCAGCGCAAGCACGGCATGGCATCTTTTTGCCTGCGTACTTGCGTAGCCCCGTGAACGGCTACGGAGCACCGCTGGTTCATAGGACAAACCACAGGAAGAGGCCATGGAGGAAGAAGAAGAGGAGGGGGTGGAGGAGAGAGGTGTGTCACAACCAGTAGTAGCATTTTGGAGGCGTGGCGGTGGGACAACCTCCAACACTACTGCACCTTGTCCTGCATCCTTCCCAGCTGCCAAAAGAGTGACCCAATGGGCCGTGAAAGAAAGGTAACGTCCCTGTCCATGCCTGCTGGACCATGAGTCAGCGGTAATATGCACCTTACCGCTGACCGCCCTGTCCAGCGAGGCCAAGACATTGCCTTCCACATGCCGGTAGAGAGCCGGAATAGCCTTCCGTGAGAAAAAGTGGCGTTTGGGAACCTGCCACTGAGGAACCGCACATTGCACAAACTCACGGAAGGGGGCCGAGTCTACCAACTGAAAAGGCAGCAGTTGAAGCGCTAGCAATTTAGCCAAGCTAGCATTCAACCGCTGGGCATGTGGATGGCTGGGAGTGAACTTCTTTCGACGGTCCAGCAGCTGGGGCAGGGAAATTTGCCTGCTAGAATCGGACGTCGGTGTACTGCTAGCAGAGTGGCCGCAAGTACTTGGCTGTGACACACCTAATTCTACACCTTCATTCCTCTCAGTGCATGTTTCAGAGAGGACTGAAGTTATAGTGGGGTTGGAGATCCCAGCTGATGCGGTGCAAGGAGAGGTCCGCTTTGTTCTTTGGTGTGGGTCTTTGAGGTAGGCTTGCCAACGAGCTGCATGGCAGGTCAACATATGTCTGGTCAGGCATGTGGTACCCAAGCGGCTGATGTTTTGGCCACGCGATATACGCTTGAGACATATGTTGCAAACAGCAGCTGTGCGATCTGATGCACTAGCCTCAAAAAAGGCCCACACCAAGGAACTTTTTGAATGACGGGCAGAGGCAGCGCCCTGCACAGGCGGAGCTCTGCGGTGTGATTCCGTCGGTGTACTGCCCTTACGCTGGCCACCAAAGGGCATCCTGCCTCGTTGGAGATGTGCCTCCTCCTCATCCTCCTCCTCCTCTCTCCTATTAGGCACCCACGTGGAGTCAGTGACCTCATCATCCCCTCCCTCCTCATCACTGGAGCCAATCTGGCAGTATGCTGCAGCTGCTGGAACATGACTGCCAGATTGGTGTCCTTCTTGAGCATCCCCTCTGTCTGCTCTCACCCTACTGCCTTCCTGTAGCTGGGTTTCATCATCAGACCCTTCGAAACGCTGGGCATCCTCCTGGAGCATGTACCCAACACTGTGCTCAAACAGTTCGGGGGACTCCTCAGGAGGAGGACATGGTGGGTCTAGGGAAGGAGTGACTGATGATGAGTCTGACATTGATAACAGGGAAGAGGACGCTTTGGCAGCTGCTTTGCCAGTACCCTGAGCCTGGGTGAGAGAGGATGAGGAGGAGGAGGAGGGCTTGGTCATCCACTCTACCAAGTCTTCGGCATGATGTGGCTCAACATGTCCAGCTGCCGAAAAGAAGGACAAGCGTGTCCCATGGCCATGTGCTGATGACAATGCACCGCGTCCATGACCAGCACTGTTGCCCCCAGACACAGAGCCTGCTTGCCCTCTTTTATTGCCTCCTGACTGTCTGCCTCTCCTTGTTTGCCTTCCAGACATTCTAATAGATGGCCTGCAGGGAGATGGGAAAAAAGCAATAAGGGCTACCTTCAGGTGTCCTTCTCTGTCCCTTTACTTAAGGATTTCTAAATATGGTTGAGGATGATTGCTTTTGCACAGAATAGCACAACGACAATTTCCCTGACTGTCCAAAAATCAAGGATTTCAAAGATGGTTGATGAGGAATGCTTTAGCACACTATAGCACAAGGAGAATTCCCCTCACTTTCCTTCTTTGTCCCTAGAAACAAGGACTGGCACAGTGAAAGAAACTGACACTCTCCCTACCTAGAGTTTTCTGTCCCTAGAAAAAATGTTTTTTTTAAGCACACTATAGCACAAGGAGAATTCACTCACTGTCCTTCCCTGTCCCTGGAAACAAGGACTTGCACAGTGAAAGAAACTGACACTCTCCCTACCTAGAGTTTTCTGTCCCTAGAAAAAATGTTTTTTTTAAGCACACTATAGCACAAGGAGAATTCACTCACTGTCCTTCCCTGTCCCTGGAAACAAGGACTTGCACAGTGAAAGAAACTGACACTCTCCCTACCTAGAGTTTTCTGTCCCTAGAAAAAATGTTTTTTTTAAGCACACTATAGCACAAGGAGAATTCACTCACTGTCCTTCCCTGTCCCTGGAAACAAGGACTTGCACAGTGAAAGAAACTGACACTCTCCCTACCTAGAGTTTTCTGTCCCTAGAAAAAATGTTTTTTTTAAGCACACTATAGCACAAGGAGAATTCACTCACTGTCCTTCCCTGTCCCTGGAAACAAGGACTTGCACAGTGAAAGAAACTGACACTCTCCCTACCTAGAGTTTTCTGTCCCTAGAAAAAATGTTTTTTTTAAGCACACTATAGCACAAGGAGAATTCACTCACTGTCCTTCCCTGTCCCGGGAAACAAGGACTTGCACAGTGAAAGAAACTGACACTCTCCCTACCTAGAGTTTTCTGTCCCTAGAAAAAATGTTTTTTTAAAGCACACTATAGCACAAGGAGAATTCACTCACTGTCCTTCCCTGTCCCTGGAAACAAGGACTTGCACAGTGAAAGAAACTGACACTCTCCCTACCTAGAGTTTTCTGTCCCTAGAAAAAATGTTTTTTTTAAGCACACTATAGCACAAGGAGAATTCACTCACTGTCCTTCCCTGTCCCTGGAAACAAGGACTTGCACAGTGAAAGAAACTGACACTCTCCCTACCTAGAGTTTTCTGTCCCTAGAAAAAATGTTTTTTTTAAGCACACTATAGCACAAGGAGAATTCACTCACTGTCCTTCCCTGTCCCTGGAAACAAGGACTTGCACAGTGAAAGAAACTGACACTCTCCCTACCTAGAGTTTTCTGTCCCTAGAAAAAATGTTTTTTTTAAGCACACTATAGCACAAGGAGAATTCACTCACTGTCCTTCCCTGTCCCTGGAAACAAGGACTTGCACAGTGAAAGAAACTGACACTCTCCCTACCTAGAGTTTTCTGTCCCTAGAAAAAATGTTTTTTTTAAGCACACTATAGCACAAGGAGAATTCACTCACTGTCCTTCCCCGTCCCTGGAAACAAGGACTTGCACAGTGAAAGAAACTGACACTCTCCCTACCTAGAGTTTTCTGTCCCTAGAAAAAATGTTTTTTTTAAGCACACTATAGCACAAGGAGAATTCACTCACTGTCCTTCCCTGTCCCTGGAAACAAGGACTTGCACAGTGAAAGAAACTGACACTCTCCCTACCTAGAGTTTTCTGTCCCTAGAAAAAATGTTTTTTTAAGCACACTATAGCACAAGGAGAATTCACTCACTGTCCTTCCCTGTCCCTGGAAACAAGGACTTGCACAGTGAAAGAAACTGACACTCTCCCTACCTAGAGTTTTCTGTCCCTAGAAAAAATGTTTTTTTTAAGCACACTATAGCACAAGGAGAATTCACTCACTGTCCTTCCCTGTCCCTGGAAACAAGGACTTGCACAGTGAAAGAAACTGACACACTCCCTACCTAGAGTTTTCTGTCCCTAGAATTTTTTTTTTTTAAAGCACACTATAGCACAAGCACAAAACACGCTGACACTCTCCCTACCTATCCTTCTCTTTCCCTAAACTAAAGGAATCCAGGTTAAGCAAGAAAGAAATAAAAGTCACTGTCCCTGCCTATGCTGCTCTTTCCCTGCTCCGGAACACACTACACTAGGCCGCCGTGCTGGCGGCCTTTTATAGTGTGGGGCGTGTACTAAACACCCTCAGCAATAATTGGCCACAGGCATCCTGCCTGTGGCCAATCATTGCTCTCCTCGCTGCCGGCGCTGTGATTGGCCAAGCATGCGGGGTCACAGTGCATGCTTGGCCAATCACAGCGCCTGGATGACACTGCGATGGCGTAGTGCATTGTGGGCCGTTCGCGTCACTCGAATTTGGCGCGAACGGCCCAAATCGTTCGATCTTCGTCGAACGATCGAACAGCCGATGTTCGAGTCGAACGTATGTTCGACTCGAACACGAAGCTCATCCCTAATTGTAGGCTGATATTTCCTTGTGGATTGTAGGCTGATATTTCCTCGTAGATTGTATGCTGATATTTCCTCGTAGATTGTAGGCTGAAATTTCCTTGTGGATTGTAGGCCGATATTTCCTCGTAGATTGTAAACTGATATTTCCTCGTAGATTGTAAACTGATATTTCCTTGTGGATTGTAGGCTGATATTTCCTCGTAGATTGTAAACTGATATTTCCTCGTAGATTGTAAGCTGATATTTCCTCGTAGATTGTAGGTTGATATTTCCTCATGGATTGTAGGCTGATATTTCCTTGTGGATTGTAAACTGATATTTCCTCGTAGATTGTAGTCTGATATTTCCTCATGGATTGTAGGCTGATATTTCCTTGTGGATTGTAAACTGATATTTCCTCGTAGATTGTAGGCTGATATTTCCTCGTAGATTGTAGGCTGATATTTCCTTGTGGATTGTAGGCTGATATTTCCTCGTAGATTGTAAGCTGATATTTCCTTGTGGATTGTAGGCTATTTCATCGTAGATTGTAAACTGATATTTCCTCGTAGATTGTAAACTGATATTTCATCGTGGATTGTAAACTGATATTTCCTCGTAGATTGTAAACTGATATTTCCTCGTGGATTGTAGGCTATTTCATCGTAGATTGTAAACTGATATTTCCTCGTAGATTGTAAACTGATATTTCCTCGTAGATTGTAAGCTGATATTTCCTCGTAGATTGTAGCCTGATATTTCCTCGTAGATTGTAGGCTATTTCCTTGTGGATTGTAGGCTGATATTTCCTCGTGGATTGTAGGCTGATATTTCCTCGTAGATTGTAGGCTGATATTTCCTCGTGGATTGTAGGCTGATATTTCCTCGTAGATTGTAAACTGATATTTCCTCGTAGATTGTAAACTGATATTTCCTCGTAGATTGTAAGCTGATATTTCCTCGTGGATTGTAGGCTATTTCCTCGTAGATTGTAAACTGATATTTCCTCGTGGATTGTAGGCTGATATTTCCTCGTAGATTGTAGACTGATATTTCCTCGTAGATTGTAGGCTGATATTTCCTCGTAGATTGTAGGCTGATATTTCCTTGTGGATTGTAGGCTGATATTTCCTCGTAGATTGTAAGCTGATATTTCCTCGTGGATTGTAGGCTATTTCATCGTAGATTGTAAACTGATATTTCCCCGTAGATTGTAAACTGATATTTCCTCGTGGATTGTAAACTGATATTTCCTCGTGGATTGTAGGCTATTTCATCGTAGATTGTAAACTGATATTTCCTCGTAGATTGTAAACTGATATTTCCTTGTGGATTGTAAACTGATATTTCCTCGTAGATTGTAAACTGATATTTCCTCGTGGATTGTAGGCTGATATTTCCTCGTAGATTGTAAACTGATATTTCCTCATAGATTGTAGGCTATTTCCTCGTAGATTGTAGGCTGATATTTCCTTGTGGATTGTAGGCTGATATTTCCTCGTAGATTGTAGGCTGATATTTCCTCGTAGATTGTAGACTGATATTTCCTCGTAGATTGTAAACTGATATTTCCTCGTAGATTGTAAACTGATATTTCCTCGTAGATTGTAGGCTGATATTTCCTCGTAGATTGTAAACTGATATTTCCTCGAAGATTGTAAACTGATATTTCCTTGTGGATTGTAAACTGATATTTCCTCGTAGATTGTAGGCTGATATTTTCTTGTAGATTGTAAGCTGATATTTCCTCGTAGATTGTAAGCTGACATTTCCTTGTGGATTGTAGGCTGATATTTCCTCATGGATTGTAGGCTATTTCCTTGTGGATTGTAAGCTGATATTTCCTTGTGGATTGTAGGCTGATATTTCCTCGTAGATTGTAGGCTGATATTTCCTTGTGGATTGTAGGCTGATATTTCCTCGTAGATTGTAGGCTGATATTTCCTCGTGGATTGTAGGCTGATATTTCCTCGTGGCTTGTAGGCTGATATTTCCTCGTGGATTGTAGGCTGATATTTCCTCGTGGATTGTAAGCTGATATTTCCTCGTGGATTGTAGGCTGATATTTCCTCGTGGATTGTAGGCTGATATTTCCTCGTAGATTGTAAGCTGATATTTCCTCGTGGGTTGTAGGCTGATATTTCCTCATAGATTTTAAACTGATATTTCCTCGTAGATTGTAAACTGATATTTCCTCGTGGATTGTAAACTGATATTTCCTCGTAGATTGTAAACTGATATTTCCTTGTAGATTGTAAACTGATATTTCCTCGTAGATTGTAGGCTATTTCCTCGTAGATTGTAGGCTGATATTTCCTTGTGGATTGTAGGCTGATATTTCCTCGTAGATTGTAGGCTGATATTTCCTCGTAGATTGTAGGCTGAAATTTCCTTGTGGATTGTAGGCTGATATTTCCTCGTAGATTGTAAACTGATATTTCCTCGTAGATTGTAGGCTATTTCCTCGTAGATTGTAGGCTGATATTTCCTTGTGGATTGTAGGCTGATATTTCCTCGTAGATTGTAGGCTGATATTTCCTCGTAGATTGTAGGCTGAAATTTCCTTGTGGATTGTAGGCTGATATTTCCTCGTAGATTGTAAACTGATATTTCCTTGTGGATTGTAGGCTGATATTTCCTCGTAGATTGTAAACTGATATTTCCTCGTAGATTGTAAGCTGATATTTCCTCGTAGATTGTAGGCTAATATTTCCTCGTAGATTGAAGTCTGATATTTCCTCGTAGATTGTAGGCTGATATTTCCTCGTGGATTGTAGGCTGATATTTCCTTGTAGATTGTAGGCTGATATTTCCTCGTAGATTGTAGGCTGATATTTCCTCGTGGATTTCCTCGTAGATTGTAGGCTGATATTTCCTTGTGGATTGTAGGCTGATATTTCCTCGTGGATTGTAGGCTGATATTTCCTCGTAGATTGTAGGCTGATATTTCCTCGTGGATTGTAGGCTATTTCCTCGTGGATTGTAGGCTGATATTTCCTCGTGGATTGTAGGCTGATATTTCCTCGTAGATTGTAGGCTGATATTTCCTCGTAGATTGTAGGCTGATATTTCCTTGTGGATTGTAGGCTGATATTTCCTTGTGGATTGTAGGCTGATATTTCCTCGTGGATTGTAGGCTGATATTTCCTCGTAGATTTGTTGTGGAAATTTTATTATATAAGATTTATGTGGACATTTTATTCTAGGATGTGCGTTTTATAGATTGTCATCTGTCTCCCTGTGTCTGATGTTTAATCGAGGAGCGCTCTAGCAGAGCGCACTTGGGTTGAATCGAGACCAGCGGTAAAAACGGTCAGTATGAAAACCTTCTTATGGGATTATATGAATATATAAATGTAGGCGCTATGTGAAATTCGAAAGTGAATTCAAATGTGTGTTGGGACTCAATGGAGAACCGAATGGCCTAATGAAGACCAAATAATAAACGTTGTAACAAACACGTGTGACGTGTATACTTAAAATAAAAAGTATGATAAATCTATTCAAACAGTGGTGCGGTGATGTGTCACCGTGATCTAAGAGAACTACTGATACCCCTAGAAATGGATCAAAATAAAAGATGTAGTGACTCTTTACAGTGAACACTTATAAACAATCATAAAGAATCTATAACACCTGTTGGTGCCTAAATCATATACAAAACTGTAAATCACCTATAAGGAACAGAACTATGTGACATATGAAATATCCACAAAGTTCAGTGCAAACAAAATTCTAAATGTCTCTGAGTACAGGTAGGAAAACAATATCCAAAAGTAGTCGTCTGTGGATATGCAAGTCCTGTTTCAAATGGTTCCTTGAAATAGATGGTTTGTATGCCAATATGATGTAACACCCGGGAGTGCCTTCACCATTGGGTCAGGGACAATAAGTAAGAAATAAATACTCTTACCAAGTGTTGTAGATCCAGCTCACCATATAGCGGTGGATCTATCAGGCTTATGTCCACGTCAGGGACCAGCGAATAGAAACCAAAGTTGTCCTCTCCTGTTGGTGGCGTCTTTCAATGTCTCCAAATGTGACTCGCTCCAGGTGTGGGTAATCAGCATATAGACCCGAAGCCCTCCATATGGATGGTGTCACCAAAAAAACAGGAAAGAGCACTTCCACATAGTGTAAATCCAAAAATGGGAATTTATTTAAAAGCAACCATAAAATTCCAGTAAAAAACAGCAGCAAACAAGCAGTTCAATCTCAAAAAAGAAGGCAATCCACTCAAAAATTACAAACAAACCCAAAGATGAACTTCAGAAGTGGTAAGCTTCAAATATGCGTGAGATGGGCAGTAAGGACTGGCATGTAAAACCCGACGCGTTTCGTCTGATAAGACATCAACTGGGGTACACGCCGTCCTGATGCCCCCCACGCTATATATAGGAAGAGATTTGTACCTTAATTGCATGCCCGTATGTCCCAATGTTTCACTTCCGGGATTGGTGAGTCACATGGCTGGTTCCGCGTCACATGACCTCCGTCATGTGACGGGTCAGGCCAATCAGGATAACCGGAGAGGCATACTACGCCACCAACGTGACTAACACCGTCCGCGTATCCTCGGCATACACTGGGCCAATCAGGACAAAGCGAAGAAGCGTGTTACGCCATCGACGTGACTTACAATGTCTACGTGTCATCGGCGTACATTAGATTGGATCCCTCATAGACGGCTGTGCTTTGCGCACGGTCACGCCGTCTATGAGGGATCCAATCTAATGTACGCTGATGACACGTAGACATTGTAAGTCACGTCGATGGCGTAACACGCGTCTTCGCTTTGTCCTGATTGGCCCAGTGTATGCCGAGGATACGCGGACGGTGTTAGTCACGTTGGTGGCGTAGTATGCCTCTCCGGTTATCCTGATTGGCCTGACCCGTCACATGACGGAGGTCATGTGACGCGGAACCAGCCATGTGACTCACCAATCCCGGAAGTGAAACATTGGGACATACGGGCATGCAATTAAGGTACAAATCTCTTCCTATATATAGCGTGGGGGGCATCAGGACGGCGTGTACCCCAGTTGATGTCTTATCAGACGAAACGCGTCGGGTTTTACATGCCAGTCCTTACTGCCCATCTCACGCATATTTGAAGCTTACCACTTCTGAAGTTCATCTTTGGGTTTGTTTGTAATTTTTGAGTGGATTGCCTTCTTTTTTGAGATTGAACTGCTTGTTTGCTGCTGTTTTTTACTGGAATTTTATGGTTGCTTTTAAATAAATTCCCATTTTTGGATTTACACTATGTGGAAGTGCTCTTTCCTGTTTTTTTGGTGACACCATCCATATGGAGGGCTTCGGGTCTATATGCTGATTACCCACACCTGGAGCGAGTCACATTTGGAGACATTGAAAGACGCCACCAACAGGAGAGGACAACTTTGGTTTCTATTCGCTGGTCCCTGACGTGGACATAAGCCTGATAGATCCACCGCTATATGGTGAGCTGGATCTACAACACTTGGTAAGAGTATTTATTTCTTACTTATTGTCCCTGACCCAATGGTGAAGGCACTCCCGGGTGTTACATCATATTGGCATACAAACCATCTATTTCAAGGAACCATTTGAAACAGGACTTGCATATCCACAGACGACTACTTTTGGATATTGTTTTCCTACCTGTACTCAGAGACATTTAGAATTTTGTTTGCACTGAACTTTGTGGATATTTCATATGTCACATAGTTCTGTTCCTTATAGGTGATTTACAGTTTTGTATATGATTTAGGCACCAACAGGTGTTATAGATTCTTTATGATTGTTTATAAGTGTTCACTGTAAAGAGTCACTACATCTTTTATTTTGATCCATTTCTAGGGGTATCAGTAGTTCTCTTAGATCACGGTGACACATCACCGCACCACTGTTTGAATAGATTTATCATACTTTTTATTTTAAGTATACACGTCACACGTGTTTGTTACAACGTTTATTATTTGGTCTTCATTAGGCCATTCGGTTCTCCATTGAGTCCCAACACACATTTGAATTCACTTTCGAATTTCACATAGCGCCTACATTTATATATTCATATAATTTTTACTTTTTCTGTCAGATTGTTATGTTGGCTGCTAACATATAAGTTTTTTGCGAGGTTGGCGCAATATTTTTGCCCTTTTTATCTTCTTATGGGATTGAAACGTGTTCTCTGCGTGTGTGGGCGTTTGTTGGTTTGTAGATATCAAGCGCAATGCGCTGGACTGCATGCTTTCCAATGGCTATACACTTTAGAGAAGCGAAGTCCGCATAATGAGAGAAACCTATTAATTCTCTCTTGCGGACTTCGTTATCCGCTTTATGGATACATATCTGTATTTATAAGAGGACATTGATATCTGCCTTGTCGGTGTACTTGTACCGTATATTGACAACAGCAGTAGCAATGTCCCCGCAGATTGTCCCAAAACTATAAGAACAAGTAGAATGATCTCACTAGATACTGTTTACTTTGAACAGTATTGTGTGGGCTCCATGCTGATTAAGATGGGGGGTGTGCACATCCTCCCCTTTCCCTCCTGTGAGTGCCCTCCCCTTTACTGTTTGTCATTTCCTGTGATGTCATTTTGTATTAAGGGAAGTGATTGGCTGTTGGGGCCATCACTTCCTGTTTTGTTATCCTTTTGTTTCCAATGAATAAAAGAATCCGGGTGGCTGAGCTCTGCCCAGACGCTTGAGACTCCAGCTTGAAGCAGCATCGTTTCTGATTCTACCTGGTGCCATTGAAGTACTTCATATTCCTTGTACCAAAGAGCTTGATACAATCGTGCTTTTAAGCACGAAGGAATTGTTTTGTGCTTTGTGTGCATTTAGACGCTGGAAGTCCACATTTAGGCGCGGTGTGGATTTGCGTACAAAGCCCAAGGGAATTCTTCCACGACATTTCGGCGAGCCAGCTTGGAGCCAACGTAGTTCCCGCACAGCGATCCGAGAGGAGAGATTGGGTCCGCGGTTCTGGGACAGGAAAAGGCCGGCAAAGTTTGGTAAGACAGACTCCATTTCAACTTTTGAAATTTTTGTTGTTCTAGAACCGGAATCTGGTCTCTCTGCTCGCTGTTGCAGGTAACTCCGCTTAGCAAAAGAACAAATTTTTGCGGTTTCACTCTTTGTGTACAAGGACGGGGATTTATATTTGTACTGGGAGGGATAGCTGTATTGGCTTGGGATAGAAGTCTATATTACTGTCCTCTGTGTAGACCCCATAGTCAATACAGCCTAGAGGGTCTTTGTATGGGGTTTATGTTAAATGTAAAACCATTTCCTGTTGTACAACGTGACGGTATGCATGGAGTGTGCTAGTTGATGTTTTAAATGTGCGGCAGAGATTGAATGACAAAACATTGTGTGGCTGAGTTATTTCATAGTGCTGGTCACCGTGTGAAATAACTTTTGTAAAGTGTGTAGCCATTATAGTTCGTCTAACGTTTAGTATGAGTTAAGTAGCACAGTCTGTTTTGTGTTAAAACAGTGATTTTTGTTTGTAAGAGGCACGGTTTGGTCTTGTTTTGAAGACACCATTTTGTTTTCTTTTGTGTTTGTTCAGCCATGTGGCCTGAGGACACCATCTTGTTTTGAAGACACCATTTTGTTTTCCTTTGTGTTTGTTCAGCCATGTGGCCTGAGGACACCATCTTGTTTTGAAGACACCATTTGGTTTTCCTTTGTGTGTGTTCAGCCATGTGGTCTGAGTCACCATTTTTGTTTTTCTTTGTATGAACCCAATCTTCAGGTTTGGTTATTTTTGCATATTTTTTTGTAAAACGATTGTGTTTTCTTTTGGTTTTAATTTCAGTTTAAAGTGAAGACTCTGCTTTACACTGAATTTCAATAGATAGTAAAACTAACTTTAACTGAGTTTTTGTACTCTTAACGGGGTGTGTGTTTTAATTTTTTTATTTTAATTTTTAATTGTTTGGGCATTTTATTTGAGTTTCTCAGAAGGCAATTCATGCCCCTCCCCCATTGTTTTTGGTTTTAGAGCTGCATCTTTTATTGTATAGCTTGCGGTAGGAAAGAAAGGCTTTGGTTTTAAAACTCGCTTTATATTCACTTTTATTGTTAATTGAGTTACTTTTGCGCAGCAAGTAGTCAATTTTTTGTTCACGCTCAGACTGTTAGTTTATTAGTTTGATCGTGTAACTACTGAGACATCGTACAACTGCTGAAATAGACAACAGAAAGCTATCCCCATTTAATTTTTTTTATTTTATTTTTGTGATTATTTAGAGAAGCCACATTGCTCTGTAGCGAAAATAAACGGAAGTGTGCTGTGCAGTTAAATCTGACGACGCAGTGTACAGTCGTACAGAGGTATGTATGCATACACTGTAAGGGGTAGAGACATAATTCGGGGGGTGGTCTGTGGTTGTTGACTAATCATTGGCATAGTTATTACGAGTATTGCGGTGTAAAAGAGTAGTACTCTGTAGTTCTGTGCCAAAAGTGTTGGGGCAACAAGCCATAGAGTTAATAACACCTCGGTTAGGTTTTCTAGTTGGGGGACTGGACCAGATATAGTGGTTGCAGTTCGTCAATCCACCGTAGAAGAAGGCACCTGACGGTGCTCTCCTAAATAGGTGCAGGGGTTTTTCCTGGACGCAGGAATAAGACTATAAGCCGATTCGAATCGCCATGGGCAATTTGAAGTCCATGCAAGGGAAGGAATGTGAGACTTCCCAGAGTCAGACGGCTGCACAGTACATGAAATCTAGCTTTGGGGCAAAGGTCATGAAACCTCTAAAGGAATGGCATAGTTGGTCCAGGGATACTACTTGGGCTATTCCTCTAGAGGGGACATTTGATGCCTGGAGGTGGGAGAAATTCATAACTGAGTTTAAACCCAGGCTCTGGGCAGCAAAAACCTTAGATGTAGCTGAGCTGTGGCTTCAGAAGTCTATTATGGTAAGCAGGCAGGGTATACAGAAGGCAGTTTCAGTCCGGAAGAACCGCATTATGTACACCTGGCCTGAGGGGATAGCAGTGACTGGTGATCCAATGCTGGAAGCGGAAGAGGCTCTTTCTGGGCTAACTCTGCTGAGGCAGGCTGGATCCACCAACACTAGATCTGTTGTAGTTTCCTCTGATGCTTCTGCCATCACCAATCTAACCAACCCTACTCTGCACTCTCCAACTAACATCTCTCTCTCTCCCACGTCTCCATCTAACCATGTCACCTCTGACGCTAAACCTCAAGCTAACCCTCTCTATCAGTCGCCTTTCCCCATATCTGGGGCATTTTCTCCGCCGATTGCGGCTGATTATGAATCATTTTCAACTGGTGATCTACAGATGCTATGTGAGTCTAAGGGAATTGAGACCAGACTAAGGAACCGTGGGGATTGCATAACTGCGCTGAGAGCTTTTGACTCAGTCATACCTACCATCTACCCTTCATTGGTTGGCTTCCAGACAGGGAACGTTGTGGGCAAGGTAGCACACATTAGCCAACCAATGAAGCCACAACCTCCAAAGTACACACCTAGCCCCACTTATGTCACTAAACCTGGTACTTACCCAGTCCGGGTGCAACAATATGAGGGTGTTCCAAATACCAACGGTGAAAGGACTTTGGGGGAAAGGGTGGTATGGCATGTCCCTTTTGCTTCCTCAGAAATCAGGACCATACTGGCCGAACTGCCTGACTATAGAACAAATCCACGAGGGTTCGCGAGAATGTTTTGTCAAAATCAATTTAGCTACGGCATGAGTGGAACATATTGTGCCCAGGTTCTGAGGGCGAAATTAGGAGAAGAACTGGCAGGGGTTATAATCTCCCGTTGCGGCATTGTCACCCACGAACAAGCCACTTCTGGAGGTAAGCAATTCTGTGTAGCCCTGCTAGCCAAACTTCCAGAGTTGTATGGTGCATCTTCTACCACAGATGTGATGAAACTCAGTCAAAACCCAGGCGAGGAATGTGCTTGTTTCTGGCGTCGCCTGAAACAAGCTGCATTGGATGCAGATCTGGAGGTTGGTCCGGATGTGCCAACCGACGGAGGTAAGTTATCCGCCATTCACCTTTTGCTAAGAGCCAAATTTTTAGAAGGCATCCATATGAAAATTCAAGACCGGCTATTATTAGCCAGACCCGAATTTAATGAAATGACAATACCTGCCATTCTATCCACTCTCTCCGCTATAGAGAGAGAGATGGATAGGAAGAAACAGGACAAAGCATCTAAAATCCTTGTGTCTCAAGCCCCTTCTGCAGGACAAACGGGCCAGGATGGTGGAAAAAAGACACAACGCTGGAAAGCCCGAACTTGTTACATCTGTGGAAAGGAAGGACATCTAAGGCGCGACTGCCCTAACAGACCCAAGGGTAAGTGGCAGTTCATCCCAGACGATCCGGTACCAGGCTCACGCGATCCAACAACTTCAGTTGTAGCGATGGCCAGCCACGACTATGATTCTTCATAGGACGCTGGCAAAGCGGTGTCAGGACATATCAACCTGTTTATCGAGGAATTAAAATATCCCCTCCCTTGCCTCATTGACACTGGTGCCGTTCGAACTGTTTTGAGATCCAAAGATCTCAGAGGCAAGGTTCCCCTTTCTGGGGAGACTATACCCACTGTGGGTCTAACAGGTCAGACAGTGTCTCTACATACCACCAAACCACTCCATTGTAGGTTGGGCCAACACACAGAAGCCATTAAGTCGGTACTGGTATCGGATGATGTTCCCATCAACCTATTGGGAGCTGATATTTTATCTGAGATACAAGCGGTCATTGAGTACACTCCAACAGGTGTTGTGGTTAGCAGTGCATTGACAGATGAGCGCCTATGTGCCATGGTGGCTCTACCGTATATGATAGAACCTGGTTGTTTTCTGGGGTTGGATGTGCTAGCAGAAGTGGATCCCAAACTTTGGGCGTTTGATAAGTATGATGTGGGTCTTCTGCCGGTCCCGCCAACCACAGTAAACATCAGACCAGGGAGTATTTTGCCCCAATTACCACAATACCCTTTGAGTGTGGCTCAGATGGATAGCCTTAAAATCCAAATAGACCGGTACCTGCTGATAAAAGTTCTTACGCCAACCAAATCCCCCTGTAACACCCCTTTGTTTCCAGTGGCTAAAAAGTCTGTCAAGGGTCAGGAAACAACTTTCCGTTTAGTACATGATTTAAGGGCTATCAATAAAATCATTATCAGCGATGCCCCTTTGGTACCCAACCCACACACCTTGTTGGCCTCTATACCACCTAACGCAATTTTCTTCAGTGTTATTGATCTGACTAATGCATTTTTTTCGGTACCACTGGACCCCCAGTGCCAGTACCTTTTTGCTTTTTCATTCCAGGGTCGACAACTGACTTGGACACGTCTCGTTCAGGGGTCTGTGACTAGTCCCTCGGAGTACAGTTGCAAACTTAAAATAGTGTTGGATCAATGGACCCCAACGAATCCAGAGGTGGTGCTGATCCAGTATGTTGATGACTTGCTGCTTTGTTGCCCTGCAAGGGATGTCTGTTATCAGCATACTGTCTCATTGCTTAACCATCTGGCGTCCACGGGGAATAAAGCTAGCAAGGAGAAATTGCAGTTTTGTAGGGAGAAGGTCACCTTTTTAGGACATTGTATATCTCAGGGTACTCGACACCTGACAACCCAGAGAATTCAGACACTGAAAGACTTCCCGAAACCCCGAAACGCACGAAAAACGAGAGCCATTCTTGGTCTTATTAACTACTGTAGAGACTGGGTCCCTAACATCTCTTCGACTTTAGGACCCCTTTACGAAATCCTATCCCAAACTCCCTTTCAACTGACTGATGATAACTGGTCAACCCTACAGGACTTGATCCAAGAACTCTCCAAAGCACCTGCTTTAGGTTTGCCCAACTATGACCTCCCCTTCTACCTTTTCTGCTATGAAAGCAAAGGCCAAGCCACTGGAGTACTGACCCAACTACATGGGTCCAGGTACCGACCCATCATGTATCTATCAACTGCCCTAGATCCAGTCATTCGAGGTTCACCAGGTTGTGTACGAGCCGTAGCCGCCTGCGCTGTATTGTTACAGAAGGTAGGTGACATAGTCTTGGACTCCCCACTGACCCTCTATACTCCCCATTCAGTGCAGGAAATCCTAAATCAAGTTCAGACAAAACACCTCTCTGCTGCCAGATTGACTAAGTACGAAGTGGCTCTCCTAACCCCTACTAACCTGACTTTAAGACGATGCACCATTTTAAACCCAGCCTCTCTTCTTCCTACTGAGGAGGAAGAGAAGGGGGGAGATAATGGTGTTAAAAATGATACTCAAACCTTCCAGACTAACAATACCAACCTCTCTACCTCTAACCAACTTGTTAATTTAGAAGGACAACATGCTGATGATCACCACGACTGTGTTTCTCTGATGGAACTCGAGTCAACAACCATCAGCCCGGTGAAGGAGACCCCCATCCCAAACGCTAAAAACCTTTTTGTCGATGGTTCCAGGTATTACACCCCAGATGGTAAGCCACACACAGGTTATGCAGTGACTACAGTCAGTGAAATTGTGGAAAAGGGTTCATTGAGTTCCAACATGTCTGCACAGGAAGCTGAGCTGTGGGCACTGGCAAGAGCCTGTGAGACCCAAGAGGGTCAAAGGATCAATATCTACACGGATTCTAGGTATGCTTTTGGGATAGCCCATGATTTTGGTCCTATCTGGAAAGCAAGAGGCTTTCTGACTAGTTCAGGGAAGCCTGTGAAACATGCGCAGTTAATCAACAGGTTATTCGTTGCTTTCAACCTGCCGTGTGAGATAGCCATTCTAAAAGTTAAGGCCCACACGACTGATAGGACTTTGGAGGCCGATGGCAATGCCTTGGCATATAGAGCTGCCAAAGAAGGTGCTCTGCACCCTCCTGTGAAAACCCTGATGCTAGCCATCCCCTCTGATGTGTCTCTGGAAGAGTTTAAGAGACTACAGTCACAAGCGGAATTACATGAAAAGAGGAGATGGACAGCACTAGGGGCCATGAGAGGTCCAGATGACATCTGGGGTCTTGGTAAAAAATGGTGTCTGCCAAGATTGCTTTTTCCAATGATGGCCCATTCGGCTCATTATCCAGGGCATCAGTCAAAGATGGTTATGTGTGCGCAGGTGGATGAGCATTGGATCGCCCCTGGATTTACTATTGCAGCTGCTAATTTTGCAGCAGCCTGCCTGGTTTGCGCATTGCACAATCCAGGTAGGACGGTACCAGTACCCAAACGACATTCCCCCCGACCAGAATATCCATTTCAGCGCATCCAGATAGACTACATTACATTGCCAAGGAGTGGGCCGTACGAACACGTCTTAGTCTGTGTAGATATGTTTTCAGGTTGGCCAGAGGCATGGCCGGTTCAGAAAGCAAACGCCACAACCACAGCCAAAAAGATCCTGTCCGAAATAGTGTGTCGCTGGGGCCTACCTGAAACGATCGAGTCGGATCAAGGCTCCCACTTCACTGGTCAAATATTTGCAGAAGTGTGTAAAGCCCTCCATATCAATCAGGGATTACACACTCCTTATCACCCCCAAAGTAGTGGTAAGGTTGAAAGGTTAAACGGAACCCTTAAAAACAAAATCTCCAAAATAATAGCTGATACTGGGAAACCTTGGCCTGAATGTCTCCCCATAGCTCTCCACTCCATCAGAAATGCACCTAGACGACCTCACGGGTTATCTCCATATGAGGTTTTGTTCGGATGTCAACCAAAAACAGGGTTGTACTTTCCCCAGCAGCTGTCGTCTTTACATTCTCAGCTGACGGGGTATGTGCAGTCACTGCAACGTGAGCTAAAAAAAATCCACCACAGGGTTCATGAGTCCCTTCCAGACCCTGACTCAATAACCGGTTTACATTCTATCCAACCAGGTGACTGGGTCGTTTGTAAAGAAATACCAGAGGACGGGACTAGAATCGAGATACGTCGGACCATTCCAGGTTCAGCTGACCACGCCGACCTCACTAAAGCTTGAAGAACGGGACAACTGGATCCACGCCAGCCACTGCAAGAAGCTGCTCAACTACATCAAAGAATGAGGAGTATCTTCTTTATTTATAGTTTTAGTTTAGTGTATTTTAGCAAGGGTAATGATGAAAAGCATCCCAATTTATTGTTTAAAATGCATCTCCAGCTGGCAAAAATGGCGAACAGGACCAACTGCTGGGTATGCTCCAAACCTCCACCAAGCCTTGATGCCCCGGCAATGGCAGCAGTACATGCGATATATGATGTCCGTATCGGTATGAGGAAACTAAAGACTCCAAACAGACACTTGTCAATAGAACTTAATGATACATTCCTAGAGGGTAAAATTAGTTATAGTTTTAACATTAGCTCTGGCTTTTGCCCCTCCCTCACAAAACCAGTATGGGTATCGGGACAACTAGGTAGCCCACAAGTGTGCTTCAACTTTAGTTTCGGTAGAGGGGATAACTTTGTTGGGTCCACCACCTGTAAAGAAGGTATAACAGTTAATCTAACCAACGAAACCCCCGTCTTCTTTAATAACACTAATAGACCAGATTACATCTGTTGGAAGGAAGGGTGTGACGTTCAGACCGAGGGAGCAATCCCCCAGTCTATCCTGTTACTACTCAATGCACGTAACCGTCAGAGTGGTTCCCCCTGTGCGACTCTGACTGGCCCCTACTACTTCTTATGCGGTACCTCAGCTTATAAGGTAATCCCCCCTAATGCAAGAGGTTCATGTGTCCTGGTTAAACTAGTCCCAGCATCTTACATCGCGGATGATCGAGAGGATTTGATGGCACGAGAGAAGGTAAGAACGTCAGGAAAAGCTAGAAGGGAATTGTTCACCAACTCTGACCAGGCCTGGGCATGGTTTCCTGCTTGGACGGGTTGGGGGATTGAACTTATGAAACGATTGAATAATTTCTCATCCATTGTGGATGGGATATTCAATGAAACCGTAGAGGCTGTAAGGGAAATCTCACAGGAACAACGGCAGATCAGGACCCTTCTTTTACAGGAAAAGATGGCCCTTGATTATCTGTTAGCATCCAAGGGGGGTTTCTGTGAATTCATAGGTGAAGATTGTTGTACCTGGATTGAGGATACCAATGACAAAGTTCAGGCCCATATGGATAAGGCTAGATCCCTGCAAGGCAAAGCCAGAGCTATAGCTAGTGAGGGTTGGAATCCTTTTAAGGGTTTGGGAAACTTTGGGGATTTTTTATTTTCCATTGGATAGTGGTTGAAGGAAGTAGGGGTGTATATACTCATGTCATTTTTGTTTCTGTTCCTTCTATATGTCGTGATGAGGTGCTCCTGTTGCCTGATTGGACGCGTGACCAGAGCCCGAGCAGATGACCACATTTTCCTCAATGAGATAAGACGCCCCGGAGCCCAACCAACGTATCAGATGCAGAGGATTCCAGACCGATCGGCGATTACTACAGCTCACCATTTCGTACCCTCCTTATAAGTCATGTCTCCTGAAGAACAGAATCTACATGTCAAGCCGCGTTTTCCTTTTTATGGATTGTAAGGACTGATTCATTTCCAGGTGTAAGAAGATCAAGTTTTGAGAGACAAATGGGAGCATATGACAAAAAGGAGGGACTGTTGTGGAAATTTTATTATATAAGATTTATGTGGACATTTTATTCTAGGATGTGCGTTTTATAGATTGTCATCTGTCTCCCTGTGTCTGATGTTTAATCGAGGAGCGCTCTAGCAGAGCGCACTTGGGTTGAATCGAGACCAGCGGTAAAAACGGTCAGTATGAAAACCTTCTTATGGGATTGAAACGTGTTCTCTGCGTGTGTGGGCGTTTGTTGGTTTGTAGATATCAAGCGCAATGCGCTGGACTGCATGCTTTCCAATGGCTATACACTTTAGAGAAGCGAAGTCCGCATAATGAGAGAAACCTATTAATTCTCTCTTGCGGACTTCGTTATCCGCTTTATGGATACATATCTGTATTTATAAGAGGACATTGATATCTGCCTTGTCGGTGTACTTGTACCGTATATTGACAACAGCAGTAGCAATGTCCCCGCAGATTGTCCCAAAACTATAAGAACAAGTAGAATGATCTCACTAGATACTGTTTACTTTGAACAGTATTGTGTGGGCTCCATGCTGATTAAGATGGGGGGTGTGCACATCCTCCCCTTTCCCTCCTGTGAGTGCCCTCCCCTTTACTGTTTGTCATTTCCTGTGATGTCATTTTGTATTAAGGGAAGTGATTGGCTGTTGGGGCCATCACTTCCTGTTTTGTTATCCTTTTGTTTCCAATGAATAAAAGAATCCGGGTGGCTGAGCTCTGCCCAGACGCTTGAGACTCCAGCTTGAAGCAGCATCGTTTCTGATTCTACCTGGTGCCATTGAAGTACTTCATATTCCTTGTACCAAAGAGCTTGATACAATTGTGCTTTTAAGCACGAAGGAATTGTTTTGTGCTTTGTGTGCATTTAGACGCTGGAAGTCCACATTTAGGCGCGGTGTGGATTTGCGTACAAAGCCCAAGGGAATTCTTCCACGACAGATTCTAGGCTGATATTTCCTCGTGGATTGTAGGCTGATATTTCCTCGTGGATTGTAGGCTGATATTTCCTCGTAGATTGTAGGCTGATATTTCCTTGTGGATTGTAGGCTGATATTTCCTTGTGGATTGTAGGCTGATATTTCCTCGTAGATTGTAGGCTGATATTTCCTCATGGATTGTAGGCTGATATTTCCTTGTGGATTGTAAACTGATATTTCCTCGTGGATTGTAGGCTGATATTTCCTCGTAGATTGTAAATTGATATTTCCTCGTAGATTGTAAGCTGATATTTCCTCGTAGATTGTAAACTGATATTTCCTCGTAGATTGTAGGCTGATATTTCCTCGTAGATTGTAGGCTGATATTTCCTAGTAGATTGTAGGCTGATATTTCCTTGTGGATTGTAGGCTGATATTTCCTCGTAGATTGTATGCTGATATTTCCTCGTGGATTGTAGGCTATTTCATCGTAGATTGTAAACTGATATTTCCTCGTAGATTGTAAACTGATATTTCATCGTGGATTGTAAACTGATATTTCCTCGTAGATTGTAAACTGATATTTCCTCGTGGATTGTAGGCTATTTCATCGTAGATTGTAAACTGATATTTCCTCGTAGATTGTAAACTGATATTTCCTCGTGGATTGTAAACTGATATTTCCTCGTAGATTGTGAACTGATATTTCCTCGTAGATTGTAAACTGATATTTCCTCGTAGAGTGTAAACTGATATTTCCTCGTGGATTGTAAGCTGATATTTCCTCGTAGATTGTAAGCTGATATTTCCTCGTGGATTGTAGGATATTTCATCGTAGATTGTAAACTGATATTTCCTCGTAGATTGTAAACTGATATTTCCTCGTGGATTGTAGGCTGATATTTCCTCGTAGATTGTAGGCTGATATTTCCTCGTAGATTGTAGGCTGATATTTCCTCGTAGATTGTAGGCTGATATTTCCTTGTGGATTGTAGGCTGATATTTCCTCGTAGATTGTAAGCTGATATTTCCTCGTGGATTGTAGGCTATTTCATCGTAGATTGTAAACTGATATTTCCCCGTAGATTGTAAACTGATATTTCCTCGTGGATTGTAAACTGATATTTCCTCGTAGATTGTAAACTGATATTTCCTCATGGATTGTAGGCTATTTCATCGTAGATTGTAAACTGATATTTCCTCGTAGATTTTAAACTGATATTTCCTCGTGGATTGTAGGCTGATATTTCCTCGTAGATTGTAAACTGATATTTCCTCATAGATTGTAGGCTATTTCCTCGTAGATTGTAGGCTGATATTTCCTTGTGGATTGTAGGCTGATATTTCCTCGTAGATTGTAGGCTGATATTTCCTTGTGGATTGTAAACTGATATTTCCTCGTAGATTTAAACTGATATTTCCTCGTAGATTGTAGACTGATATTTCCTCGTAGATTGTAAACTGATATTTCCTCGTAGATTGTAAACTGATATTTCCTCGTAGATTGTAGGCTGATATTTCCTCGTAGATTGTAAACTGATATTTCCTCGAAGATTGTAAACTGATATTTCCTTGTGGATTGTAGGCTGATATTTCCTCATGGATTGTAAACTGATATTTCCTCGTAGATTGTAGGCTGATATTTTCTTGTAGATTGTAAGCTGATATTTCCTCGTAGATTGTAAACTGACATTTCCTTGTGGATTGTAGGCTGATATTTCCTCGTAGATTGTAGGCTGATATTTCCTCGTAGAATGTAGGCTGATATTTCCTCATGGATTGTAGGCTATTTCCTCATGGATTGTAAGCTGATATTTCCTTGTGGATTGTAAGCTGATATTTCCTCGTGGATTGTAGGCTGATATTTCCTCGTAGATTGTAGGCTGATATTTCCTTGTGGATTGTAGGCTGATATTTCCTCGTAGATTGTAGGCTGATATTTCCTTGTGGATTGTAGGCTGATATTTCCTCGTGGATTGTAGGCTGATATTTCCTCGTGGATTGTAGGCTGATATTTCCTCGTGGATTGTAGGCTGATATTTCCTCGTGGATTGTAGGCTGATATTTCCTCGTGGATTGTAGGCTGATATTTCCTCGTAGATTGTAGGCTGATATTTCCTCGTCGATTGTAGGCTGATATTTCCTCGTGGATTGTAGGCTGATATTTCCTCGTGGATTGTAGGCTGATATTTCCTCGTGGATTGTAGGCTGATATTTCCTCGTAGTTAGTAGGCTGATATTTCCTCGTAGATTGTAGGCTGATATTTCCTCATGGATTGTAAGCTGATATTTCCTTGTGGATTGTAGGCTATTTCCTCGTAGATTGTAAGCTGATATTTCCTCGTAGATTGTAAACTGATATTTCCTCGTAGATTGTAGGCTGATATTTCCTCGTAGATTGTAGGCTGATATTTCCTCGTAGATTGTAGGCTGATATTTCCTTGTGGATTGTAAACTGATATTTCCTCGTAGATTGTAAACTGATATTTCCTCGTGGATTGTAAACTGATATTTCCTCGTAGATTGTAAACTGATATTTCCTCGTTGATTGTAAACTGATATTTCCTCGTAGATTGTAGGCTATTTCCTCGTAGATTGTAGGCTGATATTTCCTTGTGGATTGTAGGCTGATATTTCCTCGTGGATTGTAGGCTGATATTTCCTCGTAGATTGTAGGCTGATATTTCCTTGTGGATTGTAGGCTGATATTTCCTCGTAGATTGTAAATTGATATTTCCTCATAGATTGTAGGCTGATATTTCCTCGTGGATTGTAAGCTGATATTTCCTCGTGGATTGTAGGCTGATATTTCCTCGTAGATTGTAGGCTGATATTTCCTCAGGGATTGTAGGCTGATATTTCCTTGTGGATAGTAAACTGATATTTCCTCGTGGATTGTAGGCTGATATTTCCTCGTAGATTGTAAATTGATATTTCCTCGTAGATTGTAATGTGACAGCAGGAAGGTAAAGTCACCTGGTTGCATCCAGGGGGGTAGATATATTTCTCCCAGATTCAGACTTTATGCCGACTTATACAACTAGGGAGGGAGTTGATGAAGCCCAGCTGAGGCTAGTGGGCTCATGGATGACTCATACCTCTAGGGAGAGGGCTGGGCGTCGTGCAGGCAGGGAGTTGATGAGACCAGCTGAAGCCTGTCAGTTCGTTTAAGGCCTCTATAAAAACTCCCAGATTCATTAGGTGTTTGCTCATGCCTGGAACCAGACCTGTGTGGACTGTCTAGGGAGAGTGAACCCCTGTGCGGTGAGAAAAAGCCTGTGTGGCTATTTGTTTGGACATTGACTAAACCAGGGACTTAGGGACTAGGACAGCACCAGGCTGATCCCAGTTGTTAGTTAGGAAACCTGCATGTTTAGTCAGAGGTCAAGCTGACCAGGATTTATTTTGTTTATGTTTCTTTTTGGCTTTGCTGTGTTTTTGTCACTGTACATAGAGAAATAAACCGCACCTTTTGATTTTGAAAACCACAACCTCCGTCTGCTGGCCCTGTTTTTGTGTGGGGAGCCCAACCAGGGGGTCACACACACCCGCTACCGAGTTAACCCCCTCACAGTTGGTGGAGAACCAGTGGCAGTTTTTTTAAGCCAGCATGGAGGAGATACTGAAACAGCTGGCTCTAGCAAATGCCAATCAACAGCAGACAAATGCAGGTTTGCAAAGGAGCCTTGCAGCCCAGCAGCAAGCTCATCAACAGAGCCTTGCAGCCCAGCAGCAAGCTCACCAACAGAGTCTGGAAGCTCAGCAACAAGCCCAGCAGCAATCTGAGGCCCGCTTCATAGACCTGTTACAGAAGCAAGAGCAGAGACTACAACAAATGGAAGCAGTAATGCAGCAACGTCCGCAGACCAGTGAGGAAAGCCGTCCCACTAATACCGCGTCCTTTGGGGTGAGTCGTTTATTGACAAAAATGACTGGAGAGGATGATCCAGAGGTATTTTTGACCACATTTGAAAGGACTGCTGAAAGAGAAAAGTGGCCTGAGGAGCAGTGGGCTGGACTGGTGGCTCCTCTGTTAACTGGTGAATCGCAGAAGGCTTACTATGACCTAGAGCCTGACCAAGCAAAAGACTATGTGATGCTAAAAGCTGAAATATTGGCAAGGCTGGGTGTCACCCTGGCTGTCCGGGCTCAGCGTGTGCATAACTGGACTTTCCAGCTTGGAAAACCCCCCAGGTCTCAAATGTATGATCTCATTCACCTGAGCAGGAAGTGGCTACAGCCAGAGACTTTGTCCGCACCAGAGATTGTGGAACGTGTTGTAATGGATCGGTTTTTGAGAGCTCTTCCTACTGCCATCCAAAAGTGGGTAAGCCATGGAGACCCAGAGACGGCCGGTGGTCTTGTGGATCGTGTAGAGAAATACTTGGCTACAGAGAACCTGACGGCCTCTTCCAGAGACTCTCGGACTTTCCACCCTAAGACCAGATCATCCCCAGGGGCGGATAAGAGGATTCCAAGGGGTGAGGGTGGAGAGAGTGAGAGGGTGGGAGCTCTACCCAAAGTTTGGCGAGAACAGCCTGGGAAGTCAGGGGCTCAAGAGGCAGCCAAATGGATTGTTTGCTACCGCTGCCGGCAAGCGGGACATATTGCAGCAAATTGCCCGGTTGTGGAGGAACCCATGCAATGTGACTTTCTGACGGACCGACGTCAGTCGCTGTGTGCGACAGTCGCATGCACTGCCATTCGGGGAACTGAGAAACATTTATGCAAAATGTGTATTAATGGTAGAAATGTTGTGGTATTACTGGATTCAGGTAGCCTTGTGACCCTGATAAAGGCTGAATTAGTTAAAACAGAGGTCTCTGGGAATAGCAAGGTAGCTGTTATTTGTGTGCATGGGGACACCCGAGAGTATCCAGTGACTACAGTGTGTTTCGAGACCCCCAAAGGTACCCTCTCTCATCCAGTGGGGTTAGTATCTCAATTACCGCATGATGCCATTGTGGGAAGGGATTTTCCGAAGTTCTGGGAACTGTGGGATGATCCTGAGCCCCCCACTGGTGCCCCTATGTACCAGGAATGTGATAGCCAGAACTCCTCTGAGAGTGGTGAGGACTCTCCAGAATTTCCCTTGTCAGTATTGGCAGGGGAGACTCAAGAAACTGGAGAGGAGCCCACCTCCTCAGACGAAAACCTACCGTCTGTGGAGTTTTCTGATCTGGAGGTTCACAGGGAAAATTTTGCCACAGAACAGTTAAAAGACCCCGCCCTAATAAAGGCACGGGAAAACGTAGTGGAAATAGATGGCGAGTTAGTGAACCCAGATAATACCTGCACTTACCCATACTTCAGCGTAGAGAAGGACCTACTGTATCGGGTGGCAAAAAGGGCAGAAGAAACCGTTGAGCAGCTTGTGGTGCCCAAACCTTACAGGAAGTTGGTGTTGGAGTTGGCCCATGGGCACATTCTTGGAGGTCATCTGGGGACAGAGAAAACCCGAGAGAGGTTATTACAGAGATTCTATTGGCCTGGGGTGATGAAGGACATAGAAAATTATTGTTCCTCCTGCCCTGTGTGTCAGAGGTCGGCCCCGATGCCACATTTCCGTAGCCCGCTGGTCCCTCTACCCATCATTGAGGTCCCGTTTGAGAGAATCGCAATGGATTTGGTAGGTCCTATAATCAAGTCCGCTAGGGGGCACCAGTACATATTGGTTATAATGGACTATGCCACCCGTTATCCAGAAGCGATCCCTCTCAGAAATACCTCGGCCAAAACCATAGCCAAAGAGCTATCTCTTGTTTTTAGCCGGGTGGGTATTTGTAAAGAACTGCTTACGGACCAAGGTACACCCTTTATGTCCCGGGTTATGAAAGAGCTGTGTAAATTGTTCAAAGTGACGCAATTGCGTACATCTGTGTATCACCCCCAAACCGATGGGCTGGTTGAAAGATTCAACAAAACCCTAAAACAAATGTTGAAGAAAGTGGTGGATAGAGATGGAAGGGATTGGGACTGTCTACTTCCTTATTTGATGTTTGCTATTAGGGAGGTGCCCCAATCCTCTACGGGATTCTCCCCCTTTGAGTTACTGTATGGGAGACACCCAAGAGGGCTGTTGGATATTGCCAAGGAAACTTGGGAAAGTGAGAGTTCTCCCCACAGGAGTGTGATTGAGCATGTCGCCCTGAAGCAAGATCGAATTGCACAGGTAATGCCCATCGTGAGGGAACATTTGGCCCAAGCGCAGTTGGCACAGCAGAGAGTGTACAACCGTGGAGCCAAGACCCGTACCTTTTCCCCGGGGGATAGGATATTGGTACTTGTCCCTACGGTTGAAAGTAAATTCCTTGCCAAATGGCAAGGCCCCTACGAGATAATGGAAAAAGTGAGCGAAGTGAATTACAAGGTCAGACAACCAGGAAGGCGAAAGCACGAACAGATATATCACGTTAATCTGTTGAAAGCCTGGAGGGATAGAGAGTCCCTAGTCGCAGAAACTTGGTCACCAGCTCAAACTGGTTGCGTGATTCCGGAGGTTGGAATAGCAGCCACCTTGTCACAACCCCAACAACAGGAGGTTAAGGAGTTTGTGCTTCGCAACAAGGAGGTGTTCTCTGAGCTGCCGGGACAAACATCTGGGGTAGAGCATGATATTATTACCCCGCCCGGTGAAAGGGTGAAGTTAAAACCCTATCGGATCCCAGAGGCCCGACGGGAGGCAATACGGGAGGAAGTACAGAAAATGCTGAACTTAGGGGTGATAGAGGAGTCCCAAAGTGATTGGTCTAGTCCCATTGTGTTGGTGCCTAAACCGGATGGGAGCTGGCGATTTTGTAACGATTTTCGTCAGTTGAACAAAGTTACAAAATTTGACACCTACCCCATGCCACGTATAGATGAGTTGATCGACCGGCTGGGAACAGCCCGATACATGACGACTCTTGACCTCACAAAAGGGTATTGGCAAATTCCCCTGGCCAAGTCGGCCAAAGAGAAAACCGCATTTGTAACCCCAGACGGGGCGTTCCAATATAAGAGAATGCCGTTCGGGTTACAGAATGCGCCGGCCACATTCCAGCGGAAAATGGACCAGATACTGAGGCCCCATCGGAAGTATGCTGCGGCTTACCTGGATGACGTAATTGTCCATAGCACAGATTGGGCCTCACATCTGCCAAAAGTGCAAGCAGTCCTAGACTCTATCCGGGAAGCGGGGTTTACGGCTAACCCCAAGAAGTGTACCATTGGGCAGGAGGAGGCCAAATATCTTGGGTACACCATTGGCAGGGGAGTGATAAAACCCCAACTCAACAAAGTCGAGGCCATCCAGAGTTGGCCACGTCCCAACAGCAAGAAGCAGGTACGGGCCTTTCTGGGAATCGCGGGTTATTATCGGCGCTTCATTCCCCACTTTGCTTCTAAGGCTGTGCCCCTAACCAACCTGACGAAAGGGAAAGGGTCGGTCATGATTAAATGGACCCCCGAGGCTGAGGCAGCATTCCAATTCTTGAAACAAGCCTTATGTAGCCAGCCAGTGTTGTACTCACCCGACTGCTCTAAAGACTTTGTCGTACAAAGTGATGCGTCAGATGTGGGGTTAGGAGCAGTATTGTCCCAGGTCTGGAACGGGGAAGAGCACCCAGTCATTTACCTCAGCAGGAAGCTGAAGTCCCATGAGGTAAATTACGCCACGGTTGAAAAGGAGTGTTTAGCGGTGAAGTGGGCTCTAGATTCCCTTCGGTACTATCTGCTAGGTAGGCACTTTGACATGGTTACGGATCACGCTCCGTTAAAGTGGATGGCTCAAAACAAGGAGACAAATAGAAGAGTGAATAGGTGGTTCCTGGCCCTACAGGAATTCAACTTCACAGTAAAGCATCGCCCTGGCGTTCAAATGGGGAATGTGGATGCTTTGTCTCGAGTACATGAATGCCTGATTGCTGGTGTTCCAACCCCAAGGTTAAAACAAGAGGGGGGGGTATGTGACAGCAGGAAGGTAAAGTCACCTGGTTGCATCCAGGGGGGTAGATATATTTCTCCCAGATTCAGACTTTATGCCGACTTATACAACTAGGGAGGGAGTTGATGAAGCCCAGCTGAGGCTAGTGGGCTCATGGATGACTCATACCTCTAGGGAGAGGGCTGGGCGTTGTGCAGGCAGGGAGTTGATGAGACCAGCTGAAGCCTGTCAGTTAGTTTAAGGCCTCTATAAAAACTCCCAGATTCATTAGGTGTTTGCTCATGCCTGGAACCAGACCTGTGTGGACTGTCTAGGGAGAGTGAACCCCTGTGCGGTGAGAAAAAGCCTGTGTGGCTATTTGTTTGGACATTGACTAAACCAGGGACTTAGGGACTAGGACAGCACCAGGCTGATCCCAGTTGTTAGTTAGGAAACCTGCATGTTTAGTCAGAGGTCAAGCTGACCAGGATTTATTTTGTTTATGTTTCTTTTTGGCTTTGCTGTGTTTTTGTCACTGTACATAGAGAAATAAACCGCACCTTTTGATTTTGAAAACCACAACCTCCGTCTGCTGGCCCTGTTTTTGTGTGGGGAGCCCAACCAGGGTCACACACACCCGCTACCGAGTTAACCCCCTCACAGTAAGCTGATATTTCCTCGTAGATTGTAAGCTGATATTTCCTCGTAGATTGTAGGCTGATATTTCCTCGTAGATTGTAGGCTGATATTTCCTCGTAGATTGTAGGCTGATATTTCCTTGTGGATTGTAGGCTGATATTTCCTCGTAGATTGTAAGCTGATATTTCCTCGTGGATTGTAGGCTATTTCATCGTAGATTGTAAACTGATATTTCCTCGTAGATTGTAAACTGATATTTCATTGTGGATTGTAAACTGATATTTCCTCGTAGATTGTAAACTGATATTTCCTCGTGGATTGTAGGCTATTTCATCGTAGATTGTAAACTGATATTTCCTCGTAGATTGTAAACTGATATTTCCTCGTGGATTGTACACTGATATTTCCTCGTAGAATGTGAACTGATATTTCCTCATAGATTGTAAACTGATATTTCCTCGTAGATTGTAAACTGATATTTCCTCGTGGATTGTAAGCTGATATTTCCTCATAGATTGTAAACTGATATTTCCTCGTGGATTGTAGGCTATTTCATCGTAGATTGTAAACTGATATTTCCTCGTAGATTGTAAACTGATATTTCCTCGTGGATTGTAGGCTGATATTTCCTCGTAGATTGTAGACTGATATTTCCTCGTAGATTGTAGGCTGATATTTCCTCGTAGATTGTAGGCTGATATTTCCTTGTGGATTGTAGGCTGATATTTCCTCGTAGATTGTAAGCTGATATTTCCTCGTGGATTGTAGGCTATTTCATCGTAGATTGTAAACTGATATTTCCCCGTAGATTGTAAACTGATATTTCCTTGTGGATTGTAAACTGATATTTCCTCGTAGATTGTAAACTGATATTTCCTCGTGGATTGTAGGCTATTTCATCGTAGATTGAAAACTGATATTTCCTTGTGGATTGTAAACTGATATTTCCTCGTGGATTGTAGGCTATTTCATCGTAGATTGTAAACTGATATTTCCTCATAGATTGTAGGCTATTTCCTCGTAGATTGTAGGCTGATATTTCCTTGTGGATTGTAGGCTGATATTTCCTCGTAGATTGTAGGCTGATATTTCCTCGTAGATTGTAGACTGATATTTCCTTGTGGATTGTAAACTGATATTTCCTCGTAGATTGTAAACTGATATTTCCTCATAGATTGTAGACTGATATTTCCTCGTAGATTGTAAACTGATATTTCCTCGTAGATTGTAAACTGATATTTCCTCGTAGATTGTAGGCTGATATTTCCTCGTAGATTGTAAACTGATATTTCCTCGAAGATTGTAAACTGATATTTCCTTGTGGATTGTAAACTGATATTTCCTCGTAGATTGTAGGCTGACATTTCCTTGTGGATTGTAGGCTGATATTTCCTCGTAGATTGTAGGCTGATATTTCCTCGTAGATTGTAGGCTGATATTTCCTCATGGATTGTAGGCTATTTCCTTGTGGATTGTAAGCTGATATTTCCTTGTGGATTGTAGGCTGATATTTCCTCGTAGATTGTAGGCTGATATTTCCTTGTGGATTGTAGGCTGATATTTCCTCGTAGATTGTAGGCTGATATTTCCTGGTGGATTGTAGGCTGATATTTCCTCGTGGATTGTAGGCTGATATTTCCTCGTGGATTGTAGGCTGATATTTCCTCGTGGATTGTAAGCTGATATTTCCTCGTGGATTGTAGGCTGATATTTCCTCGTGGATTGCAGGCTGATATTTCCTCGTAGATTGTAAGCTGATATTTCCTCGTGGGTTGTAGGCTGATATTTCCTCATAGATTTTAAACTGATATTTCCTCGTAGATTGTAAACTGATATTTCCTCGTGGATTGTAAACTGATATTTCCTTGTAGATTGTAAACTGATATTTCCTTGTAGATTGTAAACTGATATTTCCTCGTAGATTGTAGGCTATTTCCTCGTAGATTGTAGGCTGATATTTCCTTGTGGATTGTAGGCTGATATTTCCTCGTAGATTGTAGGCTGATATTTCCTCGTAGATTGTAGGCTGAAATTTCCTTGTGGATTGTAGGCTGATATTTTCTCGTAGATTGTAAACTGATATTTCCTCGTAGATTGTAGGCTATTTCCTCGTAGATTGTAGGCTGATATTTCCTTGTGGATTGTAGGCTGATATTTCCTCGTAGATTGTAGGCTGATATTTCCTCGTAGATTGTAGGCTGAAATTTCCTTGTGGATTGTAGGCTGATATTTCCTCGTAGATTGTAAACTGATATTTCCTCGTAGATTGTAAACTGATATTTCCTTGTGGATTGTAGGTTGATATTTCCTCGTAGATTGTAAACTGATATTTCCTCGTAGATTGTAAGCTGATATTTCCTCGTAGATTGTAGGCTGATATTTCCTCGTAGATTGAAGTCTGATATTTCCTCGTAGATTGTAGGCTGATATTTCCTCGTGGATTGTAGGCTGATATTTCCTCGTAGATTGTAGGCTGATATTTCCTTGTGGATTGTAGGCTGATATTTCCTTGTGGATTGTAGGCTGATATTTCCTCGTAGATTCTAGGCTGATATTTCCTCGTGGATTGTAGGCTGATATTTCCTCGTAGATTGTAGGCTGATATTTCCTTGTGGATTGTAGGCTGATATTTCCTCGTGGATTGTAGGCTGATATTTCCTCGTAGATTGTAGGCTGATATTTCCTCGTAGATTGTAGGCTGATATTTCCTCGTGGATTGTAGGCTATTTCCTAGTGGATTGTAGGCTGATATTTCCTCGTGGATTGTAGGCTGATATTTCCTCGTAGATTGTAGGCTGATATTTCCTCGTAGATTGTAGGCTGATATTTCCTCGTAGATTGTAGGCTGATATTTCCTTGTGGATTGTAGGCTGATATTTTCTTGTGGATTGTAGGCTGATATTTCCTCGTGGATTGTAGGCTGATATTTCCTCGTAGATTCTAGGCTGATATTTCCTCGTGGATTGTAGGCTGATATTTCCTTGTAGATTGTAGGCTGATATTTCCTTGTGGATTGTAGGCTGATATTTCCTCGTGGATTGTAGGCTGATATTTCCTCGTAGATTGTAGGCTGATATTTCCTCATGGATTGTAGGCTGATATTTCCTTGTGGATTGTAAACTGATATTTCCTCGTGGATTGTAGGCTGATATTTCCTCGTAGATTGTAAATTGATATTTCCTCGTAGATTGTAAGCTGATATTTCCTCGTAGATTGTAAGCTGATATTTCCTCGTAGATTGTAGGCTGATATTTCCTCGTAGATTGTAGGCTGATATTTCCTCGTAGATTGTAGGCTGATATTTCCTTGTGGATTGTAGGCTGATATTTCCTCGTAGATTGTATGCTGATATTTCCTCGTGGATTGTAGGCTATTTCATCGTAGATTGTAAACTGATATTTCCTCGTAGATTGTAAACTGATATTTCATCGTAGATTGTAAACTGATATTTCCTCGTAGATTGTAAACTGATATTTCATCGTGGATTGTAAACTGATATTTCCTCGTAGATTGTAAACTGATATTTCCTCGTGGATTGTAGGCTATTTCCTCGTAGATTGTAAAGTGATATTTCCTCGTAGATTGTAAAGTGATATTTCCTCGTGGATTGTAAACTGATATTTCCTCGTAGATTGTGAACTGATATTTCCTCGTAGATTGTAAACTGATATTTCCTCGTAGATTGTAAACTGATATTTCCTCGTGGATTGTAAGCTGATATTTCCTCGTAGATTGTAAGCTGATATTTCCTCGTGGATTGTAGGGTATTTCATCGTAGATTGTAAACTGATATTTCCTCGTAGATTGTAAACTGATATTTCCTCGTGGATTGTAGGCTGATATTTCCTCGTAGATTGTAGGCTGATATTTCCTCGTAGATTGTAGGCTGATATTTCCTCGTAGATTGTAGGCTGATATTTCCTCGTAGATTGTAGGCTGATATTTCCTTGTGGATTGTAGGCTGATATTTCCTCGTAGATTGTAAGCTGATATTTCCTCGTGGATTGTAGGCTATTTCATCGTAGATTGTAAACTGATATTTCCCCGTAGATTGTAAACTGATATTTCCTCGTGGATTGTAAACTGATATTTCCTCGTAGATTGTAAACTGATATTTCCTTGTGGATTGTAGGCTATTTCATCGTAGATTGTAAACTGATATTTCCTCGTAGATTGTAAACTGATATTTCCCCGTGGATTGTAAACTGATATTTCCTCGTAGATTGTAAACTGATATTTCCTCGTGGATTGTAGGCTGATATTTCCTCGTAGATTGTAAACTGATATTTCCTCATAGATTGTAGGCTATTTCCTCGTAGATTGTAGGCTGATATTTCCTTGTGGATTGTAGGCTGATATTTCCTCGTAGATTGTAGGCTGTGTGACAGCAGGAAGGTAAAGTCACCTGGTTGCATCCAGGGGGGTAGATATATTTCGCCCAGATTCAGGCTTTACGCCGATTTATACAACTAGGTAGAGAGTTAATGAAGCCCAGCTGAGACTAGTGGGCTCATTGATGACTCATACCTCTAGGGAGAGGGCTGGGCGTCGTGCAGACAGGGAGTTGATGAGGCCAGCTGAAGCTTGTCAGCTCATTTAGGCCTCTATAAAAACTCCCAGATTCATTAGATGTTAGCTCATGCCTGGAAGCAGACCTGTGTGGACTGTCTAGGGAGAGTGAACCCCTGTGCGGTGAGAGAAAGCCTGTGTGGCTACATTTTGCTTGGACATTTAAAACCAGGGACTAGGACAGCACTAGGCTGATCCCAGTCGTTAGTTAGGAAACCTGTAAGTTTAGTCAGAGGTCAAGTTGACCAGGATTTATTTTGTTTATGTTTTTTTTTGCCTTGCTGTGTTTTTGTCACTGTAAATAGAAAATAAACCGCACCTTTTTGATTTTGAAAACCACAACCTCCGTCTGCTGGGCCTGTTTTTGGGTGGGGAGCCCATCCCGGGGGTCACACATACCCGCTGCCGAGCTAACCCCCTCACAGTTGGTGGAGAATGCGGGCAGTTTTTTTTAAGCCAGCATGGAGGAGATACTGAAACAGCTGGCTCTAGCAAATGGCAATCAACAGCAGACAAATGCAGGTTTGCAAAGGAGCCTTGCAGCCCAGCAGCAAGCTCATCAACAGAGCCTTGCAACTTTACAACAGAGTCTGGAGGCTCAGCAACAAGCCCAACAGCAATCTGAGGCCCGCTTCATAGACCTGTTGCAGAAGCAAGAGCAGAGACTACAACAACAGATGGAAGCAGTAATGCAGCAACGTCCGCAGACCAGTGAGGAAAGCCGTCCCACTAATACCGCGTCCTTTGGGGTGAGTCGTTTATTGACAAAAATGACTGGAGAGGATGATCCAGAGGTATTTTTGACCACATTTGAAAGGACCGCTGAAAGAGAAGAGTGGCCTGAGGAGCAGTGGGCTGGACTAGTGGCTCCTCTGTTAACTGGTGAATCGCAGAAAGCTTACTATGACCTAGAGCCTAACCAAGCAAAAGACTATGTGATGCTAAAAGCTGAAATATTGGCAAGGCTGGGTGTCACCCTGGCTGTCCGGGCTCAGCGTGTGCATAACTGGACTTTCCAGCTTGGAAAACCCCTCAGGTCTCAAATGTATGATCTCATTCACCTGAGCAGAAAGTGGCTACAGCCAGAGACTTTGTCCGCACCAAAGATTGTGGAACGTGTTGTAATGGATCGGTTTTTGAGAGCTCTTCCTACTGCCATCCAAAAGTGGGTAAGCCATGGAGACCCAGAGACGGCCGATGGTCTTGTGGATCGTGTGGAGAAATACTTGGCTACAGAGAACCTGACGGCCTCTTCCAGAGACACTCGGACTTTCCACCCTAAGACCAGACCATCCCCAGGGGCGGATAAGATGATTCCAAGGGGTAAGGGTGGAGAGAGTGAGAGGGTGGGAGCTCTACCCCAAGTTTGGCGAGAACAGCCTGGGAAATCAGCAGCTCAAGAGGCGGCAAGAAGGATCGTTTGCTACCGCTGCCGGCAAGCGGGACATATTGCAGCAAATTGCCCGGTTGTGGAGGAACCCATGCAGTGTGACTTTCTGACGGGCAGACGTCAGTCGCTGTGTGCGACAGTCGCATGCACTGCCATTCGAGGAACTGAGAAACATTTATGCAAAATGTGTATTAATGGTAGAAATGTTGTGGTATTGCTGGATTCAGGTAGCCTTGTGACCCTGATAAAGGCTGAGTTAGTTAAAACAGAGGTCTCTGGGAATAGCAAGGTAGCCGTTATCTGTGTGCATGGGGACACCCGAGAGTATCCAGTGACTACAGTGCGTTTCGAGACCCCCAAAGGTACCCTCTCTCATCCAGTGGGCTTAGTATCTCAGTTACCGCATGACGCCATTGTGGGAAGGGATTTTCCGAAGTTCTGGGAACTGTGGGATGATCCTGAGCCCCCCACTGGTGCCCCTATGTACCAGGAATGTGATAGCCAGAACTCCCCTGAGAGTGGTGAGGACTCTCCGGAATTTCCCTTGTCAGTATTGGCAGGGGAGACTCAAGAAACTGGAGAGGAGCCCACCTCCTCAGACGAAAACCTACCGTCTGTGGAGTTTTCTGATCTTGAGGTTCACAGGGAAAACTTTGCCACAGAACAGTTAAAAGACCCCGCCCTAATAAAGGCACGGGAAAACGTAGTGAAAATAGATGGCGAGTTAGTGAACCCAGATAATACCGGCACTTACCCATACTTCAGCGTAGAGAAGGACCTACTGTATCGGGTGGCAAAAAGGGCAGAAGAAACCGTTGAGCAGCTTGTGGTGCCCAAACCTTACAGGAAGTTGGTGTTGGCCCATGGGCACATTCTTGGAGGTCATCTGGGGACAGAGAAAACCCGAGAGAGGGTATTACAGAGATTCTATTGGCCTGGGGTGATGAAGGACATAGAAAATTATTGTTCCTCCTGCCCTGTGTGTCAGAGGTCGGCCCCGATGCCACATTTCCGTAGCCCGCTGGTCCCTCTACCCATCATTGAGGTCCCGTTTGAGAGAATCGCAATGGATTTGGTAGGTCCTATAATCAAGTCCGCTAGGGGGCACCAGTACATATTGGTTATAATGGACTATGCCACCCGTTATCCAGAAGCGATCCCTCTCAGAAATACCTCGGCCAAAACCATAGCCAAAGAGCTATCTCTTGTTTTTAGCCGGGTGGGTATTTGTAAAGAACTGCTTACGGACCAAGGTACACCCTTTATGTCCCGGGTTATGAAAGAGCTGTGTAAATTGTTCAAAGTGACGCAATTGCGTACATCTGTGTATCACCCCCAAACCGATGGGCTGGTTGAAAGATTCAACAAAACCCTAAAACAAATGTTGAAGAAAGTGGTGGATAGAGATGGAAGGGATTGGGACTGTCTACTTCCTTATTTGATGTTTGCTATTAGGGAGGTGCCCCAATCCTCTACGGGATTCTCCCCCTTTGAGTTACTGTATGGGAGACACCCAAGAGGGCTGTTGGATATTGCCAAGGAAACTTGGGAAAGTGAGAGTTCTCCCCACAGGAGTGTGATTGAGCATGTCGCCCTGATGCAAGATCGAATTGCACAGGTAATGCCCATCGTGAAGGAACATTTGGCCCAAGCGCAGTTGGCACAGCAGAGAGTGTACAACCGTGGAGCCAAGACCCGTACCTTTTCCCCGGGGGATAGGATATTGGTACTTGTCCCTACGGTTGAAAGTAAATTCCTTGCCAAATGGCAAGGCCCCTACGAGATAATGGAAAAAGTGAGCGAAGTGAATTACAAGGTCAGACAACCAGGAAGGCGAAAGCCCGAACAGATCTATCACGTTAATCTGTTGAAAGCCTGGAGGGATAGAGAGTCCCTAGTCGCAGACACTTGGTCACCAGCTCAAACTGGTTGCGTGATTCCTGAGGTTGGAATCGCAGCCACCTTGTCACAACCCCAACAACAGGAGGTTAAGGAGTTTGTGCTTCGCAACAAGGAGGTATTCTCTGAGCTGCCGGGACAAACATCTGGGGTAGAGCATGACATTATTACCCCGCCCGGTGAAAGGGTGAAGTTAAAACCCTATCGGATCCCAGAGGCCCGACGGGAGGCAATACGGGAGGAAGTACAGAAAATGCTGAACTTAGGGGTGATAGAGGAGTCCCAAAGTGATTGGTCTAGTCCCATTGTGTTGGTGCCTAAACCGGATGGGAGCTGGCGATTTTGTAACGATTTTCGTCAGTTGAACAAAGTTACAAAATTTGACACCTACCCCATGCCACGTATAGATGAGTTGATCGACCGGCTGGGAACAGCCCGATACATGACGACTCTTGACCTCACAAAAGGGTATTGGCAAATTCCCCTGGCCAAGTCGGCCAAAGAGAAAACCGCATTTGTAACCCCAGACGGGGCGTTCCAATATAAGAGAATGCCGTTCGGGTTACAGAATGCGCCGGCCACATTCCAGCGGAAAATGGACCAGATACTGAGGCCCCATCGGAAGTATGCTGCGGCTTACCTGGATGACGTAATTGTCCATAGCACAGATTGGGCCTCACATCTGCCAAAAGTGCAAGCAGTCCTAGACTCTATCCGGGAAGCGGGGTTTACGGCTAACCCCAAGAAGTGTACCATTGGGCAGGAGGAGGCCAAATATCTTGGGTACACCATTGGCAGGGGAGTGATAAAACCCCAACTCAACAAAGTCGAGGCCATCCAGAGTTGGCCACGTCCCAACAGCAAGAAGCAGGTACGGGCCTTTCTGGGAATCGCGGGTTATTATCGGCGCTTCATTCCCCACTTTGCTTCTAAGGCTGTGCCCCTAACCAACCTGACGAAAGGGAAAGGGTCGGTCATGATTAAATGGACCCCCGAGGCTGAGGCAGCATTCCAGTTCTTGAAACAAGCCTTATGTAGCCAGCCAGTGTTGTACTCACCCGACTTCTCTAGAGACTTTGTCGTACAAAGTGATGCGTCAGATGTGGGGTTAGGAGCAGTATTGTCCCAGGTCTGGAACGGGGAAGAGCACCCAGTCATTTACCTCAGCAGGAAGTTGAAGTCCCATGAGGTAAATTACGCCACCGTTGAAAAGGAGTGTTTAGCGGTGAAGTGGGCTCTAGATTCCCTTCGGTACTACCTGCTAGGTAGGCACTTTGACATGGTTACGGATCACGCTCCGTTAAAGTGGATGGCTCAAAACAAGGAAACAAATAGAAGAGTGAATAGGTGGTTCCTGGCCCTCCAGGAATTCAACTTCACAGTAAAGCATCGCCCTGGCGTTCAAATGGGGAATGTGGATGCTTTGTCTCGAGTACATGAATGCCTGATTGCTGGTGTTCCAACCCCGAGGTTAAAACAAGAGGGGGGGGTATGTGACAGCAGGAAGGTAAAGTCACCTGGTTGCATCCAGGGGGGTAGATATATTTCGCCCAGATTCAGGCTTTACGCCGATTTATACAACTAGGTAGAGAGTTAATGAAGCCCAGCTGAGACTAGTGGGCTCATTGATGACTCATACCTCTAGGGAGAGGGCTGGGCGTCGTGCAGACAGGGAGTTGATGAGGCCAGCTGAAGCTTGTCAGCTCATTTAGGCCTCTATAAAAACTCCCAGATTCATTAGATGTTAGCTCATGCCTGGAAGCAGACCTGTGTGGACTGTCTAGGGAGAGTGAACCCCTGTGCGGTGAGAGAAAGCCTGTGTGGCTACATTTTGCTTGGACATTTAAAACCAGGGACTAGGACAGCACTAGGCTGATCCCAGTCGTTAGTTAGGAAACCTGTAAGTTTAGTCAGAGGTCAAGTTGACCAGGATTTATTTTGTTTATGTTTTTTTTTGCCTTGCTGTGTTTTTGTCACTGTAAATAGAAAATAAACCGCACCTTTTTGATTTTGAAAACCACAACCTCCGTCTGCTGGGCCTGTTTTTGGGTGGGGAGCCCATCCCGGGGGTCACACATACCCGCTGCCGAGCTAACCCCCTCACAGCTGATATTTCCTCGTAGATTGTAGGCTGATATTTCCTTGTGGATTGTAAACTGATATTTCCTCGTAGATTGTAAACTGATATTTCCTCGTAGATTGTAGACTGATATTTCCTCGTAGATTGTAAACTGATATTTCCTCGTAGATTGTAAACTGATATTTCCTCGTAGATTGTAGGCTGATATTTCCTCGTAGATTGTAAACTGATATTTCCTCGAAGATTGTAAACTGATATTTCCTTGTGGATTGTAGGCTGATATTTCCTCATGGATTGTAAACTGATATTTCCTCGTAGATTGTAGGCTGATATTTTCTTGTAGATTGTAAGCTGATATTTCCTCGTAGATTGTAAGCTGACATTTCCTTGTGGATTGTAGGCTGATATTTCCTCGTAGATTGTAGGCTGATATTTCCTCGTAGATTGTAGGCTGATATTTCCTCATGGATTGTAGGCTATTTCCTTGTGGATTGTAAGCTGATATTTCCTTGTGGATTGTAAGCTGATATTTCCTCGTGGATTGTAGGCTGATATTTCCTCGTAGATTGTAGGCTGATATTTCCTTGTGGATTGTAGGCTGATATTTCCTCGTAGATTGTAGGCTGATATTTCCTTGTGGATTGTAGGCTGATATTTCCTCGTGGATTGTAGGCTGATATTTCCTCGTGGATTGTAAGCTGATATTTCCCCGTGGATTGTATTCTGATATTTCCTCGTAGATTGTAGGCTGATATTTCCTCGTAGATTGTAAACTGATATTTCCTCGTGGATTGTAAACTGATATTTCCTCGTAGATTGTAAACTGATATTTCCTCGTAGATTGTAAACTGATATTTCCTCGTAGATTGTAGGCTATTTCCTCGTAGATTGTAGGCTGATATTTCCTTGTGGATTGTAGGCTGATATTTCCTCGTGGATTGTAGGCTGATATTTCCTCGTAGATTGTAGGCTGATATTTCCTTGTGGATTGTAGGCTGATATTTCCTCGTAGATTGTAAATTGATATTTCCTCGTAGATTGTAGGCTGATATTTCCTCGTGGATTGTAAGCTGATATTTCCTCGTGGATTGTAGGCTGATATTTCCTCGTAGATTGTAGGCTGATATTTCCTCATGGATTGTAGGCTGATATTTCCTTGTGGATAGTAAACTGATATTTCCTCGTGGATTGTAGGCTGATATTTCCTCGTAGATTGTAAATTGATATTTCCTTGTAGATTGTAAGCTGATATTTCCTCGTAGATTGTAAGCTGATATTTCCTCGTAGATTGTAGGCTGATATTTCCTCGTAGATTGTAGGCTGATATTTCCTCGTAGATTGTAGGCTGATATTTCCTTGTGGATTGTAGGCTGATATTTCCTCGTAGATTGTAAGCTGATATTTCCTCGTGGATTGTAGGCTATTTCATCGTAGGTTGTAAACTGATATTTCCTCGTAGATTGTAAACTGATATTTCATTGTGGATTGTAAACTGATATTTCCTCGTAGATTGTAAACTGATATTTCCTCGTGGATTGTAGGCTATTTCATCGTAGATTGTAAACTGATATTTCATCGTAGATTGTAAACTGATATTTCCTCGTAGATTGTAAACTGATATTTCCTCGTGGATTGTAAGCTGATATTTCCTCGTAGATTGTAAGCTGATATTTCCTCATGGATTGTAGGCTATTTCATCGTAGATTGTAAACTGATATTTCCTCGTAGATTGTAAACTGATATTTCCTCGTGGATTGTAGGCTGATATTTCCTCGCAGATTGTAGACTGATATTTCCTCGTAGATTGTAGGCTGATATTTCCTTGTAGATTGTAGGCTGATATTTCCTTGTGGATTGTAGGCTGATATTTCCTCGTAGATTGTAAGCTGATATTTCCTCGTGGATTGTAGGCTATTTCATCGTAGATTGTAAACTGATATTTCCCCGTAGATTGTAAACTGATATTTCCTCGTGGATTGTAAACTGATATTTCCTCGTAGATTGTAAACTGATATTTCCTCGTGGATTGTAGGCTATTTCATCGTAGATTGTAAACTGATATTTCCTCGTGGATTGTAGGCTATTTCCTCGTAGATTGTAGGCTGATATTTCCTTGTGGATTGTAGGCTGATATTTCCTCGTAGATTGTAGGCTGATATTTCCTCGTAGATTGTAGGCTGATATTTCCTTGTGGATTGTAAACTGATATTTCCTCGTAGATTGTAAACTGATATTTCCTCATAGATTGTAGACTGATATTTCCTCGTAGATTGTAAACTGATATTTCCTCGTAGATTGTAGACTGATATTTCCTCGTAGATTGTAGGCTGATATTTCCTCGTAGATTGTAAACTGATATTTCCTTGTGGATTGTAAACTGATATTTCCTCGTAGATTGTAGGCTGATATTTTCTTGTAGATTGTAAGCTGATATTTCCTCGTAGACTGTAAGCTGACATTTCCTTGTGGATTGTAGGCTAATATTTCCTCGTAGATTGTAGGCTGATATTTCCTCATGGATTGTAGGCTATTTCCTTGTGGATTGTAAGCTGATATTTCCTTGTGGATTGTAGGCTGATATTTCCTCGTAGATTGTAGGCTGATATTTCCTTGTGGATTGTAGGCTGATATTTCCTCGTAGATTGTAGGCTGATATTTCCTCGTGGATTGTAGGCTGATATTTCCTCGTGGATTGTAGGCTGATATTTCCTCGTGGATTGTAGGCTTATATTTCCTCGTGGATTGTAAGCTGATATTTCCTCGTGGATTGTAGGCTGATATTTCCTCGTGGATTGTAGGCTGATATTTCCTCGTAGATTGTAAGCTGATATTTCCTCGTGGGTTGTAGGCTGATATTTCCTCATAGATTTTAAACTGATATTTCCTCGTAGATTGTAAACTGATATTTCCTCGTGGATTGTAAACTGATATTTCCTTGTAGATTGTAAACTGATATTTCCTTGTAGATTGTAAACTGATATTTCCTCGTAGATTGTAGGCTATTTCCTCGTAGATTGTAGGCTGATATTTCCTTGTGGATTGTAGGCTGATATTTCCTCGTAGATTGTAGGCTGATATTTCCTCGTAGATTGTAGGCTGAAATTTCCTTGTGGATTGTAGGCTGATATTTTCTCGTAGATTGTAAACTGATATTTCCTCGTAGATTGTAGGCTATTTCCTCGTAGATTGTAGGCTGATATTTCCTTGTGGATTGTAGGCTGATATTTCCTCGTAGATTGTAGGCTGATATTTCCTCGTAGATTGTAGGCTGAAATTTCCTTGTGGATTGTAGGCTGATATTTCCTCGTAGATTGTAAACTGATATTTCCTCGTAGATTGTAAACTGATATTTCCTTGTGGATTGTAGGTTGATATTTCCTCGTAGATTGTAAACTGATATTTCCTCGTAGATTGTAAGCTGATATTTCCTCGTAGATTGTAGGCTGATATTTCCTCGTAGATTGAAGTCTGATATTTCCTCGTAGATTGTAGGCTGATATTTCCTCGTGGATTGTAGGCTGATATTTCCTCGTAGATTGTAGGCTGATATTTCCTCGTAGATTGTAGGCTGATATTTCCTTGTGGATTGTAGGCTGATATTTCCTTGTGGATTGTAGGCTGATATTTCCTCGTAGATTCTAGGCTGATATTTCCTCGTGGATTGTAGGCTGATATTTCCTCGTAGATTGTAGGCTGATATTTCCTTGTGGATTGTAGGCTGATATTTCCTCGTGGATTGTAGGCTGATATTTCCTCGTAGATTGTAGGCTGATATTTCCTCGTAGATTGTAGGCTGATATTTCCTCGTGGATTGTAGGCTATTTCCTAGTGGATTGTAGGCTGATATTTCCTTGTGGATTGTAGGCTGATATTTCCTCGTAGATTGTAGGCTGATATTTCCTCGTAGATTGTAGGCTGATATTTCCTCGTAGATTGTAGGCTGATATTTCCTTGTGGATTGTAGGCTGATATTTCCTTGTGGATTGTAGGCTGATATTTCCTCGTGGATTGTAGGCTGATATTTCCTCGTAGATTCTAGGCTGATATTTCCTCGTGGATTGTAGGCTGATATTTCCTTGTAGATTGTAGGCTGATATTTCCTTGTGGATTGTAGGCTGATATTTCCTCGTGGATTGTAGGCTGATATTTCCTCGTAGATTGTAGGCTGATATTTCCTCATGGATTGTAGGCTGATATTTCCTTGTGGATTGTAAACTGATATTTCCTCGTGGATTGTAGGCTGATATTTCCTCGTAGATTGTAAATTGATATTTCCTCGTAGATTGTAAGCTGATATTTCCTCGTAGATTGTAAGCTGATATTTCCTCGTAGATTGTAGGCTGATATTTCCTCGTAGATTGTAGGCTGATATTTCCTCGTAGATTGTAGGCTGATATTTCCTTGTGGATTGTAGGCTGATATTTCCTCGTAGATTGTATGCTGATATTTCCTCGTGGATTGTAGGCTATTTCATCGTAGATTGTAAACTGATATTTCCTCGTAGATTGTAAACTGATATTTCATCGTGGATTGTAAACTGATATTTCCTCGTAGATTGTAAACTGATATTTCCTCGTGGATTGTAGGCTATTTCATCGTAGATTGTAAACTGATATTTCCTCGTAGATTGTAAAGTGATATTTCCTCGTGGATTGTAAACTGATATTTCCTCGTAGATTGTGAACTGATATTTCCTCGTAGATTGTAAACTGATATTTCCTCGTAGATTGTAAACTGATATTTCCTCGTGGATTGTAAGCTGATATTTCCTCGTAGATTGTAAGCTGATATTTCCTCGTGGATTGTAGGGTATTTCATCGTAGATTGTAAACTGATATTTCCTCGTAGATTGTAAACTGATATTTCCTCGTGGATTGTAGGCTGATATTTCCTCGTAGATTGTAGGCTGATATTTCCTCGTAGATTGTAGGCTGATATTTCCTCGTGGATTGTAAACTGATATTTCCTCGTAGATTGTAAACTGATATTTCCTCGTGGATTGTAGGCTATTTCATCGTAGATTGTAAACTGATATTTCCTCGTGGATTGTAGGCTATTTCCTCGTAGATTGTAGGCTGATATTTCCTCGTAGATTGTAGGCTGATATTTCCTCGTAGATTGTAGGCTGATATTTCCTTGTGGATTGTAAACTGATATTTCCTCGTAGATTGTAAACTGATATTTCCTCATAGATTGTAGACTGATATTTCCTCGTAGATTGTAAACTGATATTTCCTCGTAGATTGTAGACTGATATTTCCTCGTAGATTGTAGGCTGATATTTCCTCGTAGATTGTAAACTGATATTTCCTTGTGGATTGTAAACTGATATTTCCTCGTAGATTGTAGGCTGATATTTTCTTGTAGATTGTAAGCTGATATTTCCTCGTAGACTGTAAGCTGACATTTCCTTGTGGATTGTAGGCTAATATTTCCTCGTAGATTGTAGGCTGATATTTCCTCATGGATTGTAGGCTATTTCCTTGTGGATTGTAAGCTGATATTTCCTTGTGGATTGTAGGCTGATATTTCCTCGTAGATTGTAGGCTGATATTTCCTTGTGGATTGTAGGCTGATATTTCCTCGTAGATTGTAGGCTGATATTTCCTCGTGGATTGTAGGCTGATATTTCCTCGTGGATTGTAGGCTGATATTTCCTCGTGGATTGTAGGCTTATATTTCCTCGTGGATTGTAAGCTGATATTTCCTCGTGGATTGTAGGCTGATATTTCCTCGTGGATTGTAGGCTGATATTTCCTCGTAGATTGTAAGCTGATATTTCCTCGTGGGTTGTAGGCTGATATTTCCTCATAGATTTTAAACTGATATTTCCTCGTAGATTGTAAACTGATATTTCCTCGTGGATTGTAAACTGATATTTCCTTGTAGATTGTAAACTGATATTTCCTTGTAGATTGTAAACTGATATTTCCTCGTAGATTGTAGGCTATTTCCTCGTAGATTGTAGGCTGATATTTCCTTGTGGATTGTAGGCTGATATTTCCTCGTAGATTGTAGGCTGATATTTCCTCGTAGATTGTAGGCTGAAATTTCCTTGTGGATTGTAGGCTGATATTTTCTCGTAGATTGTAAACTGATATTTCCTCGTAGATTGTAGGCTATTTCCTCGTAGATTGTAGGCTGATATTTCCTTGTGGATTGTAGGCTGATATTTCCTCGTAGATTGTAGGCTGATATTTCCTCGTAGATTGTAGGCTGAAATTTCCTTGTGGATTGTAGGCTGATATTTCCTCGTAGATTGTAAACTGATATTTCCTCGTAGATTGTAAACTGATATTTCCTTGTGGATTGTAGGTTGATATTTCCTCGTAGATTGTAAACTGATATTTCCTCGTAGATTGTAAGCTGATATTTCCTCGTAGATTGTAGGCTGATATTTCCTCGTAGATTGAAGTCTGATATTTCCTCGTAGATTGTAGGCTGATATTTCCTCGTGGATTGTAGGCTGATATTTCCTCGTAGATTGTAGGCTGATATTTCCTCGTAGATTGTAGGCTGATATTTCCTTGTGGATTGTAGGCTGATATTTCCTTGTGGATTGTAGGCTGATATTTCCTCGTAGATTCTAGGCTGATATTTCCTCGTGGATTGTAGGCTGATATTTCCTCGTAGATTGTAGGCTGATATTTCCTTGTGGATTGTAGGCTGATATTTCCTCGTGGATTGTAGGCTGATATTTCCTCGTAGATTGTAGGCTGATATTTCCTCGTAGATTGTAGGCTGATATTTCCTTGTGGATTGTAGGCTATTTCCTAGTGGATTGTAGGCTGATATTTCCTCGTGGATTGTAGGCTGATATTTCCTCGTAGATTGTAGGCTGATATTTCCTCGTAGATTGTAGGCTGATATTTCCTCGTAGATTGTAGGCTGATATTTCCTTGTGGATTGTAGGCTGATATTTCCTTGTGGATTGTAGGCTGATATTTCCTCGTGGATTGTAGGCTGATATTTCCTCGTAGATTCTAGGCTGATATTTCCTCGTGGATTGTAGGCTGATATTTCCTTGTAGATTGTAGGCTGATATTTCCTTGTGGATTGTAGGCTGATATTTCCTCGTGGATTGTAGGCTGATATTTCCTCGTAGATTGTAGGCTGATATTTCCTCATGGATTGTAGGCTGATATTTCCTTGTGGATTGTAAACTGATATTTCCTCGTGGATTGTAGGCTGATATTTCCTCGTAGATTGTAAATTGATATTTCCTCGTAGATTGTAAGCTGATATTTCCTCGTAGATTGTAAGCTGATATTTCCTCGTAGATTGTAGGCTGATATTTCCTCGTAGATTGTAGGCTGATATTTCCTCGTAGATTGTAGGCTGATATTTCCTTGTGGATTGTAGGCTGATATTTCCTCGTAGATTGTATGCTGATATTTCCTCGTGGATTGTAGGCTATTTCATCGTAGATTGTAAACTGATATTTCCTCGTAGATTGTAAACTGATATTTCATCGTGGATTGTAAACTGATATTTCCTCGTAGATTGTAAACTGATATTTCCTCGTGGATTGTAGGCTATTTCATCGTAGATTGTAAACTGATATTTCCTCGTAGATTGTAAAGTGATATTTCCTCGTGGATTGTAAACTGATATTTCCTCGTAGATTGTGAACTGATATTTCCTCGTAGATTGTAAACTGATATTTCCTCGTAGATTGTAAACTGATATTTCCTCGTGGATTGTAAGCTGATATTTCCTCGTAGATTGTAAGCTGATATTTCCTCGTGGATTGTAGGGTATTTCATCGTAGATTGTAAACTGATATTTCCTCGTAGATTGTAAACTGATATTTCCTCGTGGATTGTAGGCTGATATTTCCTCGTAGATTGTAGGCTGATATTTCCTCGTAGATTGTAGGCTGATATTTCCTCGTAGATTGTAGGCTGATATTTCCTCGTAGATTGTAGGCTGATATTTCCTTGTGGATTGTAGGCTGATATTTCCTCGTAGATTGTAAGGTGATATTTCCTCGTGGATTGTAGGCTATTTCATCGTAGATTGTAAACTGATATTTCCCCGTAGATTGTAAACTGATATTTCCTCGTGGATTGTAAACTGATATTTCCTCGTAGATTGTAAACTGATATTTCCTTGTGGATTGTAGGCTATTTCATCGTAGATTGTAAACTGATATTTCCTCGTAGATTGTAAACTGATATTTCCCCGTGGATTGTAAACTGATATTTCCTCGTAGATTGTAAACTGATATTTCCTCGTGGATTGTAGGCTGATATTTCCTCGTAGATTGTAAACTGATATTTCCTCATAGATTGTAGGCTATTTCCTCGTAGATTGTAGGCTGATATTTCCTTGTGGATTGTAGGCTGATATTTCCTCGTAGATTGTAGGCTGATATTTCCTCGTAGATTGTAGGCTGATATTTCCTTGTGGATTGTAAACTGATATTTCCTCGTAGATTGTAAACTGATATTTCCTCGTAGATTGTAGACTGATATTTCCTCGTAGATTGTAAACTGATATTTCCTCGTAGATTGTAAACTGATATTTCCTCGTAGATTGTAGGCTGATATTTCCTCGTAGATTGTAAACTGATATTTCCTCGAAGATTGTAAACTGATATTTCCTTGTGGATTGTAGGCTGATATTTCCTCATGGATTGTAAACTGATATTTCCTCGTAGATTGTAGGCTGATATTTTCTTGTAGATTGTAAGCTGATATTTCCTCGTAGATTGTAAGCTGACATTTCCTTGTGGATTGTAGGCTGATATTTCCTCGTAGATTGTAGGCTGATATTTCCTCGTAGATTGTAGGCTGATATTTCCTCATGGATTGTAGGCTATTTCCTTGTGGATTGTAAGCTGATATTTCCTTGTGGATTGTAAGCTGATATTTCCTTGTGGATTGTAGGCTGATATTTCCTCGTAGATTGTAGGCTGATATTTCCTTGTGGATTGTAGGCTGATATTTCCTCGTAGATTGTAGGCTGATATTTCCTTGTGGATTGTAGGCTGATATTTCCTCGTGGATTGTAGGCTGATATTTCCTCGTGGATTGTAAGCTGATATTTCTTCGTGGATTGTATTCTGATATTTCCTCGTAGATTGTAGGCTGATATTTCCTCGTAGATTGTAAACTGATATTTCCTCGTGGATTGTAAACTGATATTTCCTCGTAGATTGTAAACTGATATTTCCTCGTAGATTGTAAACTGATATTTCCTCGTAGATTGTAGGCTATTTCCTCGTAGATTGTAGGCTGATATTTCCTTGTGGATTGTAGGCTGATATTTCCTCGTGGATTGTAGGCTGATATTTCCTCGTAGATTGTAGGCTGATATTTCCTTGTGGATTGTAGGCTGATATTTCCTCGTAGATTGTAAATTGATATTTCCTCGTAGATTGTAGGCTGATATTTCCTCGTGGATTGTAAGCTGATATTTCCTCGTGGATTGTAGGCTGATATTTCCTCGTAGATTGTAGGCTGATATTTCCTCATGGATTGTAGGCTGATATTTCCTTGTGGATAGTAAACTGATATTTCCTCGTGGATTGTAGGCTGATATTTCCTCGTAGATTGTAAATTGATATTTCCTTGTAGATTGTAAGCTGATATTTCCTCGTAGATTGTAAGCTGATATTTCCTCGTAGATTGTAGGCTGATATTTCCTCGTAGATTGTAGGCTGATATTTCCTCGTAGATTGTAGGCTGATATTTCCTTGTGGATTGTAGGCTGATATTTCCTCGTAGATTGTAAGCTGATATTTCCTCGTGGATTGTAGGCTATTTCATCGTAGGTTGTAAACTGATATTTCCTCGTAGATTGTAAACTGATATTTCATTGTGGATTGTAAACTGATATTTCCTCGTAGATTGTAAACTGATATTTCCTCGTGGATTGTAGGCTATTTCATCGTAGATTGTAAACTGATATTTCATCGTAGATTGTAAACTGATATTTCCTCGTGGATTGTACACTGATATTTCCTCGTAGATTGTGAACTGATATTTCCTCGTAGATTGTAAACTGATATTTCCTCGTAGATTGTAAACTGATATTTCCTCGTGGATTGTAAGCTGATATTTCCTCGTAGATTGTAAGCTGATATTTCCTCATGGATTGTAGGCTATTTCATCGTAGATTGTAAACTGATATTTCCTCGTAGATTGTAAACTGATATTTCCTCGTGGATTGTAGGCTGATATTTCCTCGCAGATTGTAGACTGATATTTCCTCGTAGATTGTAGGCTGATATTTCCTCGTAGATTGTAGGCTGATATTTCCTTGTGGATTGTAGGCTGATATTTCCTCGTAGATTGTAAGCTGATATTTCCTCGTGGATTGTAGGCTATTTCATCGTAGATTGTAAACTGATATTTCCCCGTAGATTGTAAACTGATATTTCCTCGTGGATTGTAAACTGATATTTCCTCGTAGATTGTAAACTGATATTTCCTCGTGGATTGTAGGCTATTTCATCGTAGATTGTAAACTGATATTTCCTCGTAGATTGTAAACTGATATTTCCTCGTGGATTGTAAACTGATATTTCCTCGTAGATTGTAAACTGATATTTCCTCGTGGATTGTAGGCTGATATTTCCTCGTAGATTGTAAACTGATATTTCCTCATAGATTGTAGGCTATTTCCTCGTAGATTGTAGGCTGATATTTCCTTGTGGATTGTAGGCTGATATTTCCTCGTAGATTGTAGGCTGATATTTCCTCGTAGATTGTAGGCTGATATTTCCTTGTGGATTGTAAACTGATATTTCCTCGTAGATTGTAAACTGATATTTCCTCATAGATTGTAGACTGATATTTCCTCGTAGATTGTAAACTGATATTTCCTCGTAGATTGTAGACTGATATTTCCTCGTAGATTGTAGGCTGATATTTCCTCGTAGATTGTAAACTGATATTTCCTTGTGGATTGTAAACTGATATTTCCTCGTAGATTGTAGGCTGATATTTTCTTGTAGATTGTAAGCTGATATTTCCTCGTAGATTGTAAGCTGACATTTCCTTGTGGATTGTAGGCTAATATTTCCTCGTAGATTGTAGGCTGATATTTCCTCATGGATTGTAGGCTATTTCCTTGTGGATTGTAAGCTGATATTTCCTTGTGGATTGTAGGCTGATATTTCCTCGTAGATTGTAGGCTGATATTTCCTTGTGGATTGTAGGCTGATATTTCCTCGTAGATTGTAGGCTGATATTTCCTCGTGGATTGTAGGCTGATATTTCCTCGTGGATTGTAGGCTGATATTTCCTCGTGGATTGTAGGCTTATATTTCCTCGTGGATTGTAAGCTGATATTTCCTCGTGGATTGTAGGCTGATATTTCCTCGTGGATTGTAGGCTGATATTTCCTCGTAGATTGTAAGCTGATATTTCCTCATAGATTTTAAACTGATATTTCCTCGTAGATTGTAAACTGATATTTCCTCGTGGATTGTAAACTGATATTTCCTTGTAGATTGTAAACTGATATTTCCTTGTAGATTGTAAACTGATATTTCCTCGTAGATTGTAGGCTATTTCCTCGTAGATTGTAGGCTGATATTTCCTTGTGGATTGTAGGCTGATATTTCCTCGTAGATTGTAGGCTGATATTTCCTCGTAGATTGTAGGCTGAAATTTCCTTGTGGATTGTAGGCTGATATTTTCTCGTAGATTGTAAACTGATATTTCCTCGTAGATTGTAGGCTATTTCCTCGTAGATTGTAGGCTGATATTTCCTTGTGGATTGTAGGCTGATATTTCCTCGTAGATTGTAGGCTGATATTTCCTCGTAGATTGTAGGCTGAAATTTCCTTGTGGATTGTAGGCTGATATTTCCTCGTAGATTGTAAACTGATATTTCCTCATAGATTGTAAACTGATATTTCCTTGTGGATTGTAGGCTGATATTTCCTCGTAGATTGTAAACTGATATTTCCTCGTAGATTGTAAGCTGATATTTCCTCGTAGATTGTAGGCTGATATTTCCTCGTAGATTGTAGGCTGATATTTCCTCGTGGATTGTAGGCTGATATTTCCTTGTGGATTGTAGGCTGATATTTCCTCGTAGATTCTAGGCTGATATTTCCTCGTGGATTGTAGGCTGATATTTCCTCGTAGATTGTAGGCTGATATTTCCTTGTGGATTGTAGGCTGATATTTCCTCGTGGATTGTAGGCTGATATTTCCTCGTAGATTGTAGGCTGATATTTCCTCGTAGATTGTAGGCTGATATTTCCTCGTAGATTGTAGGCTGATATTTCCTTGTGGATTGTAGGCTGATATTTCCTTGTGGATTGTAGGCTGATATTTCCTCGTGGATTGTAGGCTGATATTTCCTCGTAGATTGTAGGCTGATATTTCCTCGTAGATTGTAGGCTGATATTTCCTTGTGGATTGTAGGCTGATATTTCCTCGTGGATTGTAGGCTGATATTTCCTCGTAGATTGTAGGCTGATATTTCCTCATGGATTGTAGGCTGATATTTCCTTGTGGATTGTAAACTGATATTTCCTCGTGGATTGTAGGCTGATATTTCCTCGCAGATTGTAAATTGATATTTCCTCGTAGATTGTAAGCTGATATTTCCTCGTAGATTGTAAGCTGATATTTCCTCGTAGATTGTAGGCTGATATTTCCTCGTAGATTGTAGGCTGATATTTCCTCGTAGATTGTAGGCTGATATTTCCTTGTGGATTGTAGGCTGATATTTCCTCGTAGATTGTATGCTGATATTTCCTCGTGGATTGTAGGCTATTTCATCGTAGATTGTAAACTGATATTTCCTCGTAGATTGTAAACTGATATTTCATCGTGGATTGTAAACTGATATTTCCTCGTAGATTGTAAACTGATATTTCCTCGTGGATTGTAGGCTATTTCATCGTAGATTGTAAACTGATATTTCCTCGTAGATTGTAAACTGATATTTCCTCGGGGATTGTAAACTGATATTTCCTCGTAGATTGTGAACTGATATTTCCTCGTAGATTGTAAACTGATATTTCCTCGTAGATTGTAAACTGATATTTCCTCGTGGATTGTAAGCTGATATTTCCTTGTAGATTGTAAGCTGATATTTCCTCGTGGATTGTAGGGTATTTCATCGTAGATTGTAAACTGATATTTCCTCGTAGATTGTAAACTGAAATTTCCTCGTGGATTGTAGGCTGATATTTCCTCGTAGATTGTAGGCTGATATTTCCTCGTAGATTGTAGGCTGATATTTCCTCGTAGATTGTAGGCTGATATTTCCTCGTAGATTGTAGGCTGATATTTCCTCGTAGATTGTAAGCTGATATTTCCTCGTGGATTGTAGGCTATTTCATCGTAGATTGTAAGCTGATATTTCCTCGTAGATTGTAAGCTGATATTTCCTCGTGGATTGTAAACTGATATTTCCTCGTAGATTGTAAACTGATATTTCCTTGTGGATTGTAGGCTATTTCATCGTAGATTGTAAACTGATATTTCCTCGTAGATTGTAAACTGATATTTCCTCGTGGATTGTAAACTGATATTTCCTCGTAGATTGTAGGCGGATATTTCCTTGTGGATTGTAGGCTGATATTTCCTCGTAGATTGTAGGCTGATATTTCCTCGTAGATTGTAGGCTGATATTTCCTTGTGGATTGTAAACTGATATTTCCTCGTAGATTGTAAACTGATATTTCCTCGTAGATTGTAGACTGATATTTCCTCGTAGATTGTAAACTGATATTTCCTCGTAGCTTGTAAACTGATATTTCCTCGTAGATTGTAGGCTGATATTTCCTCGTAGATTGTAAACTGATATTTCCTCGAAGATTGTAAACTGATATTTCCTTGTGGATTGTAGGCTGATATTTCCTCATGGATTGTAAACTGATATTTCCTCGTAGATTGTAGGCTGATATTTTCTTGTAGATTGTAAGCTGATATTTCCTCGTAGATTGTAAGCTGACATTTCCTTGTGGATTGTAGGCTGATATTTCCTCGTAGATTGTAGGCTGATATTTCCTCGTAGATTGTAGGCTGATATTTCCTCATGGATTGTAGGCTATTTCCTTGTGGATTGTAAGCTGATATTTCCTTGTGGATTGTAAGCTGATATTTCCTCGTGGATTGTAGGCTGATATTTCCTCGTAGATTGTAGGCTGATATTTCCTTGTGGATTGTAGGCTGATATTTCCTCGTAGATTGTAGGCTGATATTTCCTCGTAGATTGTAGGCTGATATTTCCTTGTGGATTGTAGGCTGATATTTCCTCGTGGATTGTAGGCTGATATTTCCTCGTGGATTGTAGGCTGATATTTCCTCGTGGATTGTAAGCTGATATTTCCTCGTGGATTGTAGGCTGATATTTCCTCGTGGATTGTAGGCTGATATTTCCTCGTAGATTGTAGGCTGATATTTCCTCGTAGATTGTAGGCTGATATTTCCTCGTGGATTGTAGGCTGATATTTCCTCGTAGTTAGTAGGCTGATATTTCCTCGTGGATTGTAGGCTGATATTTCCTCATGGATTGTAAGTTGATATTTCCTTGTGGATTGTAGGCTATTTCCTCGTAGATTGTAAACTGATATTTCCTCGTAGATTGTAGGCTGATATTTCCTCGTAGATTGTAGGCTGATATTTCCTCGTAGATTGTAGGCTGATATTTCCTTGTGGATTGTAAACTGATATTTCCTCGTAGATTGTAAACTGATATTTCCTCGTAGATTGTAAACTGATATTTCATTGTGTCGTCGAAGAATTCCCTTGGGCTTTGTACGCAAATCCACACCGCGCCTAAATGTGGACTTTCAGCGTCTAAATGCACACAAAGCACAAAACAATTCCTTCGTGCTTAAAAGCACGTTTGTATCAAGCTCTTTGGTACAAGGAATATGAAGTACTTCAATGGCACCAGGTAGAATCAGAAACGATGCTGCTTCAAGCTGGAGTCTCAAGCGTCTGGGCAGAGCTCAGCCACCCGGATTCTTTTATTCATTGGAAACAAAAGGATAACAAAACAGGAAGTGATGGCCCCAACAGCCAATCACTTCCCTTAATACAAAATGACATCACAGGAAATGACAAACAGTAAAGGGGAGGGCACTCACAGGAGGGAAAGTAAATAAAACAAAAAAACCCCTAGGAGGTGGGACTTTAAAAGTGACTGAAAAACACACATCAGAGTATGTTGAAAATATATAGATTTTAATAAATAGTTACAAAAGGACAAATTTGATGTAGATCACATGGATTATGCAAATCCAAACTGGAAATTAACATGATACAAAAAGAAAAAATTGAAACATATATTATTATTTGTCAGACCCGACAGCTGTTTCGGTTATACCCTTCCTCGGGGGATTTGCAGACAAAAGATTTTCAGATATTATAGACAAACAGATTCTGTTGAATATACAATATGATATAAATTACAAATTACACAGTGCATATATGTACATAAATAAAAGTAAATATAGAAAATAAATAATAAAAATGTGCTTACAGTAATTTGTCAAAAGAGGGTCAGCATTCAATACACCAAGGGACTACACGCACGGCAGAGAACACAAGGTGAGGCACAGGGTCGCACCCCACCTGTGTGGGGAGTTCCAAGATGAAAGGGATCCAGTAGACCTCAAACGAGGGTCTCCAGGTGGAGACACGCAGGGAAATCAGGAGAAGCTCAAAAGAGTCCCCCAAGGCAGCTCTCTAAAGACAAACACAAGAAAATGTATATAGATAATGGGAGGTAAAAAAAGGGGGGGAGGGGGAAAAATCATATTGATGAATCCCTATTGTATAGTAATACCCCCCATTTTATATACTGTGACAGCAGGAAGGTAAAGTCACCTGGTTGCATCCAGGGGGGTAGATATATTTCGCCCAGATTCAGGCTTTACGCCGACTTATACAACTAGGTGGAGAGTTGTATAAGCCCAGCTGAGGCTAGTAGGCTCATGGATGACTCATACCTCTAGGGAGAGTGTGGGGCGTCGTGCAGACATGGAGTTGATGAGACCAGCTGAAGCTTGTCAGCTCATTTAGGCCTCTATAAGAACTCCCAGCTTCATTAGATGTTAGCTCATGCCTGGACCCAGACCTGTGTGGACTGTCTAGGGAGAGTGAACCCCTGTGCGGTGAGACAAAGCCTGTGTGGCTATTTGCTTGGACATTTAAAACCAGGGACTTAGGGACTAGGACAGCACTAGGCTGATCCCAGTTGTTAGTTAGGAAACCTGTATGTTTAGTCAGAGGTCAAGTTGACCAGGATTTATTTTGTTTATGTTTCTTTTGCTTTGCTGTGTTTTGTCACTGTAAATAGAAAATAAACCGCACCTTTTTGATTTTGAAAACCACAACCTCCGTTTGCTGGGCCTGTTTTTGTGTGGGGAGCCCATCTCGGGGGTCACACACACCCGCTGCCGAGCTAACCCCCTCACAATACCCAAAATAAAAATCCCGTATATACAAATATAAGTTAACCCATCATATATATATGTATTGTGAGGGGGCTAGCTCGGCAGCGGGTATGTGTGACCCCCGGGATGGGCTCCCCACCCAAAACAGGCCCAGCAGACGGAGGTTGTGGTTTTCAAAATCAAAAAGGTGCGGTTTATTTTCTATTTACAGTGACAAAAACACAGCAAGGCAAAAAAAACATAAACAAAATAAATCCTGGTCAACTTGACCTCTGACTAAACTTACAGGTTTCCTAACTAACGACTGGGATCAGCCTAGTGCTGTCCTAGTCCCTGGTTTTAAATGTCCAAGCACAATATAGCCACACAGGCTTTCTCTCACCGCACAGGGGTTCACTCTCCCTAGACAGTCCACACAGGTCTGCTTCCAGGCATGAGCTAACATCTAATGAAGCTGGGATTTCTTATAGAGGCCTAAATGAGCTGACAAGGTTCAGCTGATCTCATCAACTCCCTGTCTGTACGACGCCCAGCCCTCTCCCTAGAGGTATGAGTCATCCATGAGCCCACTAGTCTCAGCTGGGCTTATACAACTCTCCACCTAGCTGTATAAGTCAGCGTAAAGCCTGAATCTGGGCGAAATATATCTACCCCCCTGGATGCAACCAGGTGACTTTACCTTCCTGCTGTCACATACCCCCCCCTCTTGTTTTAACCTCGGGGTTGGAACACCAGCAATCAGGCATTCATGTACTCGAGACAAAGCATCCACATTCCCCATTTGAACGCCAGGGCGATGCTTTACTGTGAAGTTGAATTCCTGGAGGGCCAGGAACCACCTATTCACTCTTCTATTTGTTTCCTTGTTTTGAGCCATCCACTTTAACGGAGCGTGATCCGTAACCATGTCAAAGTGCCTACCTAGCAGGTAGTACCGAAGGGAATCTAGAGCCCACTTCACCGCTAAACACTCCTTTTCAACGGTGGCGTAATTTACCTCATGGGACTTCAACTTCCTGCTGAGGTAAATGACTGGGTGCTCTTCCCCGTTCCAGACCTGGGACAATACTGCTCCTAACCCCACATCTGACGCATCACTTTGTACGACAAAGTCTCTAGAGAAGTCGGGTGAGTACAACACTGGCTGGCTACATAAGGCTTGTTTCAAGAATTGGAATGCTGCCTCAGCCTCGGGGGTCCATTTAATCATGACCGACCCTTTCCCCTTCGTCAGGTTGGTTAGGGGCACAGCCTTAGAAGCAAAGTGGGGAATGAATCGCCGATAATACCCAGCGATTCCCAGAAAGGCTCGTACCTGCTTCTTGCTGTTGGGACGTGGCCAACTCTGGATGGCCTCGACTTTGTTGAGTTGGGGTTTTATTACTCCCCTCCCAATGGTGTACCCAAGATATTTGGCCTCCTCCTGCCCAATGGTACACTTCTTGGGGTTAGCCGTAAACCCTGCTTCCCGAACAGAGTCCAGGACTGCTTGCACTTTTGGCAGATGTGAGGCCCAATCTGTGCTATGGACAATTATGTCATCCAGGTAAGCCGCAGCATACTTCCGATGGGGCCTCAGCATCTGGTCCATTTTCCGCTGGAATGTGGCCGGCGCATTCTGTAACCCGAACGGCATTCTTTTATATTGGAACGCCCCGTCTGGGGTTACAAATGCGGTTTTCTCTTTGGCCGACTTGGCCAGGGGGATTTGCCAATACCCTTTTGTGAGGTCAAGAGTCGTCATGTATCGGGCTGTTCCCAGCCGGTCGATCAACTCATCTATACGTGGCATGGGGTAGGTGTCAAATTTTGTAACTTTGTTCAACTGACGAAAATCGTTACAAAATCGCCAGCTCCCATCCGGTTTAGGCACCAACACAATGGGACTAGACCAATCACTTTGGGACTCCTCTATCACCCCTAAGTTCAGCATTCTCTGTACTTCCTCCCGTATTGCCTCCCGTCGGGCCTCTGGGATCCGATAGGGTTTTAACTTCACCCTTTCACCGGGCGGGGTAAGAATGTCATGCTCTACCCCAGATGTTTGTCCCGGCAGCTCAGAGAATACCTCCTTGTTGCGAAGTACAAACTCCTTAACCTCCTGTTGTTGGGGTTGTGACAAGGTGGCTGCGATTCCAACCTCAGGAATCACGCAACCAGTTTGAGCTGGTGACCAAGTGTCTGCGACTAGGGACTCTCTATCCCTCCAGGCTTTCAACAGATTAACGTGATAGATCTGTTCGGGCTTTCGCCTTCCTGGTTGTCTGACCTTGTAATTCACTTCGCTCACTTTTTCCATTATCTCGTAGGGGCCTTGCCATTTGGCAAGGAATTTACTTTCAACCGTAGGGACAAGTACCAATATCCTATCCCCCGGGGAAAAGGTACGGGTCTTGGCTCCACGGTTGTACACTCTCTGCTGTGCCAACTGCGCTTGGGCCAAATGTTCCTTCACGATGGGCATTACCTGTGCAATTCGATCTTGCATCAGGGCGACATGCTCAATCACACTCCTGTGGGGAGAACTCTCACTTTCCCAAGTTTCCTTGGCAATATCCAACAGCCCTCTTGGGTGTCTCCCATACAGTAACTCAAAGGGGGAGAATCCCGTAGAGGATTGGGGCACCTCCCTAATAGCAAACATCAAATAAGGAAGTAGACAGTCCCAATCCCTTCCATCTCTATCCACCACTTTCTTCAACATTTGTTTTAGGGTTTTGTTGAATCTTTCAACCAGCCCATCGGTTTGGGGGTGATACACAGATGTACGCAATTGCGTCACTTTGAACAATTTACACAGCTCTTTCATAACCCGGGACATAAAGGGTGTACCTTGGTCCGTAAGCAGTTCTTTACAAATACCCACCCGGCTAAAAACAAGAGATAGCTCTTTGGCTATGGTTTTGGCCGAGGTATTTCTGAGAGGGATCGCTTCTGGATAACGGGTGGCATAGTCCATTATAACCAATATGTACTGGTGCCCCCTAGCGGACTTGATTATAGGACCTACCAAATCCATTGCGATTCTCTCAAACGGGACCTCAATGATGGGTAGAGGGACCAGCGGGCTACGGAAATGTGGCATCGGGGCCGACCTCTGACACACAGGGCAGGAGGAACAATAATTTTCTATGTCCTTCATCACCCCAGGCCAATAGAATCTCTGTAATACCCTCTCTCGGGTTTTCTCTGTCCCCAGATGACCTCCAAGAATGTGCCCATGGGCCAACTCCAACACCAACTTCCTGTAAGGTTTGGGCACCACAAGCTGCTCAACGGTTTCTTCTGCCCTTTTTGCCACCCGATACAGTAGGTCCTTCTCTACGCTGAAGTATGGGTAAGTGCCAGTATTATCTGGGTTCACTAACTCGCCATCTATTTTCACTACGTTTTCCCGTGCCTTTATTAGGGCGGGGTCTTTCAACTGTTCTGTGGCAAAGTTTTCCCTGTGAACCTCAAGATCAGAAAACTCCACAGACGGTAGGTTTTCGTCTGAGGAGGTGGGCTCCTCTCCAGTTTCTTGAGTCTCCCCTGCCAATACTGACAAGGGAAATTCCGGAGAGTCCTCACCACTCTCAGGGGAGTTCTGGCTATCACATTCCTGGTACATAGGGGCACCAGTGGGGGGCTCAGGATCATCCCACAGTTCCCAGAACTTCGGAAAATCCCTTCCCACAATGGCGTCATGCGGTAACTGAGATACTAAGCCCACTGGATGAGAGAGGGTACCTTTGGGGGTCTCGAAACACACCGTAGTCACTGGATACTCTCGGGTGTCCCCATGCACACAAATAACGGCTACCTTGCTATTCCCAGAGACCTCTGTTTTAACTAACTCAGCCTTTATCAGGGTCACAAGGCTACCTGAATCCAGCAATACCACAACATTTCTACCATTAATACACATTTTGCATAAATGTTTCTCAGTTCCCCGAATGGCAGTGCATGCGACTGTCGCACACAGCGACTGACGTCTGCCCGTCAGAAAGTCACACTGCATGGGTTCCTCCACAACCGGGCAATTTGCTGCAATATGTCCCGCTTGCCGGCAGCGGTAGCAAACGATCCTTCTTGCGGCCTCTTGAGCCGCTGATTTCCCAGGCTGTTCTCGCCAAACTTGGGGTAGAGCTCCCACCCTCTCACTCTCTCCACCCTTACCCCTTGGAATCCTCTTATCCGCCCCTGGGGATGGTCTGGTCTTAGGGTGGAAAGTCCGAGTGTCTCTGGAAGAGGCCGTCAGGTTCTCTGTAGCCAAGTATTTCTCCACACGATCCACAAGACCATCGGCCGTCTCTGGGTCTCCATGGCTTACCCACTTTTGGATGGCAGTAGGAAGAGCTCTCAAAAACCGATCCATTACAACACGTTCCACAATCTTTGGTGCAGACAAAGTCTCTGGCTGTAGCCACTTTCTGCTCAGGTGAATGAGATCATACATTTGAGACCTGGGGGGTTTTCCAAGCTGGAAAGTCCAGTTATGCACACGCTGAGCCCGGACAGCCTGGGTGACACCCAGCCTTGCCAATATTTCAGCTTTTAGCATCACATAGTCTTTTGCTTGGTCAGGCTCTAGGTCATAGTAAGCCTTCTGCGATTCACCAGTTAACAGAGGAGCCACCAGTCCAGCCCACTGCTCCTCAGGCCACTTTTCTCTTTCAGCAGTCCTTTCAAATGTGGTCAAAAATACCTCTGGATCATCCTCTCCAGTCATTTTTGTCAATAAACGACTCACCCCAAAGGACGCGGTATTAGTGGGACGGCTTTCCTCACTGGTCTGCGGACGTTGCTGCATTACTGCTTCCATTTGTTGTAGTCTCTGCTCTTGCTTCTGTAACAGGTCTATGAAGCGGGCCTCAGATTGCTGCTGGGCTTGTTGCTGAGCTTCCAGACTCTGTTGGTGAGCTTGCTGCTGGGCTGCAAGGCTCTGTTGATGAGCTTGATGCTGGGCTGCGAAGTTCTGTTGTTGAGCTGCAAGGCTCTGTTGATGAGCTGCAAGGCTCTTTTGCAAACCTGCATTTGTCTGCTGTTGATTGGCATTTGCTAGAGCCAGCTGCTTCAGTATCTCCTCCATGCTGGCTTAAAAAAAACTGCCCGCATTCTCCACCAACTGTGAGGGGGCTAGCTCGGCAGCGGGTATGTGTGACCCCCGGGATGGGCTCCCCACCCAAAACAGGCCCAGCAGACGGAGGTTGTGGTTTTCAAAATCAAAAAGGTGCTGTTTATTTTCTATTTACAGTGACAAAAACACAGCAAGGCAAAAAAAACATAAACAAAATAAATCCTGGTCAACTTGACCTCTGACTAAACTTACAGGTTTCCTAACTAACGACTGGGATCAGCCTAGTGCTGTCCTAGTCCCTGGTTTTAAATGTCCAAGCACAATATAGCCACACAGGCTTTCTCTCACCGCACAGGGGTTCACTCTCCCTAGACAGTCCACACAGGTCTGCTTCCAGGCATGAGCTAACATCTAATGAAGCTGGGATTTCTTATAGAGGCCTAAATGAGCTGACAAGGTTCAGCTGATCTCATCAACTCCCTGTCTGTACGACGCCCAGCCCTCTCCCTAGAGGTATGAGTCATCCATGAGCCCACTAGTCTCAGCTGGGCTTATACAACTCTCCACCTAGCTGTATAAGTCAGCGTAAAGCCTGAATCTGGGCGAAATATATCTACCCCCCTGGATGCAACCAGGTGACTTTACCTTCCTGCTGTCACAGTATGTATGCAAGGGCAACCTACCAGTATAGCGAAATATTCCAAATAAAAAAGGTATCAGGTAGGCAAAAGGAACTGCTTCAAAAATAGAGAGGGTGTCCTCAACAAACCATTTGCATTGAATGTACATTAATTATGGCCGTGAAGCAAATCTATGTGTGGTTCCAATCTTCTAGTTTGAATTCTAAGAAGTAAAACATAGATGGAAAAAAGATGGTCATACATTAGTCCAGGGCAGATAGTTTGAATATCAGATTGCCAAAGATTGTGTCCTATAGGGAGATTACCTGTATGGACATTGAGAGCTGCTGAGATCCCTGCGTATGATGCCTCATGTGGACTGTAGTAAGACCATGGAGGCTTTAAATGGCGTTCAAAGGGCATCTGCACATGCGTCAAAAGACGCCGTAAACGGCGCCGACGCGGTGACGTCACTACGTCCTCCGCTATACATCCATGCTGTCTCTAAACAGACTCATAGCTAGAGGGCCTGTATAGACCATCTGCGCATGCATCAAAAAAGCGTCACGACGGGCGTCAAAGCAATGACATCATCACGTCGTCCGTCGCATCTCTGTGACGCTCTAAACAAGCATCTGAAACAGAGGATTTGTATAAAAAATAGGCGCACATTCCAAAAACAAAACAGTAAAACAAAAACAAACAAAATAACCCAAAGAACAATCCTCCCTCAAGTATAGTAAGTATTATAAGTGTAAAAAAGAAGAAAGGGGGAAGGGTTTTCTGTTATTTGTATTATTTGTTGTGGCAGATGGACAAAAAGGATTTGAATCCAAAACTTAATCACCACTCGGGGACCCCCCGTGCGACACCTCCTGGCCGCCGCCCCAAGTGACAGCAGCCGGCACATGACGCACGCCGACGCACAAATGCAAATAATTGCATATAAAAGGGAGAAAAATAACCAGACCGCCCCGGCACAAAGCCGGGCGATATGGCTCACTCCCTATGTGCGCCGTGTGAGGCAAAAAAGGACCTCCAAAATGCATGTGTATGCAGGTCGTCGGTGCATCAAAGTGGGGGAAAAAAAAAAAAAAAAGGGGGAGGGGAGGAGGGGAGGGGGAGGGGGAAGGGGAAAAGAAAAACATTCTATAAAATTCCATATACAAATTTCTGATTACATACTATACATAAATGGACAATATCTATACATGATAGAGGATATATCGTGTCCCTTGTGTGTTCACTCTTCCCAACCACCTGAAGAGAAGCCCTCCAGGAATGGACGATAACTAATAAGGTCGTTCAGTCCTGGAGGCATGGTGGCATTTAGGAAAAAAATCCATCGAGTCTCTCTCTGTAAGAGTGTCCTATTCCAATCTCCTCCCCTGTTACTGGGGTGTATCCTATCCAAGATCAGAAATTTTATTCTAGGAATTCTACCATTGTGGACATCTTTTGTATGTCGTCCAAGGGGAAGATCAGGATCACATTTTTTCATGCAGTTGATATGTCTAGCCGCTCGTTTAAAGAATGGCTGTTTGGTTTTGCCAATGTAGTATGATCCACACTGGCACGTGAGTAAATAAACAACTCCTTCTGTTTTGCAATTCGCAAAGTGGGTAGGTTTAAATATTTTACCATTAGGTAATAATGCTGCAGGGTCAATGTTCATGTACTGGCACAGATTGCAGCCTCCACATCGATAAGTACCTGGTCGCCTACACGGGTCAACACGAAATTCACCCGTGTATTCGCTTTGTATCAAATTGTCTTTGATTGACTTGGCCTTCCGATAGGTGATTAACGGTTGAGCCGATACAAATGGGGCTAATGATGGATCGATCTGCAGAAGGTGCCAGTATCTAAAAACAATTTTTCTGACCTGTTCACTTTGTCTGTTGAATTTAGTAATGATGCGTACAGTATTGGAGTCAGGATTATCGGGTTTAATACTCGGTTGTTTTTTTGTCAGAAGTTGGTCCCTAGATTTAAGAGTAGCCCTTTTAAAAGATTTTTTGAGGCTGCTAAGAGAGTAGCCTCATATTAAGAGGCGATCTCTTAGGGCATTGGCTTCGTTCTGAAACGTAACATCATTCGTGCAGTTTCGACGTAGTCGTAAATACTGTCCATATGGGATTGATTTAACTAATGATATGGGGTGTGCACTTCCCGCATGTAATATAGAATTACATGCAGTGTCTTTGCGATATAGTGCACTTGTTAATCTGCCATTTGTATCCTTCAGTATGGTAATATCTAAAAAATTAATGGATGTTTCACTATACGTCATGGTGAATCTAAGGTTATATGAATTCGCATTCATAGCATCTATACAGGACAATAGTAGTTCTGGAGTACCTGTCCATACGATAAAAATGTCGTCGATATAGCGACTCCAATTAGTAATGCATTCAGTCAGGGGCATTAAGCTCTCTTCTGATAGAAAATTCTGTTCCCACTCCCCCAGATACAAGTTTGCGTACGATGGGGCGCAACACGTCCCCATTGCTACGCCTTGTATCTGGAGGTAGTGGGACCCATCGAATGAAAAAGCATTACAAGTAAGAATATGTTCAAGAGCGGAAAGCAAGAACAGATCAAAGGGACGATTATCTCGATGGGATTGGGATAGCATATGTCTGATTACCCCAATGCCCCGCTGGTGGGGGATGGAGCTATATAGTGCTTCTACATCAACAGCCACCAGCAGGGCATTGGGGGGCACAGACATTTCATCCAGTTGATTGAGTAAGTGCATTGTGTCTTTCACAAATGAAGGTAGATTGTTCACATATGGACGAATCTGTTCGTCTATGAATTTGCTCAAGTTTTCCGTAATACTGCCACATCCCGATACAATGGGACGACCCGGTGGTGTAATATGATTTTTATGTACCTTAGGAAGACTATAAAAAGTCGGGATTTTGGGGTACGGGGTTCTAATGAAGTTCCAAATCTGCAGACTGATTGTCCTATTGGTATAGGCACCATCAATCAGCAAATAGAAAGCCTCATTGAATTTTCCTATCTTATTTCTAGAGATTTTACTATAGCAATCACTGTTATTGAGTATTTTTAAACACATCTCCTATTATTGGAGATTCCCCATGATCACAATATTGACCCCTTTATCTGCCGGTTTTATTGTCAACTTGACATTTTTGGTCAATTTTTTAAGGGCCTTGTTCTCACCTTCCGTTAAATTGGATGGATTCTGACGCTTACGATTGATATTAATCTTCTTAATATCTTTAGTTGTCATGGTCAGAAAGGTTCCTAAGTTGATATTAGTACCTATGGCAGGGAATTTGTCGGATTTCTTTTTTAGGGAAGATTGTATCTTTGGTAGGATGATTTTTGAAGTACTAGTCGATGGGAATGAATCGCCCATCAACAAACTATCCAAGTCTATCCTATCAATAAGATCCACATTGGGCTTATTCATAGAAAGATCCACGAGAGTCTGTACATCCTTTTCATGTTGACTCATAGTGTTAACTTTCTCTGTTTCTTTTGTGTCTTTACTGGAAATTTCAGTTTTTGTATACATGCTTTTTAATAACAATTTTCTCGAAAATAACTGTAGGTCCTTAATAACCTCAAATTTATCCAAATCTGAGTTTGGGCAAAAGTTTAGCCCCCTAGATAAGACAGATCTTTCGTCATCCGATAATGTGTAATCCGATAGATTAATAATGTTCAACCTATCACTACTGGTTTCATTGCTATTTAGCTATGATATCGTGCTCGATGACCCAATATTCATCTCTGCCAGAGGTTCAGTCACGTCTAGTACATTCGGGTGAGGGAATAGGATTCCCGATGTTGGTTGTTCCAGTGGGCCAATTCGTGGTCCAGTTGTCTTTATATTTTGTATCCCATTTTGAGGAGGGATTGCTTCCAACATACGTTTTTTGGTCTGTCCCTTATTGGGTGATTTCCATTTGTTTTTAAGGGGTTTTTTCCTATCTGTGACTGAACGCTGGGAGGATGAGGAGAGTGAGGAATTGAGTGAAGCATTAGAGCCCCTTTCGGCAGTTGCGCCTCTTGTTTTATTAAATTTGGGGCGCATACGTTGGTTGTTATTTTTTTGCCAATGATATGCTTTAGATTCTTTAAAAGCAATCTTATCTCTCCAGAATTTTTGTTCTTTGGCTGGCAAAACATTACCCGCCAATAGATCAAGGTGGATTTTTATACTCTCTTCTAGAGTTTTGTAGTTATCAAAATTTTCATATGGTTTAAGCTGTGTATATATATTTTCAATCTCTATATTCAAAATCACAACTCTTCTAGAATATTCCTCCATTAATAACTTCATCATGACAAGGCTGCACTGTTGCAAATTTTTTTCCCACTGTTTTTTAAAAGATTCCTCAATATTCTCAAATGTTGAGAAGATCTGAATACGTAAACCCAACGGGTTCAGGTCCTCCCTAATATATTGCTCAAATCCCTCAATGTGCCATAATAGTTGTGCTTTCTTTTCAACTAATTTGGATAGTTGAGAGAATAAGGCTGACATTTCGGAGATTTGGGCTTCCTTTTTAGCTTGCTCTCTGTATCTAAACATATGTCCCTCAAAGTCCCTAGACTTAAACATGACGTATGGTGAATATAGTGACAGAGAAAACACCAAAACTTATGTATATATCAGAATATGGAAAAAAAAAAAAAAAGGAAAACTATAAAAGCAAAAAATAAATCAAATTAAACATCAACAGAAATTATATTTCTCAGATCTCCAGTAAATTTGTAAAGGAGTATTGTCAAAACATATTTATATATATATATATATACATACATATGTGTATGAATACACACATGTATATGTATAAACGTAAAACAAAGTTGCAAATGTTGGAAAATATCGGGGGTGTGGGTATTTACTACCCGATTGTATAGAAGACAAAGAGGACCGACATCTGCAAGATTGTATTTGTTTAACAGTCACCACATCCCAAAAATAAGTAAATAAAACAAAAAAAACCCTAGGAGGTGGGACTTTAAAAGTGACTGAAAAACACACATCAGAGTATGTTGAAAATATATAGATTTTAATAAATAGTTACAAAAGGACAAATTTGATGTAGATCACATGGATTATGCAAATCCAAACTGGAAATTAACATGATACAAAAAGAAAAAATTGAAACATATATTATTATTTGTCAGACCCGACAGCTGTTTCGGTTATACCCTTCCTCGGGGGATTTGCAGACAAAAGATTTTCAGATATTATAGACAAACAGATTCTGTTGAATATACAATATGATATAAATTACTAATTACACAGTGCATATATGTACATAAATAAAAGTAAATATAGAAAATAAATAATAAAAATGTGCTTACAGTAATTTGTCAAAAGAGGGTCAGCATTCAATACACCAAGGGACTACACGCACGGCAGAGAACACAAGGTGAGGCACAGGGTCGCACCCCACCTGTGTGGGGAGTTCCAAGATGAAAGGGATCCAGTAGACCTCAAACGAGGGTCTCCAGGTGGAGACACGCAGGGAAATCAGGAGAAGCTCAAAAGAGTCCCCCAAGGCAGCTCTCTAAAGACAAACACAAGAAAATGTATATAGATAATGGGAGGTAAAAAAAGGGGGGGAGGGGGAAAAATCATATTGATGAATCCCTATTGTATAGTAATACCCCCCATTTTATATACCCAAAATAAAAATCCCGTATATACAAATATAAGTTAACCCATCATATATATATGTATGTATCCAAGGGTAGGTATCCAACCAGTATAGCGAAATATTCCAAATAAAAAAGGTATCAGGTAGGCAAAAGGAACTGCTTCAAAAATAGAGAGGGTGTCCTCAACAAACCATTTGCATTGAATGTAAATTAATTATGGCCGTGAAGCAAATCTATGTGTGGTTCCAATCTTCTAGTTTGAATTCTAAGAAGTAAAACATAGATGGAAAAAAGATGGTCATACATTAGTCCAGGAGGGAAAGGGGAGGAAGTGCACACCCCCCATCTTAATCAGCATGGAGCCCACACAATACTGTTCAAAGTAAACAGTATCTAGTGAGATCATTCTACTTGTTCTTATAGTTTTGGGACAATCTGCGGGGACATTGCTACTGCTGTTGTCAATATACGGTACAAGTACACCGACAAGGCAGATATCAATGTCCTCTTATAAATACAGATATGTATCCATAAAGCGGATAACGAAGTCCGCAAGAGAGAATTAATAGGTTTCTCTCATTATGCGGACTTCGCTTCTCTAAAGTGTATAGCCATTGGAAAGCATGCAGTCCAGCGCATTGCGCTTGATATCTTCAAACCAACAAACGCCCACACACGCAGAGAACACGTTTCAATCCCATAAGAAGGTTTTCATACTGACCGTTTTTACCGCTGGTCTCGATTCAACCCAAGTGCGCTCTGCTAGAGCGCTCCTCGATTAAACATCAGACACAGGGAGACAGATGACAATCTATAAAACGCACATCCTAGAATAAAATGTCCACATAAATCTTATATAATAAAATTTCCACAACAGTCCCTCCTTTTTGTCATATGCTCCCATGTGTCTCTCAAAACTTGATCTTCTTACACCTGGAAATGAATCAGTCCTTACAATCCATAAAAAGGAAAACGCGGCTTGACATGTAGATTCTGTTCTTCAGGAGACATGACTTATAAGGAGGGTACGAAATGGTGAGCTGTAGTAATCGCCGATCGGTCTGGAATCCTCTGCATCTGATACGTTGGTTGGGCTTCGGGGCGTCTTATCTCATTGAGGAAAATGTGGTCATCTGCTCGGGCTCTGGTCACGCGTCCAATCAGGCAACAGGAGCACCTCATCACGACATATAGAAGGAACAGAAACAAAAATGACATGAGTATATACACCCCTACTTCCTTCAACCACGATCCAATGGAAAATAAAAAATCCCCAAAGTTTCCCAAACCCTTAAAAGGATTCCAACCCTCACTAGCTATAGCTCTGGCTTTGCCTTGCAGGGATCTAGCCTTATCCATATGGGCCTGAACTTTGTCATTGGTATCCTCAATCCAGGTACAACAATCTTCACCTATGAATTCACAGAAACCCCCCTTGGATGCTAACAGATAATCAAGGGCCATCTTTTCCTGTAAAAGAAGGGTCCTGATCTGCCGTTGTTCCTGTGAGATTTCCCTTACAGCCTCTACGGTTTCATTGAATATCCCATCCACAATGGATGAGAAATTATTCAATCGTTTCATAAGTTCAATCCCCCAACCCGTCCAAGCAGGAAACCATGCCCAGGCCTGGTCAGAGTTGGTGAACAATTCCCTTCTAGCTTTTCCTGACGTTCTTACCTTCTCTCGTGCCATCAGATCCTCTCGATCATCCGCGATGTAAGATGCTGGGACTAGTTTAACCAGGACACATGAACCTCTTGCATTAGGGGGGATTACCTTATAAGCTGAGGTACCGCATAAGAAGTAGTAGGGGCCAGTCAGAGTCGCACAGGGGGAACCACTCTGACGGTTACGTGCATTGAGTAGTAACAGGATAGACTGGGGGATTGCTCCCTCGGTCTGAACGTCACACCCTTCCTTCCAACAGATGTAATCTGGTCTATTAGTGTTATTAAAGAAGACGGGGGTTTCGTTGGTTAGATTAACTGTTATACCTTCTTTACAGGTGGTGGACCCAACAAAGTTATCCCCTCTACCGAAACTAAAGTTGAAGCACACTTGTGGGCTACCTAGTTGTCCCGATACCCATACTGGTTTTGTGAGGGAGGGGCAAAAGCCAGAGCTAATGTTAAAACTATAACTAATTTTACCCTCTAGGAATGTATCATTAAGTTCTATTGACAAGTGTCTGTTTGGAGTCTTTAGTTTCCTCATACCGATACGGACATCATATATCGCATGTACTGCTGCCATTGCCGGGGCATCAAGGCTTGGTGGAGGTTTGGAGCATACCCAGCAGTTGGTCCTGTTCGCCATTTTTGCCAGCTGGAGATGCATTTTAAACAATAAATTGGGATGCTTTTCATCATTACCCTTGCTAAAATACACTAAACTAAAACTATAAATAAAGAAGATACTCCTCATTCTTTGATGTAGTTGAGCAGCTTCTTGCAGTGGCTGGCGTGGATCCAGTTGTCCCGTTCTTCAAGCTTTAGTGAGGTCGGCGTGGTCAGCTGAACCTGGAATGGTCCGAGGTATCTCGATTCTAGTCCTGTCCTCTGGTGTTTCTTTACAACGACCCAGTCACCTGGTTGGATAGAATGTAAACCGGTTATTGAGTCAGGGTCTGGAAGGGACTCATGAACCCTGTGGTGGATTTTTTTTAGCTCACGTTGCAGTGACTGCACATACCCCGTCAGCTGAGAATGTAAAGACGACAGCTGCTGGGGAAAGTACAACCCTGTTTTTGGTTGACATCCGAACAAAACCTCATATGGAGATAACCCGTGAGGTCGTCTAGGTGCATTTCTGATGGAGTGGAGAGCTATGGGGAGACATTCAGGCCAAGGTTTCCCAGTATCAGCTATTATTTTGGAGATTTTGTTTTTAAGGGTTCCCTTTAACCTTTCAACCTTACCACTACTTTGGGGGTGATAAGGAGTGTGTAATCCCTGATTGATATGGAGGGCTTTACACACTTCTGCAAATATTTGACCAGTGAAGTGGGAGCCTCGATCCGACTCGATCGTTTCAGGTAGGCCCCAGCGACACACTATTTCGGACAGGATCTTTTTGGCTGTGGTTGTGGCGTTTGCTTTCTGAACCGGCCATGCCTCTGGCCAACCTGAAAACATATCTACACAGACTAAGACGTGTTCGTACGGCCCACTCCTTGGCAATGTAATGTAGTCTATCTGGATGCGCTGAAATGGATATTCTGGTCGGGGGGAATGTCGTTTGGGTACTGGTACCGTCCTACCTGGATTGTGCAATGCGCAAACCAGGCAGGCTGCTGCAAAATTAGCAGCTGCAGTAGTAAATCCAGGGGCGATCCAATGCTCATCCACCTGCGCACACATAACCATCTTTGACTGATGCCCTGGATAATGAGCCGAATGGGCCATCATTGGAAAAAGCGATCTTGGCAGACACCATTTTTTACCAAGACCCCAGATGTCATCTGGACCTCTCATGGCCCCTAGTGCTGTCCATCTCCTCTTTTCATGTAATTCCGCTTGTGACTGTAGTCTCTTAAACTCTTCCAGAGACACATCAGAGGGGATGGCTAGCATCAGGGTTTTCACAGGAGGGTGCAGAGCACCTTCTTTGGCAGCTCTATCTGCCAAGGCATTGCCATCAGCCTCCAAAGTCCTATCAGTCGTGTGGGCCTTAACTTTTAGAATGGCTATCTCACGCGGCAGGTTGAAAGCAATGAATAATCTGTTGATTAACTGCGCATGTTTCACAGGCTTCCCTGAACTAGTCAGAAAGCCTCTTGCTTTCCAGATAGGACCAAAATCATGGGCTATCCCAAAAGCATACCTAGAATCCGTGTAGATATTGATCCTTTGACCCTCTTGGGTCTCACAGGCTCTTGCCAGTGCCCACAGCTCAGCTTCCTGTGCAGACATGTTGGAACTCAATGAACCCTTTTCCACAATTTCACTGACTGTAGTCACTGCATAACCTGTGTGTGGCTTACCATCTGGGGTGTAATACCTGGAACCATCGACAAAAAGGTTTTTAGCGTTTGGGATGGGGGTCTGCTTCACCGGGCTGATGGTTGTTGACTCGGGTTCCATCAGAGAAACACAGTCGTGGTGATCATCAGCATGTTGTCCTTCTAAATTAACAAGTTGGTTAGAGGTAGAGAGGTTGGTATTGTTAGTCTGGAAGGTTTGAGTATCATTTTTAACACCATTATCTCCCCCCTTCTCTTCCTCCTCAGTAGGAAGAAGAGAGGCTGGGTTTAAAATGGTGCATCGTCTTAAAGTCAGGTTAGTAGGGGTTAGGAGAGCCACTTCGTACTTAGTCAATCTGGCAGCAGAGAGGTGTTTTGTCTGAACTTGATTTAGGATTTCCTGCACTGAATGGGGAGTATAGAGGGTCAGTGGGGAGTCCAAGACTATGTCACCTACCTTCTGTAACAATACAGCGCAGGCGGCTACGGCTCGTACACAACCTGGTGAACCTCGAATGACTGGATCTAGGGCAGTTGATAGATACATGATGGGTCGGTACCTGGACCCATGTAGTTGGGTCAGTACTCCAGTGGCGTGGCCTTTGCTTTCATAGCAGAAAAGGTAGAAGGGGAGGTCATAGTTGGGCAAACCTAAAGCAGGTGCTTTGGAGAGTTCTTGGATCAAGTCCTGTAGGGTTGACCAGTTATCATCAGTCAGTTGAAAGGGAGTTTGGGATAGGATTTCGTAAAGGGGTCCTAAAGTCGAAGAGATGTTAGGGACCCAGTCTCTACAGTAGTTGATAAGACCAAGAATGGCTCTCGTTTTTCGTGCGTTTCGGGGTTTCGGGAAGTCTTTCAGTGTCTGAATTCTCTGGGTTGTCAGGTGTCGAGTACCCTGAGATATACAATGTCCTAAAAAGGTGACCTTCTCCCTACAAAACTGCAATTTCTCCTTGCTAGCTTTATTCCCCGTGGACGCCAGATGGTTAAGCAATGAGACAGTATGCTGATAACAGACATCCCTTGCAGGGCAACAAAGCAGCAAGTCATCAACATACTGGATCAGCACCACCTCTGGATTCGTTGGGGTCCATTGATCCAACACTATTTTAAGTTTGCAACTGTACTCCAAGGGACTAGTCACAGACCCCTGAACGAGACGTGTCCAAGTCAGTTGTCGACCCTGGAATGAAAAAGCAAAAAGGTACTGGCACTGGGGGTCCAGTGGTACCGAAAAAAATGCATTAGTCAGATCAATAACACTGAAGAAAATTGCGTTAGGTGGTATAGAGGCCAACAAGGTGTGTGGGTTGGGTACCAAAGGGGCATCGCTGATAATGATTTTATTGATAGCCCTTAAATCATGTACTAAACGGAAAGTTGTTTCCTGACCCTTGACAGACTTTTTAGCCACTGGAAACAAAGGGGTGTTACAGGGGGATTTGGTTGGCGTAAGAACTTTTATCAGCAGGTACCGGTCTATTTGGATTTTAAGGCTATCCATCTGAGCCACACTCAAAGGGTATTGTGGTAATTGGGGCAAAATACTCCCTGGTCTGATGTTTACTGTGGTTGGCGGGACCGGCAGAAGACCCACATCATACTTATCAAACGCCCAAAGTTTGGGATCCACTTCTGCTAGCACATCCAACCCCAGAAAACAACCAGGTTCTATCATATACGGTAGAGCCACCATGGCACATAGGCGCTCATCTGTCAATGCACTGCTAACCACAACACCTGTTGGAGTGTACTCAATGACCGCTTGTATCTCAGATAAAATATCAGCTCCCAATAGGTTGATGGGAACATCATCCGATACCAGTACCGACGTAATGGCTTCTGTGTGTTGGCCCAACCTACAATGGAGTGGTTTGGTGGTATGTAGAGACACTGTCTGACCTGTTAGACCCACAGTGGGTATAGTCTCCCCAGAAAGGGGAACCTTGCCTCTGAGATCTTTGGATCTCAGAACAGTTCGAACGGCACCGGTGTCAATGAGGCAAGGGAGGGGATATTTTAATTCCTCGATAAACAGGTTGATATGTCCTGACACCGCTTTGCCAGCGTCCTATGAAGAATCATAGTCGTGGCTGGCCATCGCTACAACTGAAGTTGTTGGATCGCGTGAGCCTGGTACCGGATCGTCTGGGATGAACTGCCACTTACCCTTGGGTCTGTTAGGGCAGTCGCGCCTTAGATGTCCTTCCTTTCCACAGATGTAACAAGTTCGGGCTTTCCAGCGTTGTGTCTTTTTCCCACCATCCTGGCCCGTTTGTCCTGCAGAAGGGGCTTGAGACACAAGGATTTTGGATGCTTTGTCCTGTTTCTTCCTATCCATCTCTCTCTCTATAGCGGAGAGAGTGGATAGAATGGCAGGTATTGTCATTTCATTAAATTCGGGTCTGGCTAATAATAGCCGGTCTCGAATTTTCATATGGATGCCTTCTAAAAATTTGGCTCTTAGCAAAAGGTGAATGGCGGATAACTTACCTCCGTCGGTTGGCACATCCGGACCAACCTCCAGATCTGCATCCAATGCAGCTTGTTTCAGGCGACGCCAGAAACAAGCACATTCCTCGCCTGGGTTTTGACTGAGTTTCATCACATCTGTGGTAGAAGATGCACCATACAACTCTGGAAGTTTGGCTAGCAGGGCTACACAGAATTGCTTACCTCCAGAAGTGGCTTGTTCGTGGGTGACAATGCCGCAACGGGAGATTATAACCCCTGCCAGTTCTTCTCCTACTTTCGCCCTCAGAACCTGGGCACAATCTGTTCCACTCATGCCGTAGCTAAATTGATTTTTACAAAACATTCTCGCGAACCCTCGTGGATTTGTTCTATAGTCAGGCAGTTCGGCCAGTATGGTCCTGATTTCTGAGGAAGCAAAAGGGACATGCCATACCACCCTTTCCCCCAAAGTCCTTTCACCGTTGGTATTTGGAACACCCTCATATTGTTGCACCCGGACTGGGTACGTACCAGGTTCAGTGACATAAGTGGGGCTAGGTGTGTACTTTGGAGGTTGTGGCTTCATTGGTTGGCTAATGTGTGCTACCTTGCCCACAACGTTCCCTGTCTGGAAGCCAACCAATGAAGGGTAGATGGTAGGTATGACTGAGTCAAAAGCTCTCAGCGCAGTTATGCAATCCCCACGGTTCCTTAGTCTGGTCTCAATTCCCTTAGACTCACATAGCATCTGTAGATCACCAGTTGAAAATGATTCATAATCAGCCGCAATCGGCGGAGAAAATGCCCCAGATATGGGGAAAGGCGACTGATAGAGAGGGTTAGCTTGAGGTTTAGCGTCAGAGGTGACATGGTTAGATGGAGACGTGGGAGAGAGAGAGATGTTAGTTGGAGAGTGCAGAGTAGGGTTGGTTAGATTGGTGATGGCAGAAGCATCAGAGGAAACTACAACAGATCTAGTGTTGGTGGATCCAGCCTGCCTCAGCAGAGTTAGCCCAGAAAGAGCCTCTTCCGCTTCCAGCATTGGATCACCAGTCACTGCTATCCCCTCAGGCCAGGTGTACATAATGCGGTTCTTCCGGACTGAAACTGCCTTCTGTATACCCTGCCTGCTTACCATAATAGACTTCTGAAGCCACAGCTCAGCTACATCTAAGGTTTTTGCTGCCCAGAGCCTGGGTTTAAACTCAGTTATGAATTTCTCCCACCTCCAGGCATCAAATGTCCCCTCTAGAGGAATAGCCCAAGTAGTATCCCTGGACCAACTATGCCATTCCTTTAGAGGTTTCATGACCTTTGCCCCAAAGCTAGATTTCATGTACTGTGCAGCCGTCTGACTCTGGGAAGCCTCACATTCCTTCCCTTGCATGGACTTCAAATTGCCCATGGCGATTCGAATCGGCTTATAGTCTTATTCCTGCGTCCAGGAAAAACCCCTGCACCTATTTAGGAGAGCACCGTCAGGTGCCTTCTTCTACGGTGGATTGACGAACTGCAACCACTATATCTGGTCCAGTCCCCCAACTAGAAAACCTAACCGAGGTGTTATTAACTCTATGGCTTGTTGCCCCAACACTTTTGGCACAGAACTACAGAGTACTACTCTTTTACACCGCAATACTCGTAATAACTATGCCCAATGATTAGTCAACAACCACAGACCACCCCCCGAATTATGTCTCTACCCCTTACAGTGTATGCATACATACCTCTGTACGACTGTACACTGCGTCGTCAGATTAAACTGCACAGCACACTTCCGTTTATTTTCGCTAAAGAGCAATGTGGCTTCTCTAAATAATCACAAAAATAAAATAAAAAAATTAAATGGGGATAGCTTTCTGTTGTCTATTTCAGCAGTTGTACGATGTCTCAGTAGTTACACAATCAAACTAATAAACTAACCGTCTGAGCGTGAACAAAAAATTGACTACTTGCTGCGCAAAAGTAACTCAATTAACAATAAAAGTGAATATAAAGCGAGTTTTAAAACCAAAGCCTTTCTTTCCTACCGCAAGCTATACAATAAAAGATGCAGCTCTAAAACCAAAAACAATGGGGGAGTGGCATGAATTGCCTTCTGAGAAACTCAAAGAAAATGCCCAAACAATTAAAAATTAAAATAAAAAAAAATAAAACACACACCCCGTTAAGAGTACAAAAACTCAGTTAAAGTTAGTTTTACTATCTATTGAAATTCAGTGTAAAGCAAAATTTTCACTTTAAACTGAAATTAAAACCAAAAGAAAACACAATCGTTTTACAAAAAAATATGCAAAAATAACCAAACCTGAAGATTGGGTTCATACAAAGAAAAACAAAAATGGTGACTCAGACCACATGGCTGAACAAACACAAAGGAAAACAAAATGGTGTCTTCAAAACAATATGGTGTCCTCAGGCCACATGGCTGAACAAACACAAAGGAAAACAAAATGGTGTCTTCAAAACAAGATGGTGTCCTCAGGCCACGTGGCTGAACAAACACAAAGGAAAACAAAATGGTGTCTTCAAAACAAGACCAAACCGTGCCTCTTACAAACAAAAATCACTGTTTTAACACAAAACAGACTGTGCTACTTAACTCATACTAAACGTTAGACAAACTATAATAGCTACACACTTTACAAAAGTTATTTCACACGGTGACCAGCACTATGAAATAACTCAGCCACACAATGTTTTGTCATTCAATCTCTGCCGCACATTTAAAACATCAACTAGCACACTCCATGCATACCGTCACGTTGTACTACAGGAAATGGTTTTACATTTAACATAAACCCCATACAAAGACCCTCTAGGCTGTATTGACTATGGGGTCTACACAGAGGACAGTAATATAGACTTCTATCCCAAGCCAATACAGCTATCCCTCCCAGTACAAATATAAATCCCCGTCCTTGTACACAAAGAGTGAAACCGCAAAAATGTGTTCTTTTGCTAAGCGGAGTTACCTGCAACAGCGAGCAGAGAGACCAGATTCCGGTTCTAGAACAACAAAAATTTCAAAAGTTGAAATGGAGTCTGTCTTACCAAACTTTGCCGGCCTTTTCCTGTCCCAGAACCGAGGACCCAATCTCTCCTCTCGGATCGCTGCGCTGGAACTACGTTGGCTCCAAGCTGGCTCACCGAAATGTCGTCGAAGAATTCCCTTGGGCTTTGTACGCAAATCCACACCGCGCCTAAATGTGGACTTCCAGCGTCTAAATGCACACAAAGCACAAAACAATTCCTTCGTGCTTAAAAGCACGTTTGTATCAAGCTCTTTGGTACAAGGAATATGAAGTACTTCAATGGCACCAGGTAGAATCAGAAACGATGCTGCTTCAAGCTGGAGTCTCAAGCGTCTGGGCAGAGCTCAGCCACCCGGATTCTTTTATTCATTGGAAACAAAAGGATAACAAAACAGGAAGTGATGGCCCCAACAGCCAATCACTTCCCTTAATACAAAATGACATCACAGGAAATGACAAACAGTAAAGGGGAGGGCACTCACAAGAGGGAAAGGGGAGGAAGTGCACACCCCCCCATCTTAATCAGCATGGAGCCCACACAATACTGTTCAAAGTAAACAGTATCTAGTGAGATCATTCTACTTGTTCTTATAGTTTTGGGACAATCTGCGGGGACATTGCTACTGCTGTTGTCAATATACGGTACAAGTACACCGACAAGGCAGATATCAATGTCCTCTTATAAATACAGATATGTATCCATAAAGCGGATAACGAAGTCCGCAAGAGAGAATTAATAGGTTTCTCTCATTATGCGGACTTCGCTTCTCTAAAGTGTATAGCCATTGGAAAGCAAGCAGTCCAGCGCATTGCGCTTGATATCTTAAAACCAACAAACGCCCACACACGCAGAGAACACGTTTCAATCCCATAAGAAGGTTTTCATACTGACCGTTTTTACCGCTGGTCTCGATTCAACCCAAGTGCGCTCTGCTAGAGCGCTCCTCGATTAAACATCAGACACAGGGAGACAGATGACAATCTATAAAACGCACATCCTAGAATAAAATGTCCACATAAATCTTATATAATAAAATTTCCACAACAATTGTGGATTGTAAACTGATATTTCCTCGTGGATTGTAAGCTGATATTTCCTCGTGGATTGTAGGCTGATATTTCCTCGTAGATTGTAAACTGATATTTCCTCGTAGATTGTAAACTGATATTTCCTCGTGGATTGTAAACTGATATTTCCTCGTAGATTGTAAACTGATATTTCCTCGTAGATTGTAAACTGATATTTCCTCGTAGATTGTAGGCTATTTCCTCGTAGATTGTAGGCTGATATTTCCTTGTGGATTGTAGGCTGATATTTCCTCGTAGATTGTAGGCTGATATTTCCTCGTAGATTGTAGGCTGATATTTCCTCGTGGATTGTAGGCTGATATTTCCTCGTGGATTGTAGGCTGATATTTCCTCGTAGATTGTAGGCTGATATTTCCTCGTAGATTGTAGGCTGATATTTCCTCGTGGATTGTAGACTGATATTTCCTCGTGGATTGTAGGCTGATATTTCCTTGTGGATTGTAGGCTGATATTTCCTGGTGTATTGTAGGCTGATATTTCCTCGTAGTTAGTAGGCTGATATTTCCTTGTAGATTGTAGGCTGATATTTCCTCATGGATTGTAAGCTGATATTTCCTTGTGGATTGTAGGCTATTTCCTCGTAGATTGTAAGCTGATATTTCCTCGTAGATTGTAAACTGATATTTCCTCGTAGATTGTAGGCTGATATTTCCTCGTAGATTGTAGGCTGATATTTCCTCGTAGATTGTAGGCTGATATTTCCTCGTAGATTGTAGGCTGATATTTCCTTGTGGATTGTAAACTGATATTTCCTCGTAGATTGTAAACTGATATTTCCTCGTAGATTGTAGACTGATATTTCCTCGTAGATTGTAAACTGATATTTCCTCGTAGATTGTAAACTGATATTTCCTCGTGGATTGTAGGCTATTTACTCGTAAATTGTAAACTGATATTTCCTCGTAGATTGTAAACTGATATTTCCTTGTGGATTGTAAACTGATATTTCCTCGTGGATTGTAAGCTGATATTTCCTCGTGGATTGTAGGCTGATATTTCCTCGTAGATTGTAGGCTGATATTTCCTCGTAGATTGTAAACTGATATTTCCTCGTGGATTGTAAACTGATATTTCCTCGTAGATTGTAAACTGATATTTCCTCGTAGATTGTAGGCTATTTCCTCTTAGATTGTAGGCTGATATTTCCTTGTGGATTGTAGGCTGATATTTCCTCGTAGATTGTAGGCTGATATTTCCTCGTAGATTGTAGGCTGATATTTCCTCGTAGATTGTAAACTGATATTTCCTCGTAGATTGTAAGCTGATATTTCCTCGTAGATTGTAGGCTATTTCCTCGTGGATTGTAGGCTGATATTTCCTTGTGGATTGTAGGCTGATATTTCCTCGTAGATTGTAGGCTGATATTTCCAAGTGGATTGTAGGCTGATATTTCCTCGTAGATTGTAAACTGATATTTCCTCGTAGATTGTAAGCTGATATTTCCTCGTGGATTGTAGGCTGATATTTCCTCGTAGATTGTAAACTGATATTTCCTCGTAGATTGTAAACTGATATTTCCTTGTGGATTGTAAACTGATATTTCCTCGTAGATTGTAAGCTGATATTTCCTCGTGGATTGTAGGCTGATATTTCCTCGTAGATTGTAAACTGATATTTCCTCGTAGATTGTAAACTGATATTTCCTCGTGGATTGTAAACTGATATTTCCTCGTAGATTGTAAACTGATATTTCCTCGTAGATTGTAAACTGATATTTCCTCGTAGATTGTAGGCTATTTCCTCATAGATTGTAGGCTGATATTTCCTTGTGGATTGTAGGCTGATATTTCCTCGTAGATTGTAGGCTGAAATTTCCTTGTGGATTGTAGGCTGATATTTCCTCGTAGATTGTAAACTGATATTTCCTCGTAGATTGTAGAGTATTTCCTCGTAGATTGTAGGCTGATATTTCCTTGTGGATTGTAGGCTGATATTTCCTCATAGATTGTAGGCTGATATTTCCTTGTGGATTGTAGGCTGATATTTCCTCGTAGATTGTAAACTGATATTTCCTCATAGATTGTAAACTGATATTTCCTTGTGGATTGTAGGCTGATATTTCCTCGTAGATTGTAAGCTGATATTTCCTCGTAGATTGAAGTCTGATATTTCCTCGTAGATTGTAGGCTGATATTTCCTCGTGGATTGTAGGCTATTTCCTCGTGGATTGTAGGCTGATATTTCCTCGTGGATTGTAGGCTATTTCCTCGTAGATTGTAGGCTGATATTTCCTCGTAGATTGTAAGCTGATATTTCCTCGTAGATTGTAAGCTGATATTTCCTCATAGATTGTGGGCTGATATTTCCTCGTAGATTGTAGGCTGATATTTCCTCGTAGATTGTAGGCTGATATTACCTTGTGGATTGTAGGCTGATATTTCCTCGTAGATTGTAAGCTGATATTTCTTCGTGGATTGTAGGCTATTTCATCGTAGATTGTAAACTGATATTTCCTCGTAGATTGTAAACTGATATTTCATCGTGGATTGTAAACTGATATTTCCTCATAGATTGTAAACTGATATTTCCTCATAGATTGTAAACTGATATTTCCTCGTAGATTGTAAACTGATATTTCCTCGTGGATTGTAGGCTGATATTTCCTCGTAGATTGTAAACTGATATTTCCTCGTAGATTGTAGGCTATTTCCTTGTAGATTGTAGGCTGATATTTCCTTGTGGATTGTAGGCTGATATTTCCTCGTAGATTGTAGGCTGATATTTCCTCTTAGATTGTAGGCTGATATTTCCTTGTGGATTGTAAACTGATATTTCCTCGTAGATTGTAAACTGATGATTCCTCGTAGATTGTAGACTGATATTTCCTCGTAGATTGTAAACTGATATTTCCTCGTAGATTGTAAACTGATATTTCCTCGTAGATTGTAGGCTGATATTTCCTCGTAGATTGTAAACTGATATTTCCTCGAAGATTGTAAACTGATATTTCCTTGTGGATTGTAGGCTGATATTTCCTCGTAGATTGTAAACTGATATTTCCTCGTAGATTGTAGGCTATTTCCTCGTAGATTGTAAGCTGATATTTCCTCGTAGATTGTAAACTGATATTTCCTCGTAGATTGTAGGCTGATATTTCCTCGTAGATTGTAGGCTGATATTTTCTTGTAGATTGTAAGCTGATATTTCCTCGTAGATTGTAAGCTGACATTTCCTCGTAGATTGTAGGCTGATATTTCCTCGTAGATTGTAGGCTGATATTTCCTCATGGATTGTAGGCTATTTCCTCGTGGATTGTAAGCTGATATTTCCTTGTGGATTGTAGGCTGATATTTCCTTGTGGATTGTAGGCTGATATTTCCTCGTAGATTGTAGGCTGATATTTCCTCGTGGATTGTAGGCTGATATTTCCTCGTGGATTGTAGGCTGATATTTCCTCATGGATTGTAGGCTGATATTTCCTCGTGGATTGTAAGCTGATATTTCCTCGTGGATTGTAGGCTGATATTTCCTCGTGGATTGTAGGCTGATATTTCCTCGTAGATTGTAGGCTGATATTTCCTCGTGGATTGTAGGCTGATATTTCCTCGTGGATTGTAAGCTGATATTTCCTTGTGGATTGTAGGCTGATATTTCCTCGTGGATTGTAGGCTGATATTTCCTTGTGGATTGTAGGCTGATATTTCCTCGTAGTTAGTAGGCTGATATTTCCTCGTAGATTGTAGGCTGATATTTCCTCATGGATTGTAAGCTGATATTTCCTCGTGGATTGTAGGCTATTTCCTCGTAGATTGTAAGCTGATATTTCCTCGTAGATTGTAAACTGATATTTCCTCGTAGATTGTAGGCTGATATTTCCTCGTAGATTGTAGGCTGATATTTCCTTGTGGATTGTAGGCTGATATTTCCTCGTAGATTGTAGGCTTATATTTCCTCGTAGATTGTAGGCTGATATTTCTTTGTGGATTGTAGGCTGATATTTCCTCGTAGATTGCAAACTGATATTTCCTCGTAGATTGTAAACTGATATTTCCTCGTAGATTGTAAACTGATATTTCCTCGTAGATTGTAAACTGATATTTCCTTGTGGATTGTAGGCTGATATTTCCTCGTAGATTGTAAGCTGATATTTCCTCGTGGATTGTAAACTGATATTTCCTTGTGGATTGTAGGCTGATATTTCCTCGTAGATTGTAGGCTGATATTTCCTCGTAGATTGTAAACTGATATTTCCTCGTAGATTGTAAACTGATATTTCCTTGTGGATTGTAGGATGATATTTCCTCGTAGATTGTAAGCTGATATTTCCTTGTGGATTGTAGGCTGATATTTCCTCGTAGATTGTAGGCTGATATTTCCTCGTAGATTGTAAACTGATATTTCCTCGTAGATTGTAAACTGATATTTCCTTGTGGATTGTAGGCTGATATTTCCTCGTAGATTGTAAACTGATATTTCCTTGTGGATTGTAGGCTGATATTTCCTCGTAGATTGTAGGCTGATATTTCCTCGTAGATTGTAAACTGATATTTCCTCGTAGATTGTAAACTGATATTTCCTTGTGGATTGTAGGCTGATATTTCCTCGTAGATTGTAAACTGATATTTCCTCGTAGATTGTAAACTGATATTTCTTTGTGGATTGTAAACTGATATTTCCTCGTAGATTGTAAACTGATATTTCCTCGTAGATTGTAAACTGATATTTCCTCGTAGATTGTAGGCTATTTCCTCATAGATTGTAGGCTGATATTTCCTTGTGGATTGTAGGCTAATATTTCCTCGTAGATTGTAGGCTGATATTTCCTCGTGGATTGTAGGCTGATATTTCCTCGTGGATTGTAGACTGATATTTCCTCGTGGATTGTAGGCTGATATTTCCTCGTGGATTGTAGGCTGATATTTCCTGGTGTATTGTAGGGTGATATTTCCTCGTAGTTAGTAGGCTGATATTTCCTTGTAGATTGTAGGCTGATATTTCCTCATGGATTGTAAGCTGATATTTCCTTGTGGATTGTAGGCTATTTCCTCGTAGATTGTAAGCTGATATTTCCTCGTAGATTGTAAACTGATATTTCCTCGTAGATTGTAGGCTGATATTTCCTCGTAGATTGTAGGCTGATATTTCCTCGTAGATTGTAGGCTGATATTTCCTCGTAGATTGTAGGCTGATATTTCCTTGTGGATTGTAAACTGATATTTCCTCGTAGATTGTAAACTGATATTTCCTCGTAGATTGTAGACTGATATTTCCTCGTAGATTGTAAACTGATATTTCCTCGTAGATTGTAAACTGATATTTCCTCGTGGATTGTAGGCTATTTACTCGTAAATTGTAAACTGATATTTCCTCGTAGATTGTAAACTGATATTTCCTTGTGGATTGTAAACTGATATTTCCTCGTGGATTGTAAGCTGATATTTCCTCGTGGATTGTAGGCTGATATTTCCTCGTAGATTGTAAACTGATATTTCCTCGTAGATTGTAAACTGATATTTCCTCGTGGATTGTAAACTGATATTTCCTCGTAGATTGTAAACTGATATTTCCTCGTAGATTGTAGGCTATTTCCTCGTAGATTGTAGGCTGATATTTCCTTGTGGATTGTAGGCTGATATTTCCTCGTAGATTGTAGGCTGATATTTCCTCGTGGATTGTAGGCTGATATTTCCTCGTGGATTGTAGGCTGATATTTCCTTGTAGATTGTAGGCTGATATTTCCTTGTAGATTGTAGGCTGATATTTCCTCGTGGATTGTAGACTGATATTTCCTCGTGGATTGTAGGCTGATATTTCCTCGTGGATTGTAGGCTGATATTTCCTGGTGTATTGTAGGGTGATATTTCCTCGTAGTTAGTAGGCTGATATTTCCTTGTAGATTGTAGGCTGATATTTCCTCATGGATTGTAAGCTGATATTTCCTTGTGGATTGTAGGCTATTTCCTCGTAGATTGTAAGCTGATATTTCCTCGTAGATTGTAAACTGATATTTCCTCGTAGATTGTAGGCTGATATTTCCTCGTAGATTGTAGGCTGATATTTCCTCGTAGATTGTAGGCTGATATTTCCTCGTAGATTGTAGGCTGATATTTCCTTGTGGATTGTAAACTGATATTTCCTCGTAGATTGTAAACTGATATTTCCTCGTAGATTGTAGACTGATATTTCCTCGTAGATTGTAAACTGATATTTCCTCGTAGATTGTAAACTGATATTTCCTCGTGGATTGTAGGCTATTTACTCGTAAATTGTAAACTGATATTTCCTCGTAGATTGTAAACTGATATTTCCTTGTGGATTGTAAACTGATATTTCCTCGTGGATTGTAAGCTGATATTTCCTCGTGGATTGTAGGCTGATATTTCCTCGTAGATTGTAAACTGATATTTCCTCGTAGATTGTAAACTGATATTTCCTCGTGGATTGTAAACTGATATTTCCTCGTAGATTGTAAACTGATATTTCCTCGTAGATTGTAGGCTATTTCCTCGTAGATTGTAGGCTGATATTTCCTTGTGGATTGTAGGCTGATATTTCCTCGTAGATTGTAGGCTGATATTTCCTCGTAGATTGTAGGCTGATATTTCCTCGTAGATTGTAAACTGATATTTCCTCGTAGATTGTAAGCTGATATTTCCTCGTAGATTGTAGGCTATTTCCTCGTGGATTGTAGGCTGATATTTCCTCGTGGATTGTAGGCTGATATTTCCTCGTAGATTGTAGGCTGATATTTCCAAGTGGATTGTAGGCTGATATTTCCTCGTAGATTGTAAACTGATATTTCCTCGTAGATTGTAAGCTGATATTTTCTCGTGGATTGTAGGCTGATATTTCCTCGTAGATTGTAAACTGATATTTCTTCGTAGATTGTAAACTGATATTTCCTTGTGGATTGTAAACTGATATTTCCTCGTAGATTGTAAGCTGATATTTCCTCGTGGATTGTAGGCTGATATTTCCTCGTAGATTGTAAACTGATATTTCCTCGTAGATTGTAAACTGATATTTCCTCGTGGATTGTAAACTGATATTTCCTCGTAGATTGTAAACTGATATTTCCTCGTAGATTGTAAACTGATATTTCCTCGTAGATTGTAGGCTATTTCCTCATAGATTGTAGGCTGATATTTCCTTGTGGATTGTAGGCTGATATTTCCTTGTGGATTGTAAACTGATATTTCTTCGTAGATTGTAAACTGATATTTCCTTGTGGATTGTAAACTGATATTTCCTCGTAGATTGTAAGCTGATATTTCCTCGTGGATTGTAGGCTGATATTTCCTCGTAGATTGTAAACTGATATTTCCTCGTAGATTGTAAACTGATATTTCCTCGTGGATTGTAAACTGATATTTCCTCGTAGATTGTAAACTGATATTTCCTCGTAGATTGTAAACTGATATTTCCTCGTAGATTGTAGGCTATTTCCTCATAGATTGTAGGCTGATATTTCCTCGTAGATTGTAGGCTGATATTTCCTTGTGGATTGTAAACTGATATTTCCTCGTAGATTGTAAACTGATATTTCCTCGTAGATTGTAGACTGATATTTCCTCGTAGATTGTAAACTGATATTTCCTCGTAGATTGTAAACTGATATTTCCTCGTGGATTGTAGGCTATTTACTCGTAAATTGTAAACTGATATTTCCTCGTAGATTGTAAACTGATATTTCCTTGTGGATTGTAAACTGATATTTCCTCGTGGATTGTAAGCTGATATTTCCTCGTGGATTGTAGGCTGATATTTCCTCGTAGATTGTAAACTGATATTTCCTCGTAGATTGTAAACTGATATTTCCTCGTGGATTGTAAACTGATATTTCCTCGTAGATTGTAAACTGATATTTCCTCGTAGATTGTAGGCTATTTCCTCGTAGATTGTAGGCTGATATTTCCTTGTGGATTGTAGGCTGATATTTCCTCGTAGATTGTAGGCTGATATTTCCTCGTAGATTGTAGGCTGATATTTCCTCGTAGATTGTAAACTGATATTTCCTCGTAGATTGTAAGCTGATATTTCCTCGTAGATTGTAGGCTATTTCCTCGTGGATTGTAGGCTGATATTTCCTCGTGGATTGTAGGCTGATATTTCCTCGTAGATTGTAGGCTGATATTTCCAAGTGGATTGTAGGCTGATATTTCCTCGTAGATTGTAAACTGATATTTCCTCGTAGATTGTAAGCTGATATTTTCTCGTGGATTGTAGGCTGATATTTCCTCGTAGATTGTAAACTGATATTTCTTCGTAGATTGTAAACTGATATTTCCTTGTGGATTGTAAACTGATATTTCCTCGTAGATTGTAAGCTGATATTTCCTCGTGGATTGTAGGCTGATATTTCCTCGTAGATTGTAAACTGATATTTCCTCGTAGATTGTAAACTGATATTTCCTCGTGGATTGTAAACTGATATTTCCTCGTAGATTGTAAACTGATATTTCCTCGTAGATTGTAAACTGATATTTCCTCGTAGATTGTAGGCTATTTCCTCATAGATTGTAGGCTGATATTTCCTTGTGGATTGTAGGCTGATATTTCCTCGTAGATTGTAGGCTGAAATTTCCTTGTGGATTGTAGGCTGATATTTCCTCGTAGATTGTAAACTGATATTTCCTCGTAGATTGTAGAGTATTTCCTCGTAGATTGTAGGCTGATATTTCCTTGTGGATTGTAGGCTGATATTTCCTCATAGATTGTAGGCTGATATTTCCTTGTGGATTGTAGGCTGATATTTCCTCGTAGATTGTAAACTGATATTTCCTCATAGATTGTAAACTGATATTTCCTTGTGGATTGTAGGCTGATATTTCCTCGTAGATTGTAAGCTGATATTTCCTCGTAGATTGAAGTCTGATATTTCCTCGTAGATTGTAGGCTGATATTTCCTCGTGGATTGTAGGCTATTTCCTTGTGGATTGTAGGCTGATATTTCCTCGTGGATTGTAGGCTATTTCCTCGTAGATTGTAGGCTGATATTTCCTCGTAGATTGTAAGCTGATATTTCCTCGTAGATTGTAAGCTGATATTTCCTCATAGATTGTAGGCTGATATTTCCTCGTAGATTGTAGGCTGATATTTCCTCGTAGATTGTAGGCTGATATTACCTTGTGGATTGTAGGCTGATATTTCCTCGTAGATTGTAAGCTGATATTTCTTCGTGGATTGTAGGCTATTTCATCGTAGATTGTAAACTGATATTTCCTCGTAGATTGTAAACTGATATTTCATCGTGGATTGTAAACTGATATTTCCTCATAGATTGTAAACTGATATTTCCTCGTAGATTGTAAACTGATATTTCCTCGTGGATTGTAGGCTGATATTTCCTCGTAGATTGTAAACTGATATTTCCTCGTAGATTGTAGGCTATTTCCTCGTAGATTGTAGGCTGATATTTCCTTGTGGATTGTAGGCTGATATTTCCTCGTAGATTGTAGGCTGATATTTCCTCTTAGATTGTAGGCTGATATTTCCTTGTGGATTGTAAACTGATATTTCCTCGTAGATTGTAAACTGATGATTCCTCGTAGATTGTAGACTGATATTTCCTCGTAGATTGTAAACTGATATTTCCTCATAGATTGTAAACTGATATTTCCTCGTAGATTGTAGGCTGATATTTCCTCGTAGATTGTAAACTGATATTTCCTCGAAGATTGTAAACTGATATTTCCTTGTGGATTGTAGGCTGATATTTCCTCATGGATTGTAAACTGATATTTCCTCGTAGATTGTAGGCTGATATTTTCTTGTAGATTGTAAGCTGATATTTCCTCGTAGATTGTAAGCTGACATTTCCTTGTGGATTGTAGGCTGATATTTCCTCGTAGATTGTAGGCTGATATTTCCTCGTAGATTGTAGGCTGATATTTCCTCATGGATTGTAGGCTATTTCCTCGTGGATTGTAAGCTGATATTTCCTTGTGGATTGTAGGCTGATATTTCCTTGTGGATTGTAGGCTGATATTTCCTCGTAGATTGTAGGCTGATATTTCCTTGTGGATTGTAGGCTGATATTTCCTCGTGGATTGTAGGCTGATATTTCCTCATGGATTGTAGGCTGATATTTCCTCGTGGATTGTAAGCTGATATTTCCTCGTGGATTGTAGGCTGATATTTCCTCGTGGATTGTAGGCTGATATTTCCTCGTAGATTGTAGGCTGATATTTCCTCGTGGATTGTAGGCTGATATTTCCTCGTGGATTGTAAGCTGATATTTCCTTGTGGATTGTAGGCTGATATTTCCTCGTGGATTGTAGGCTGATATTTCCTCGTGGATTGTAGGCTGATATTTCCTCGTAGTTAGTAGGCTGATATTTCCTCGTAGATTGTAGGCTGATATTTCCTCATGGATTGTAAGCTGATATTTCCTCGTGGATTGTAGGCTATTTCCTCGTAGATTGTAAGCTGATATTTCCTCGTAGATTGTAAACTGATATTTCCTCGTAGATTGTAGGCTGATATTTCCTCGTAGATTGTAGGCTGATATTTCCTTGTGGATTGTAGGCTGATATTTCCTCGTAGATTGTAGGCTTATATTTCCTCGTAGATTGTAGGCTGATATTTCTTTGTGGATTGTAGGCTGATATTTCCTCGTAGATTGTAGGCTGATATTTCCTCGTAGATTGCAAACTGATATTTCCTCGTAGATTGTAAACTGATATTTCCTCGTAGATTGTAAACTGATATTTCCTCGTAGATTGTAAACTGATATTTCCTTGTGGATTGTAGGCTGATATTTCCTCGTAGATTGTAAGCTGATATTTCCTCGTGGATTGTAAACTGATATTTCCTTGTGGATTGTAGGCTGATATTTCCTCGTAGATTGTAGGCTGATATTTCCTCGTAGATTGTAAACTGATATTTCCTCGTAGATTGTAAACTGATATTTCCTTGTGGATTGTAGGATGATATTTCCTCGTAGATTGTAAGCTGATATTTCCTTGTGGATTGTAGGCTGATATTTCCTCGTAGATTGTAGGCTGATATTTCCTCGTAGATTGTAAACTGATATTTCCTCGTAGATTGTAAACTGATATTTCCTTGTGGATTGTAGGCTGATATTTCCTCGTAGATTGTAAACTGATATTTCCTTGTGGATTGTAGGCTGATATTTCCTCGTAGATTGTAGGCTGATATTTCCTCGTAGATTGTAAACTGATATTTCCTCGTAGATTGTAAACTGATATTTCCTTGTGGATTGTAGGCTGATATTTCCTCGTAGATTGTAAGCTGATATTTCCTCGTGGATTGTAAGCTGATATTTTCTCGTAGATTGTAGGCTGATATTTCCTCGTAGATTGTAGGCTGATATTTCCTCGTAGATTGTAGGCTGATATTTCCTCGTGGATTGTAGGCTGATATTTCCTCGTGGATTGTAGGCTATTTCCTCGCGGATTGTAAGCTGATATTTACTTGTGGATTGTAGGCTGATATTTCCTCGTAGATTGTAAGCTGATATTTCCTCGTAGATTGTAGGCTATTTCCTCGTAGATTGTAGGCTGATATTTCCTTGTGGATTGTAGGCTGATACTTCCTCATGGATTGTAGGCTATTTCCTCGTAGATTGTAGGCTGATATTTCCTTGTGGATTGTAGGCTCATATTTCCTCGTGGATTGTAGGCTGATATTTCCTCGTGGATTGTAGGCTGATATTTCCTCGTGGATTATAGGCTGATATTTCCTCGTAGATTGTAGGCTGATATTTCCTCGTGGATTGTAGGCTGATATTTCCTCGTGGATTGTAAGCTGATTGTAACGCCGAGCACTCCGGGTGTCCCATCCATCCCGGAGCGCCCGCGGCGTCTGTCCCCCTGCAGCGTTCCTGTCGGCTCCTCTGACCGTGAGCGCTGCTCTGATGCTGGCGGGGATGCGATCCATACAGCGGCACCTGTCCGCCCGCGGATCGCATCCCATCCTGCTCACCGGCCTCCTCCTCCTGCTTCGTCCCGGCGCGCGCGGTCCCGCTGCTCTCTAGGGCGCGCGCGCGCCGGTCTTCTTAAATTTAAAGGGCCAGTGCACCATTGATTGGTGCCTGGTCCAATTACTGTGTCACACCCAAAAATACTTAAAAACCCACTCCCCCTTCCTGTCCTTGCCGGATCTTGTTGCCTTACTGCCCAGAGGAAGCGTTTTGTAGTTGTCTTGCCAGTGTATCTGATCTTCTGCCGTTGCCCCTGACTACGAACCATTGCCGCCTGCCCTGACCTTCCGCTACGTCTGACCTTGCCTCTGCCTAGTCCCTGTGTACCGTGCCTATCTCAGCTGCCAGAGAAGTCGAGCCGCTACTGGGGGACACGACCTGGTTGCTACCGCCGCAGCAAGTCCATTCCGCCTTGCGGCGGGCTCTGGTGAAAACCGGTAGCTGCTTAGAACCGGTCCTCCAGTGCGACCCGTGCCTTCGCCTCTCTGGCACAGAGGATCCACCTCCTGTGTCCTCACTAGCCACCAGTCCGGGCCCTGACAGTAGATCCGGCCATGGATCCCGCTGAGGTACCGCTGCCAGATCTCGCTGACCTCACTACCGTGGTTGCCCAGCAGTCGCAACAGATCGTCCAACAAGGACAGCAGCTGTCACAGTTGACCGCCATGGTCCAGCAGCTTCTGCCGCTGCAGCCTCCAGCATCTTCCCCTCTCCGAGCTGCCGCTACTACCTCGAGAATTCGCCTGTCTCTTCCGGAAAAATTTGACGGGGATTCTAGGATGTGCCGGGGATTCTTGTCCCAATGTTCCCTGCATCTTGAGATGATGTCTGACCAGTTTTCCACAGAACGGTCTAAAGTGGCATTCGTGGTCTCTCTGTTGTCTGGAAAGGCCTTGGCCTGGGCCACACCACTCTGGGACCGCAACGACCCTGCTACAGCCACCGTTCAGTCTTTCTTTGCTGAGGTTCGCAGCGTTTTTGAGGAACCAGCCCGAGCCTCATCCGCTGAAACCGCCCTGCTTAACCTTGTCCAAGGAAACTCCTCTGTGGGCGAATATGCCATACAGTTCCGCACACTGGCCTCAGAGTTAGCCTGGAATGATGAGGCTCTCTGTGCATCCTTCAAGAAGGGTTTATCCGGCCACATCAAGTATTGTCTGGCCGCACGAGAGATACCCTCTTCCTTGACGGAACTCATCCATTTAGCTACCCGCATCGATATGCGTTACGTCGAAAGACGCCAAGAGCTTCGCCAGGAGAAAGATCTCGTTCGCACCAGGCGTTATCCGCACCTGGCTCCTCTCTCTCTGAATCCAATGCATCCTGTTACTGTGCCTCCCTCCGAGGAGGCCATGCAAGTGGACCGGTCTCGCCTTACCCTACAAGAGAGGTCTCGCCGTAGGAACGAGAACTTATGCCTTTATTGTGCGAGCTCTGATCACTTCCTAAAAGACTGTCCTATTCGTCCTCCGCGTCAGGGAAACGCCCGCACCTAGTGAACGTGGGAGAGGCGTTACTAGGTGTGAGTTCTTCCTCTCCACGTCTGACTATTCCTGTGCGGATTTCTCCTTCTGCTGGCTCCCTCTTCCCTGCGGTGGCCTTCCTGGACTCTGGTTCTGCAGGAAACTTTATTGAAGCCTCTTTCATCAACAGGTTCAACATTCCTGTTACCCGTCTCATCAAACCCTTCTTCATTTCCTCTGTAAATGGAGAGAATTTGGATTGTACCGTGCGTTACCGCACCGAACCCCTGCTCATGTCCGTTGGTGTTCTTCACCAAGAAAAGATTGAATTCCTTGTTTTGCTGAACTGTACTTCTGACATCCTTCTTGGCCTACCCTGGCTCCAGCGTCACACTCCTACCCTCAACTGGACCACTGGGGACATCAAATCCTGGGGTGACTCCTGTCACAAGCATTGCCTTAAGTCTGTACCGACCTGTCAAGTCCCCATCGCTACTCCTTTGCCTGGCCTTCCAAAGGCCTATCAGGACTTTTCTGATGTCTTTTGCAAAAAACAGGCGGAGGTCTTACCACCACATAGACCCTATGACTGCCCCATTGACTTGCTCCCAGGTACTACACCACCCAGTGGCAGAATTTACCCTCTCTCCTCTCCTGAAACCAAGGCCATGACTGAATACATTCAGGAGAACCTCAAGAGAGGTTTTATTAGGAAATCATCTTCTCCAGCCGAGCGGGGTTCTTCTTCGTGGCCAAGAAGGACGGATCTCTACGCCCTTGCATAGACTATCGTGGCCTCAATAAAATCACTATTAAAAACCGCTACCCTCTGCCTCTCATCTCGGAGCTCTTTGACCGTCTGCGCGGAGCAAAAGTTTTTTCTAAATTGGACCTCAGGGGCGCTTATAACCTCATCAGAATCCGTAAAGGAGATGAATGGAAAACCGCATTTAACACCAGAGACGGTCACTTTGAATATCTCGTCATGTCGTTCGGACTTTGCAACGCCCCTGCAGTCTTTCAAGATTTTGTCAACGAAATCTTCCGGGACCTACTGTATACCTGTGTGGTTGTCTATCTTGACGACATCCTAATCTTCTCTGCCAACCTTAAGGAACATCGGCTCCATGTCCGTCAAGTGCTCCAGCGCCTCCGCGTAAATCATCTTTACGCTAAATTTGAAAAATGCCTTTTTGAGCGCAGCAGTCTTCCTTTTCTAGGTTATCTGGTCTCTGGACAAGGTCTTCAAATGGACCCTGACAAACTCTCCACAGTCTTGGGTTGGCCACGCCCCTCTGGACTTCGTGCTATCCAGCGCTTCCTTGGTTTCGCCAACTACTATCGTCAGTTCATACCCCACTTCTCCACCATCGTTGCTCCTATAGGGGCACTGACCAAAAAAGACGCAAATCCTAGATCCTGGCTGCCTCAAGCGGAGGAAGCCTTTACTCGCCTTAAGACCGCCTTCTCCTCTGCACCTGTCCTGTCTCGGCCAGATCCTCTAAAGCCATTCTTCCTTGAAGTTGACGCCTCCTCGGTAGGAGCCGGATCTGTGCTTCTTCAAAAAAACGCTAAAGGGAAAAACGTCACTTGTGGTTTTTTCTCTAAAACTTTCTCCCCTCCGGAAAAAAACTATTCCATAGGTGACCGTGAACTGTTGGCCATCAAGTTGGCATTAGAAGAGTGGAGACATCTCCTGGAAGGATCCCTTCACCCTATCTCCATCTACACTGACCATAAAAATTTGTCCTACCTTCAGTCCGCTCAGCGCCTAAATCCTCGCCAGGCCAGGTGGTCATTGTTCTTTGCCCGCTTCAACTTCCAGATCCATTTTCGGCCCGCAGACAAAAATGTCAGGGCTGATGCCTTGTCCCGTTTCTCCGATACCTCTGAAACCGAGACTCCTCCTCAACACATCATACCCCCTGAGTGTCTGATTTCCTCTGCTCCCGCTTCTCTCGTGCCAATTCCTCCAGGAAAGACTTTCGTTCCTCCATGCCTTCGGCTTCAGATACTCAAGTGGGGCCATTCCTCCCATCTAGCCGGTCACGCTGGGATCAAAAAATCCATACAATTGATTGCCAGACACTATTGGTGGCCTACCCAGGAGAAAGATGTGACTGACTTTGTACGGGCCTGCACTATCTGTGCACGTGACAAGACTCCTCGCCAGAAGCCTGCAGGTCTTCTCCTTCCCCTACCTGTGCCTGAACAACCATGGTCCCACATCGCCATGGATTTCATCACGGACCTCCCTTTGTCTCGTAGTAACACTGTCATCTGGGTGGTCGTTGACCGCTTTTCTAAAATGGCTCATTTTGTCCCGCTCCCTGGTCTGCCTACGGCACCTCAGTTGGCGAAGCATTTTTTTCTTCAAATTTTCCGCCTCCATGGGCTGCCCTCACATATCGTCTCGGATAGAGGCGTTCAATTCATCTCAAAATTTTGGAGAGCTCTCTGTACTCAACTAAAGATTAAGTTGAATTTTTCTTCCGCTTATCACCCGCAGTCCAATGGACAGGTGGAGAGAGTTAACCAGGTCCTTGGCGACTACCTACGACATTTTGTCTCCGCCCGTCAAGACGATTGGGTCAACCTATTGCCCTGGGCAGAATTCTCATACAATTTCAAGAACTCTGAATCTTCCTCCAAGTCGCCTTTCTTTGTGGTCTACGGCCGTCACCCATTGCCCCCCCTCCCCATTCCCACGTCTTCTGGAGTTCCGGCCGTGGATGAATTAACTCAGGACTTTGCCTCTATCTGGAAAGAGACTCAAAAGTCACTCTCACTGGCCTCTGCCCGCATGAAGAGACATGCAGATAAAAAAAGAAGAATCCCTCCTGTCTATGCCCCTGGTGACAAAGTGTGGCTCTCCTCCAAATATGTTCGGTTTCGGGTACCTAGCTACAAGCTGGGCCCTCGTTACCTCTGGCCATTTAAAATCAAAAACCAAATCAATTCTGTTTCTTACAAGCTCCACCTTCCTCCTTCTCTTCGTATTCCCAACTCTTTTCATGTGTCTCTTCTTAAACCCCTCATTCTTAACCGATTTTCCCCTAAGGTCACTGCTCCCGCTCCTGTCTCTGGTTCTTCTGATGTCTTCTCGGTGAAAGAGATCCTCGCCTCCAAGGTCATCCGAGGTAAAAAATGTTTTTTAGTTGATTGGGAGAACTGTGGTCCTGAGGAAAGGTCCTGGGAACCTGAGGCCAACATTTTAGATAAAGAGCTCATCCGTAGATTCTTGGGTTCCAAGAAGAGGGGGAGACCTAAGGGGGGGTACTGTAATGCCGAGCGCTCCGGGTGTCCCATCCATCCCAGAGCGCCCGCGGCATCTGTCCCCCTGCAGCGCTCCGGTTGGCTCCTCTGACCGTGAGCGCTGCTCTGATGCTGGCGGGGATGCGATCCATGCGGCGGCACCTGTCCGCCCGCGGATCGCATCCCATCCTGCTCACCGGCCTCCTCCTCCTGCTTCGTCCCGGCGCGCGCGGTCCCGCTGCTCTCTAGGGCGAGCGCGCGCCGGTCTTCTTAAATTTAAAGGGCCAGTGCACCATTGATTGGTGCCTGGTCCAATTACTGTGTCACACCCAAAAACACTTAAAAACCCACTCCCCCTTCCTGTCCTTGCCGGATCTTGTTGCCTTACTGCCCAGAGGAAGCGTTTTGTAGTTGTCTTGCCAGTGTATCTGATCTTCTGCCGTTGCCCCTGACTACGAACCATTGCCGCCTGCCCTGACCTTCCGCTACGTCTGACCTTGCCTCTGCCTAGTCCCTGTGTACCGTGCCTATCTCAGCTGCCAGAGAAGTCGAGCCGCTACTGGGGGACACGACCTGGTTGCTACCGCCGCAGCAAGTCCATCCCGCCTTGCGGCGGGCTCTGGTGAAAACCGGTAGCTGCTTAGAACCGGTCCTCCAGTGCGACCCGTGCCTTCGCCTCTCTGGCACAGAGGATCCACCTCCTGTGTCCTCACTAGCCACCAGTCCGGGCCCTGACACTGATATTTCCTCGTGGATTGTAGGCTGATATTTCCTCGTAGATTGTAGGCTGATATTTTCTCGTAGATTGTAGGCTGATATTTCCTCGTAGATTGTAGGCTGATATTTCCTCGTGGATTGTAGGCTATTTCCTCGTGGATTGTAGGCTGATATTTCCTTGTGGATTGTAGGCTGATATTTCCTTGTAGATTGTAGGCTTATATTTCCTCGTAGATTGTAGGCTGATATTTCCTCGTAGATTGTAGGCTGATATTTCCTTGTGGATTGTAGGCTATTTCCTTGTGGATTGTAGGCTGATATTTCCTCGTGGATTGTAGGCTGATATTTCCTCGTAGATTGTAGGCTGATACTGTATTTCCTTGTGGATTGTAGGCTGATATTTCCTCGTAGATTGTAAACTGATATTTCCTCGTAGATTGTAAGCTGATATTTCCTCGTGGATTGTAAGCTGATATTTCCTCGTGTTGTGGAGATTTTTATGGAGATGTATTTAATATGTATTGTCATAGTGTCACCCAGTGTTAGTACTTCCGCAACCCACTCTAAAAGAGCTGATTGGGGTAGTCTGAGGCTGGTTGAATCCCGTCTGATAGGGGAAAACGTCTTGAGGTTGGAGTGTGATGCTTGCAGGGGGCGGATATGTCCACCGATGGGGGGCCCTCTGTGCATTAGCATGGACGATCATTGAGGAGGGGGTATCCTCGCTCTGCAATGACATCATTGGTTATGGGCAAATGCGCGCTCTTGTCTCGGCTGTGTCTGATCAACATTGGTTGGAATTCGTAGCGCGCGTCTGCAGATAGCCTCCCTCCCCCATTCAATAATAGTATAATCTGAATATGCGATATTCTATGGAATGGCGCAGAATAAGGATTTCTATCAGCGGTGACTTTAGCCATCATACGTTATTGTATTCACTGTATGTATTATTGTATTGAATCCTTTTATTTCCTGTTGGAAGGATGTCCTTGTATGGTCATTCTCCTGTGTGGAACGGACATCCTGTGATGTCCCCTCCCATGGGGGGGGTGACTGGTTGCTGCAACCATTCACCTCCTGTCTTGAGATCTTTTGAGTTTAATAAAAGCCTATGATTAGGCGTCGGCGAATCAGTCATGCTGGTATGCTGGAGATGAGAACATAGCTGTGTTGGTGCTGCTTTCCTTGGATGAATGATGGGACGAATGAACGGTGAGTGGATTTTAGCAAACTTAACTTAACGATAGCATTACTTCAAGAAGATGAAATCTGATGTGTGCTTAGATAGCACAGGAATTATAGGCTGTGTGCTCTGTAAACAGCAGCCTAAAATTCCACAACAGTTAATGGTGACTCACGGTTGGGACCAATTGCGGCCTCTTTGAGCATCAGATCAGCAGAGGGGGGAGAGTGGACCTGCGATGTGATGTGTAAAGAGGCTGTACTTTGAAACGAAAAAAAAAAAAAAAAATTGTCTTTTTGAAATAATGTTTCAAGTTTGCAGCGTGTGTGTATGTCTGTGAATCCGATCGGATGCCTGTGAATTTGTTTGTGTATGCCTGTGTGTGATTGTTTGTGCGATGTATTGAGAAGTCTGATGCCAGCCATGGCTGCTGCATTGTCCTGGTCTTTGTGAGCCATGAGGTTTAGCGGGGGAGGGGCTGCCAGCATCTCAGGTACAAGGGTGAAAGTTGGCGACTTTCTGTAAATAGCATGTTTTGTAGTGGGAGGGCCCTGAGAGATGATCTGATGGAAACTGTGGGCTGTAAGAGTGTAACTAAGCGAGAAATATAGACTGTATATTGTGTATGAAATGAAGGTATAGATGTGGTATTTAGTGCACTGAACAGTTTGTAAAGTAGATTGCTTGGCTGCCATGTGCTTGAATGGGGGAAGGGCTTTGTGTTGCTGGGCTATGCCCTAAGGGAAGGACAATGGTGCTGGAAGGGAAACGCCCTGAGGGAAAGAAACTCTGAGCAGATGTACAAGCAACAATATACTGTATGTGTGTAGTGTTTGTGATTTCTATGAAAAATAGAAATGAATAGATTGTGATTTTTGCCTTTATAGGGGACAAAGACACATGTCCCCATAAGTGTAAAAATATTAAGTGTTTGGTTTTTGAGTTGAAAGTTCCCGCCGCATATCCAAGTGGCCAGGCATTGCTAGAAGGCAGACAATAGTATGTCTCTGCAATGGCTTGTTATGGAAGCTGAGGCCACTGTGTGTGAACTTTAGGTAGAGACGTGGTGAATATCTCAGAGTATATGAACTTAGAGAAATTAACATGTTTTTAATATTGTCATGTAACTCACATTTATTGAATGTGCTGTTTAGTTGGCCAAAGGGAGGCTAAGTTTGTAAGTGTACATGTGGTCCTTGTAGAGTGTAGTTGACACCTTTTTCAGTGGATTTTGATGATAATTTAGAAAAGTTTCAATGGTGTAGTCAGTCTTTGTGGAGAGAAACATTTTTGATTTTCTTTTAAAGAGATGCTGGTTTTGGCGGGAAAAATTGCATGCGTCAATGGCGCAATTTTTGTTGTCCATGAGGTGCTGTGGTGGGTCATCCACCATTTTGTAGTCCTGGCTTGTCGGCCATTTTGAGAGACGTTTACAGTTTGAGATAGGAAGTTCCAGTTTAGCAAACACGGCCCCTGAATATGCTGTATTGGCATTTGTTGATTGGCGCAGTTTTGTCCTGTTTTGTGCGCTTGCAGTTTGACCTGTGCACTGCTGGGGAGAGTGCTGGGACGCCAGAGTGACATACTGAGGATGGTTTTGTCTCTGGTTTAAATAGTTTTTCTAAGCATCGCCTTTTGAATTGAGTGGTATCTTAAAATAGCGCGGTCTTACCCTGAGGGGCCACGACGCGCTTGCGGACACACGCACATGCTGGGGCCTATTTATGGATAGGATCTGGCTGACCTACCAGCAGTTGGAGTGTGGGAGGAGGCCAACGCAGACACAGGGAGGACATGCAAACTCCATGCACATGGTGTTAGGAGGGGGGATTTCTCTGTTTTCATTTAAGTAGATGTGAGCTTTTGCAGGGTCGGCTGGCTTTGCAGTATATGAAAAACTTCACTTTACACTGAATTTTGATGGATTGTAAGACTAACAGAGTTTTTGTACAATGATGTGTTTTTATGTTTAAATATTTCCTTCCCAGAAGGCAATTCATATGTTTTGAAGCTTGTATTGTATAGCCTGTAGAGGAGGAGTGGGGGTTTTGGTCGAAACCCCTAGAGCCATCTTTTTGCAGGAGTTTTGTATTTGAGTCAACTTGTGGTTTTGCTTGCAGGGGATGTTTGGGTCAGGACCCTCCCATTTGCAAAGGGGGGTTTTATTCCACCATCTTCTTGACAAGGTTTTAAATTGTTGAAATATATAATGTGTAGCCATGGATTTTTTTTGGAGTCTTGATAGACACAGCAATGTGGCTGGGCTCCCCCCTCCCCCTCCCTCTTCCTGAACAATTGATATGTAAATAAACCAGTTTTTTTTTTTTTAAGTAGCTGAGCATAACCGGAAGTTTCTTTTCAGCATTTATATATCAGCAGAAAGTTAGTGGGAGGAGCTTGGGGTTTTTAAAGGTGAGCAATGAGATTTGTGTCTGGAAGGAAAATGGAAAGCATTTTGGCGTTTAAAAGTGTTTTATATTTTGTTCCAGTTTTGTGAAGTTTTGTACTGTAATACAGTTTTGGGTAGAGAGAAAACCAGGGGGTAGCACCATTATTTTATCATCTAGATACAGAGAGAAGCCACATTGTTCTGCAGGTGGTAAACTGGCGTAAGTGTTCTGTGAGGTTTAGTCTGACAACGCAGTGTATGGGTGTATAGCGGAAAACGCTTGTGTATGCATGCACTGTGAGGGGTAGAGGCCTAATTCAGGGGTTGATCGGTGGTTGTTCTGTAGTTCCAAAAGTGTTGGGACAACAAGCCATAAAGTTGACGCCTCGGTTAGGGTTTCTAGTTGGAGGACTTGACCATATAGTGGTTGTAGTTCTGCAATTCACCGTATAAGAAGACACCGGGCGGTGATCTCCGAAAATGGGTGCAACGGTTTAACCTGGACGCAGGTTTAAGACGATAAGCCGATTCGAATCGCCATGGACACAAGGAGGTCTGTGCAAAGGGAAGGAATGGAGGCTTCCCATAGTCAGACGGTCACACAGTGCACGAAGCCTAGTTTTGGGGCAAAGGCCTTTGAACCCCAAAAAGATTAACATAGGTGGTCCAAGGATACTATTTTGGGTATCCCTCTGGAATGGATGTAGTTGAGCTGCGGCTTCAGAAATCTGTAATGATGAGGAACGGTGGCTCATGCCCGTTTGTTTGAACCTTGTATGGCTGGTCCATGGAAGGTTCTCGAGCTGCTCTCATGGTTGTCCCATTGTATTTTTTTCCTATTGCTGAAAGAGTGAAGGTAGAATCCTGGCTGTTTTTGTTTTTTTTCATTTGTGGTTTTGGAAACTGGGAAGTATTTCCCCCACGTTTGTATCGGAATGTTTGTATGTAGTAACGTGAATATGTTCGAACTTACCGCGGCGATCCTTCGATGCGTCGCGGCTGTTGTATGTTTGTAGGAACGGGAAAAGTAAGGGTTACAGAGGGTTTTGTTTGAATCGGTTTTGAAAGAATGTCATTGACAATTTACCAATGTACAGGAATGTCATTATTATTTTACCATTCTTTGCAGGTTAAATATGAAGGATAGAGTAATGATTTTGCTTATAAGTATTTTTCAGGTCCAAGGAGTTTGTACACAGAGAACAGGTGTATGTAGACAGCTGTACATATAGATAAATATGAGTCTAAGGCGGTAAAAGTATCATAGGCTATTTCATTGTTTCTTTTTTCCTGCACCACGCATTTCTTCCTTCAGTCTGTAATGAGGAAGAAAAGGGGGGAGAATGATAAATGTAAGAGTGACAGTTTTTATTTTTGTCAAACTAATAATAACCTCTGTAATTCTAACCAAGTTTGTGCCAAGACTGTCTTTCTTTAATAGAATTTGAATCGGCAAGCAGCAGTCTGGTGAAGTAGGTTCCCATCCCAGAGGCTAAGAACCTTGTCAATGGTTCCAGGTATTGTAAGCCACGCACAGGTTATGCAGTGACCACAGTCCCGATGTCTGGGTTATTGTCATATGAGGGTTGTTTGGAGGTCAATCAAAATCAGGGTCGTACTCTCCTCATTAGCTGTCACTTATATTCTCGGCTGATGGGGTGGGTGCGATCGTTGTGACATGAACTTCAAAATGTCCACCAAAAGGTTTTCACGAGTCCCTCCTGGACCCGACTCAATAATCAGTTTACATTCTTTCCAACCAGGTGACTGGGTCATTGTAAAGAAGCTTGAGGGATGAGACCACGCCAGCCACTGCAAGAAGCGGCTCAACCACACCAAAGAATGTGGAGTATCTTTGTTTATTTATATTTTTGTTGTTTAGTAAATTTTAGCGAGGGTAACGATGAAAAGCATCCCAAGTTATTATTTAAAGTGTATGTCCTGACTAGCTCAGAAAGCGAACAGGACCGATGGTCTGTTCTGAGTCTTCACCGAGTTTTAGTCCCCAGCGATGACAGCGGTACATGACATTTATGATGTTATTATGGGTATGAGGAGTTTTTGACAAACTAGTGAAGACTCCAGACAGACACTTGTCAATGGAACCTAACGATGCATTTTTAGAGGGTAAAATTGGTTTTAGTTTTAATGGCTCTGTCTCTTGTCGGTTTGGGTATCTAGGCAGCCCACAAGTGTGTTTGAACTTTAGTTTGGTGTTTATGCAGATCTGCAGCTTATAAAGGTAATTCCCCCAAAGCAAGAGGTACATGCGTGATGAAGCTGTCCCAACATTTTAGGTCGCGGCCGATCGCGAGGATCTGATGGCGCAGGAAATTAAGAATGGCAGGGACAGCTAGAAGGGATTTGTTCACCAATCCCGAACCAGGTCTGGGCATGGGGTCCTGCATGTACAAGGTGGGGGGGCTCAGGCTTGGGATACAATTGAACAATTCTCATCCGTTAAGGATAGGGTTCTTCATGTAATTGTTGAAGCCAGAGCTGTAGCTAAGTGAAGGTTGGGAGTCCTTTATTTAAGGGTCTGTGAATCTTTGGGGATCTAATTTTTTATTTTACAGCGGATCGTGGTTAAAGAAAGTGGGAATATATATACTCATGTCGTTTTTATTTCTATTCTTTCTATGCCGTGACGAGGTGCTCCTGTTGCCTGATTTGACGCGTGACCAGAGTTTCCTTGATGAGACGCCCCGAAGCTGGACCCACATACAAGACACAGAGGATCACAGACGGATCAGCGATTACTACAGCTCACCATGTCGTGTCCTCCTTTATAAGTCATGCCCCTGAAGAACAGAGTCTACATGTCAAGCCGTGTTTTCCTTTTTATGGACTAAGAACTGATTCATTTCCGGGTATAAGAAGCATATCAAATTTCATTGATGGACATGGGAAGCATATGACAAAAAAGGGAGGACTGTTGTGGAGATTTTTATGGAGATGTATTTAATATGTATTGTCATAGTGTCACCCAGTGTTAGTACTTCCGCAACCCGCTCTAAAAGAGCTGATTGGGGTAGTCTGAGGCTGGTTGAATCCCGTCTGATAGGGGAAAACGTCTTGAGGTTGGAGTGTGATGCTTGCAGGGGGCGGATATGTCCACCGATGGGGGGCCCTCTGTGCATTAGCATGGACGATCATTGAGGAGGGGGTATCCTCACTCTGCAATGACATCATTGGTTATGGGCAAATGCGCGCTCTTGTCTCGGCTGTGTCTGATCAACATTGGTTGGAATTCGTAGCGCGCGTCTGCAGATAGCCTCCCTCCCCCATTCAATAATAGTATAATCTGAATATGCGATATTCTATGGAATGGCGCAGAATAAGGATTTCTATCAGCGGTGACTTTAGCCATCATACGTTATTGTATTCACTGTATGTATTATTGTATTGAATCCTTTTATTTCCTGTTGGAAGGATGTCCTTGTATGGTCATTCTCTTGTGTGGAACGGACATCCTGTGATGTCCCCTCCCATGGGGGGAGGTGACTGGTTGCTGCAACCATTCACCTCCTGTCTTGAGATCTTTTGAGTTTAATAAAAGCCTATGATTAGGCGTCGGCGAATCAGTCATGCTGGTATGCTGGAGATGAGAACATAGCTGTGTTGGTGCTGCTTTCCTTGGATGAATGATGGGACGAATGAACGGTGAGTGGATTTTAGCAAACTTAACTTAACGATAGCATTACTTCAAGAAGATGAAATCTGATGTGTGCTTAGATAGCACAGGAATTATAGGCTGTGTGCTCTGTAAACAGCAGCCTAAAATTCCACAACACTCGTAGATTGTAGGCTGATATTTCCTCGTAGATTGTAGACTGATATTTCCTCGTAGATTGTAGGCTGATATTTCTTTGTGGATTGTAGGCCGATATTTCCTCGTAGATTGTAGGCTGATATTTCCTCATGAATTGTAGGCTATTTCCTCGTAGATTGTAGGCTGATATTTCCTTGTAGATTGTAGGCTGATATTTCCTCGTAGATTGTAGGCTGATATTTCCTCGTAGATTGTAGGCTGATATTTCCTCGTGGTTTGTAGGCTATTTCCTCGTGGATTGTAGGCTGATATTTCCTTGTGGATTGTAGGCTGATATTTCCTCGTAGATTGTAGGCTGATATTTCCTTGTGGATTGTAGGCTGATATTTCCTTGTGGATTGTAGGCTGATATTTCCTCGTAGATTGTAAACTGATATTTCCTCGTAGATTGTAAGCTGATATTTCCCCGTGGATTGTAGGCTGATATTTCCTCGTAGATTGTAAACTGATATTTCCTCGTAGATTGTAAACTGATATTTCCTCGTCGATTGTAAACTGATATTTCCTCGTAGATTGTAAACTGATATTTCCTCGTGGATTGTAGGCTATTTCATCGTAGATTGTAAACTGATATTTCCTCGTAGATTGTAAACTGATATTTCCTCGTGGATTGTAAACTGATATTTCCTCGTAGATTGTAAACTGATATTTCCTCGTGGATTGTAGGCTGATATTTCCTCGTAGATTGTAAACTGATATTTCCTCGTAGATTGTAGGCTATTTCCTCGTAGATTGTAGGCTGATATTTCCTTGTGGATTGTAGGCTGATATTTCCTCGTAGATTGTAGGCTGATATTTCCTCGTAGATTGTAGGCTGATATTTCCTTGTGGATTGTAAACTGATATTTCCTCGTAGATTGTAAACTGATATTTCCTCGTAGATTGTAGGCTGATATTTCCTCGTAGATTGTAAACTGATATTTCCTCGTAGATTGTAAACTGATATTTCCTCGTAGATTGTAGGCTGATATTTCCTCGAAGATTGTAAACTGATATTTCCTCGTAGATTGTAAACTAATATTTCCTCGTAGATTGTAAACTGATATTTCCTCATAGATTGTAGGCTGATATTTCCTCGTAGATTGTAAACTGATATTTCCTCGTAGATTGTAAACTGATATTTCCTTGTGGATTGTAGGATGATATTACCTCATGGATTGTAAACTGATATTTCCTCGTAGATTGTAGGCTGATATTTTCTTGTAGATTGTAAACTGATATTTCCTTGTGGATTGTAGGATGATATTTCCTCGTAGATTGTAAACTGATATTTCCTCGTAGATTGTAAACTGATATTTCCTCGTGGATTGTAAACTGATATTTCCTCATAGATTGTAAGCTGATATTTCCTCGTGGATTGTAGGCTGATATTTCCTTGTGGATTGCAGGCTGATATTTCCTCGTAGATTGTATGCTGATATTTCCTCGTGGATTGTAGGCTGATATTTCCTCGTAGATTGTAGGCTGATATTTCCTCGTAGATTGTAGGCTGAAATTTCCTTGTGGATTGTAGGCTGATATTTCCTCGTAGATTGTAAACTGATATTTCCACGTAGATTGTAGGCTATTTCCTCGTAGATTGTAGGCTGATATTTCCTTGTGGATTGTAGGCTGATATTTCCTCGTAGATTGTAGGCTGAAATTTCCTTGTGGATTGTAGGCTGATATTTCCTCATAGATTGTAAACTGATATTTCCTCGTAGATTGTAAACTGATATTTCCTTGTGGATTGTAGGCTGATATTTCCTCGTAGATTGTAAACTGATATTTCCTCGTAGATTGTAAGCTGATATTTACTCGTAGATTGTAGGCTGATATTTCCTCGTAGATTCAAGTCTGATATTTCCTCGTAGATTGTAGGCTGATATTTCCTCGTAGATTGTAGGCTGATATTTCCTCGTAGATTGTAGGCTGATATTTCCTCGTAGATTGTAAACTGATATTTCCTCGTAGATTGTAAACTGATATTTCCTCGTAGATTGTAGGCTGATATTTCCTCGTAGATTGTAGGCTGATATTTCCTCATGGATTGTAGGCTATTTCCTTGTGGATTGTAAGCTGATATTTCCTTGTGGATTGTAGGCTGATATTTCCTCGTAGATTGTAGGCTGATATTTCCTTGTGGATTGTAGGTTGATATTTCCTTGTAGATTGTAGGCTGATATTTCCTTGTGGATTGTAGGCTGATATTTCCTCGTGGATTGTAGGCTGATCTTTCCTCGTGGATTGTAGGCTGATATTTCCTCGTGGATTGTAAGCTGATATTTCCTCGTGGATTGTAGGCTGATATTTCCTTGTGGATTGTAGGCTGATATTTCCTCGTAGATTGTAGGCTGATATTTCCTCGTAGATTGTAGGCTGATATTTCCTCGTGGATTGTAGGCTGATATTTCCTCGTGGATTGTAGGCTGATATTTACTCGTGGATTGTAGGCTGATATTTCCTCGTAGTTAGTAGGCTGATATTTCCTCGTGGATTGTAAGCTGATATTTCTTTGTGGATTGTAAGCTGATATTTCCTCGTGGATTGTAGGCTGATATTTCCTCGTAGATTGTAAACTGATATTTCCTCGTAGATTGTAAACTGATATTTCCTCGTAGATTGTAGGCTATTTCCACGTAGATTGTAGGCTGATATTTCCTTGTGGATTGTAGGCTGATATTTCCTCGTAGATTGTAGGCTGATATTTCCTCGTAGATTGTAGGCTGATATTTCTTTGTGGATTGTAGGCTGATATTTCTTTGTGGATTGTAGGCTGATATTTTCTCGTAGATTGTAAACTGATATTTCCTCATAGATTGTAGGCTGATATTTCCTCGTAGATTGTAAACTGATATTTCCTCGTAGATTGTAAACTGATATTTCCTTGTGGATTGTAGGATGATATTACCTCATGGATTGTAAACTGATATTTCCTCGTAGATTGTAGGCTGATATTTTCTTGTAGATTTGTAAGCTGATATTTCCTCGTAGATTGTAAGCTGATATTTCCTTGTGGATTGTAGGCTGATATTTCCTCGTAGATTGTAAACTGATATTTCCTCGTAGATTGTAAACTGATATTTCCTCGTAGATTGTAGGCTGATATTTCCTCGTGGATTGTAGGCTGATATTTCCTCGTGGATTGTAGGCTGATATTTCCTTGTGGATTGTAGGCTGATATTTCCTCGTAGATTGTAGGCTGATATTTCCTCGTGGATTGTAGGCTGATATTTCCTCGTGGATTGTAGGCTGATATTTCCTTGTGGATTGTAGGCCGATATTTCCTCGTGGATTGTAGGCTGATATTTCCTCGTGGATTGTAGGCTGATATTTCCTCGTAGATTGTAGGCTGATATTTCCTCATGGATTGTAGGCTGATATTTCCTCATTTATTGTAGGCTGATATTTCCTCGTAGATTGTAGGCTGATATTTCCTCATAGATTGTAGGCTGATATTTCCTTGTGGATTGTAGGCTGATATTTCCTTGTAGATTGTAGGCTGATATTTCTTCGTAGATTGTAGGCTGATATTTCCTCGTAGATTGTAGGCTGATATTTCCTCGTGGACTGTAGGCTGATATCTCCTCGTAGATTGTAGGCTGATATTTCCTCATAGATTGTAGGCTGATATCTCCTTGTGGATTGTAGGCCGATATTTCCTCGTGGATTGTAGGCTGATATTTCCTCATTGATTGTAGGCTGATATTTCCTCATAGATTGTAGGCTGATATCTCCTTGTGGATTGTAGGCTGATATTTCCTCATGGATTGTAGGCTGATATTTCCTTGTGGATTGTAGGCTGATAGTTTCTCGTGGATTTTAGGCTGATATTTCCTCATGGATTGTAGGCTATTTCCTCGTAGATTGTAGGCTGATATTTCCTCGTAGATTGTAGGCTGATATTTCTTCATGGATTGTAGGCTGATATTTCCTTGTGGATTGTAGGCTGATATTTCCTCATGGATTGTAGGCTATTTCCTCGTAGATTGTAGGCTGATATTTCCTCGTAGATTGTAGGCTGATATTTCTTCATGGATTGTAGGCTGATATTTCCTCGTGGATTGTAGGCTGATATTTCCTCATGGATTGTAGGCTGATATTTCCTCATAGATTGTAGGCTGATATTTCCTTGTGGATTGTAGGCTGATATTTCCTCATAGATTGTAGGCTGATATTTCCTTGTGGATTGTAGGCTGATATTTCCTTGTAGATTGTAGGCTGATATTTCTTCGTAGATTGTAGGCTGATATTTCCTCGTGGACTGTAGGCTGATATCTCCTCGTAGATTGTAGGCCGATATCTCCTCGTAGATTGTAGGCCGATATTTCCTCGTGGATTGTAGGCTGATATTTCCTCATTGATTGTAGGCTGATATTTCCTCATAGATTGTAGGCTGATATCTCCTTGTGGATTGTAGGCTGATATTTCCTCGTGGATTGTAGGCTGATATTTCCTTGTGGATTGTAGGCTGATAGTTTCTCGTGGATTTTAGGCTGATATTTCCTCATGGATTGTAGGCTATTTCCTCGTAGATTGTAGGCTGATATTTCCTCGTAGATTGTAGGCTGATATTTCTTCATGGATTGTAGGCTGATATTTCCTCGTGGATTGTAGGCTGATATTTCCTCATGGATTGTAGGCTATTTCCTCGTAGATTGTAGGCTGATATTTCCTCGTAGATTGTAGGCTGATATTTCCTCATGGATTGTAGGCTGATATTTCCTCATGGATTGTAGGCTATTTCCTCGTAGATTGTAGGCTGATATTTCCTTGTGGATTGTAGGCTGATATTTCCTCGTAGATTGTAGGCTGAAATTTCCTTGTGGATTGTAGGCTGATATTTCCTCGTAGATTGTAAACTGATATTTCCTCGTAGATTGTAGGCTATTTCCTCGTAGATTGTAAACTGATATTTCCTCGTAGATTGTAAGCTGATATTTCCTCGTAGATTGTAGGCTGATATTTCCTCGTAGATTGAAGTCTGATATTTCCTCGTAGATTGTAGGCTGATATTTCCTCGTGGATTGTAGGCTGATATTTCCTCGTAGATTGTAGGCTGATATTTCCTCGTAGATTGTAGGCTGATATTTACTCGTGGATTGTAGGCTGATATTTCCTTGTGGATTGTAGGCTGATATTTCCTCGTAGATTCTAGGCTGATATTTCCTCGTGGATTGTAGGCTGATATTTCCTCGTAGATTGTAGGCTGATATTTCCTTGTGGATTGTAGGCTGATATTTCCTCGTGGATTGTAGGCTGATATTTCCTCGTGGATTGTAGGCTGATATTTCCTCGTAGATTGTAGGCTGATATTTCCTCGTAGATTGTAGGCTGATATTTCCTCGTGGATTGTAGGCTGATATTTCCTCGTGGATTGTAGGCTGATATTTCCTCGTAGATTGTAGGCTGATATTTCCTCGTAGATTGTAGGCTGATATTTCCTCGTGGATTGTAGGCTGATATTTCCTTGTGGATTGTAGGCTGATATTTCCTCGTGGATTGTAGGCTGATATTTCCTCGTAGATTCTAGGCTGATATTTCCTTGTGGATTGTACGCTGATATTTCCTTGTGGATTGTAGGCTGATATTTCCTCGTAGATTGTAGGCTAATATTTCCTTGTGGATTGTAGGCTGATATTTCCTCGTGGATTGTAGGCTGATATTTCCTCGTAGATTGTAGGCTGATATTTCCTCATGGATTGTAGGCTGATATTTCCTCGTAGATTGTAGGCTGATATTTCCTCGTAGATTGTAGGCTGATATTTCCTCATGGATTGTAGGCTATTTCCTCGTGGATTGTAAGCTGATATTTCCTTGTGGATTGTAGGCTGATATTTCCTCGTAGATTGTAGGCTGATATTTCCTTGTGGATTGTAGGCTATTTCCTCGTAGATTGTAGGCTAATATTTCCTTGTGGATTGTAGGCTGATATTTCCTCGTGGATTGTAGGCTGATATTTCCTCGTGGATTGTAGGCTGATATTTCCTCGTGGATTGTAAGCTGATATTTCCTCGTGGATTGTAGGCTGATATTTCCTCGTGGGTTGTAGGCTGATATTTCCTCGTAGATTGTAGGCTGATATTTCCTCGTAGATTGTAGGCTGATATTTCCTCGTGGATTGTAGACTGATATTTCCTCTTGGATTGTAGGCTGATATTTCCTCGTGGATTGTAGGCTGATATTTCCTTGTGGATTGTAGGCTGATATTTCCTCGTAGTTAGTAGGCTGATATTTCCTCGTAGATTGTAGGCTGATATTTCCTCATGGATTGTAAGCTGATATTTCCTTGTGGATTGTAGGCTATTTCCTTGTAGATTGTAAGCTGATATTTCCTCGTAGATTGTAAACTGATATTTCCTCGTAGATTGTAGGCTGATATTTCCTCGTAGATTGTAGGCTGATATTTCCTCGTAGATTGTAAACTGATATTTCCTCGTGGATTGTAAACTGATATTTCCTCGTAGATTGTAGGCTATTTCCTCGTAGATTGTAGGCTGATATTTCCTTGTGGATTGTAGGCTGATATTTCCTCGTAGATTGTAGGCTGATATTTCCTCGTAGATTGTAGGCTGAAATTTCCTTGTGGATTGTAGGCTGATATTTCCTCGTAGATTGTAAACTGATATTTCCTCGTAGATTGTAAGCTGATATTTCCTCGTAGATTGTAGGCTGATATTTTCTCGTAGATTGTAGGCTATTTCCTCGTGGATTGTAGGCTGATATTTCCTCGTGGATTGTAGGCTGATATTTCCTCGTAGATTGTAGGCTGATATTTCCTCGTGGATTGTAGGCTGATATTTCCTCGTAGATTGTAAACTGATATTTCCTCGTAGATTGTAAACTGATATTTCCTCGTGGATTGTAAACTATTTCCTCGTAGATTGTAAGCTGATATTTCCTCGTGGATTGTAGGCTGATATTTCCTTGTGGATTGTAGGCTGATATTTCCTCGTAGATTGTAGGCTGATATTTCCTCGTAGATTGTAGGCTGAAATTTCCTTGTGGATTGTAGGCTGATATTTCCTCGTAGATTGTAAACTGATATTTCCACGTAGATTGTAGGCTATTTCCTCGTAGATTGTAGGCTGATATTTCCTTGTGGATTGTAGGCTGATATTTCCTCGTAGAATGTAGGCTGATATTTCCTCGTAGATTGTAGGCTGAAATTTCCTTGTGGATTGTAGGCTGATATTTCCTCATAGATTGTAAACTGATATTTCCTCGTAGATTGTAAACTGATATTTCCTTGTGGATTGTAGGCTGATATTTCCTCGTAGATTGTAAACTGATATTTCCTCGTAGATTGTAAGCTGATATTTACTCGTAGATTGTAGGCTGATATTTCCTCGTAGATTGAGGTCTGATATTTCCTCGTAGATTGTAGGCTGATATTTCCTCGTGGATTGTAGGCTATTTCCTCATGGATTGTAGGCTGATATTTCCTCGTGGATTGTAGGCTATTTCCTCGTAGATTGTAGGCTGATATTTCCTCGTAGATTGTAAGCTGATATTTCCTCGTAGATTGTAAGCTGATATTTCCTCATAGATTTTAGGCTGATATTTCCTCATAGATTGTAGGCTGATATTTCCTAGTAGATTGTAGGCTGATATTTCCTCATAGATTTTAGGCTGATATTTCCTCATAGATTGTAGGCTGATATTTCCTAGTAGATTGTAGGCTGATATTTCCTTGTGGATTGTAGGCTGATATTTCCTCATAGATTGTAAGCTGATATTTCCTCGTGGATTGTAGGCTATTTCATCGTAGATTGTAAACTGATATTTCCTCGTAGATTGGAAACTGATATTTCATCGTGGATTGTAAACTGATATTTCCTCATAGATTGTAAACTGATATTTCCTCGTGGATTGTAGGCTATTTCATCGTAGATTGTAAACTGATATTTCCTTGTAGATTGTAAACTGATATTTCCTTCTGGATTGTAAACTGATATTTCCTCGTAGATTGTAAACTGATATTTCCTCGTAGATTGTAAACTGATATTTCCTCGTGGATTTTAAACTGATATTTCCTCGTAGATTGTAAGCTGATATTTCCTCGTGGATTGTAGGCTATTTCATCGTAGATTGTAAACTGATATTTCCTCGTAGATTGTAAACTGATATTTCCTAGTGGATTGTAGGCTGATATTTCCTCGTAGATTGTAGGCTGATATTTCCTCGTAGATTGTAGGCTGATATTTCCTCGTAGATTGTAGGCTGATATTTCCTCATAGATTGTAGGCTGATATTTCCTCGTAGATTGTAGGCTGATATTTCCTTGTGGATTGTAGGCTGATATTTCCTCGTAGATTGTAAGCTGATATTTCCTCGTAGATTGTAGGCTATTTCATCGTAGATTGTAAACTGATATTTCCTCGTAGATTGTAAACTGATATTTCCTCGTGGATTGTAAACTGATATTTCCTCGTAGATTGTAAACTGATAGTTCCTCGTGGATTGTAGGCTATTTCATCGTAGATTGTAAACTGATATTTCCTCGTAGATTGTAGGCTATTTCATCGTAGATTGTAAACTGATATTTCCTCGTAGATTGTAAACTGATATTTCCTCGTGGATTGTAAACTGATATTTCCTCGTAGATTGTAAACTGATATTTCCTCGTGGATTGTAGGCTGATATTTCCTCGTAGATTGTAAACTGATATTTCCTCGTAGATTGTAGGCTATTTCCTCGTAGATTGTAGGCTGATATTTCCTTGTGGATTGTAGGCTGATATTTCCTCGTAGATTGTAGGCTGATATTTCCTCGTAGATTGTAGGCTGATATTTCCTTGTGGATTGTAAACTGATATTTCCTCGTAGATTGTAAACTGATATTTCCTCGTAGATTGTAAACTGATATTTCCTCGTAGATTGTAAACTGATATTTCCTCGTAGATTGTAGGCTATTTCCTCGTAGATTGTAAACTGATATTTCCTCGAAGATTGTAAACTGATATTTCCTTGTGGATTGTAGGCTGATATTTCCTCATGGATTGTAAACTGATATTTCCTCGTAGATTGTAGGCTGATATTTTCTTGTAGATTGTAAGCTGATATTTCCTCGTAGATTGTAAGCTGACATTTCCTTGTGGATTGTAGGCTGATATTTCCTCGTAGATTGTAGGCTGATATTTCCTCGTAGATTGTAGGCTGATATTTCCTCATGGATTGTAGGCTATTTCCTCGTGGATTGTAAGCTGATATTTCCTTGTGGATTGTAGGCTGATATTTCCTCGTAGATTGTAGGCTGATATTTCCTTGTGGATTGTAGGCTGATATTTCCTCGAAGATTGTAGGCTGATATTTCCTCGTGGATTGTAGGCTGATATTTCCTCGTGGATTGTAGGCTGATATTTCCTGGTGGATTGTAGGCTGATATTTCCTCGTGGATTGTAAGCTGATATTTCCTCGTGGATTGTAGGCTATTTCCTCGTGGATTGTAGGCTGATATTTCCTCGTAGATTGTAGGCTGATATTTCCTCGTGGATTGTAGGCTGATATTTCCTCGTGGATTGTAAGCTGATATTTCCTCGTGGATTGTAGGCTGATATTTCCTCGTGGATTGTAGGCTGATATTTCCTCGTGGATTGTAGGCTGATATTTCCTCGTAGTTAGTAGGCTGATATTTCCTCGTAGATTGTAGGCTGATATTTCCTCATGGATTGTAAGCTGATATTTCCTTGTGGATTGTAGGCTATTTCCTCGTAGATTGTAAGCTGATATTTCCTCGTAGATTGTAAACTGATATTTCCTCGTAGATTGTAGGCTGATATTTCCTCGTAGATTGTAGGCTGATATTTCCTCGTAGATTGTAGAGGCTGATATTTCCTCGTAGATTGTAGGCTGATATTTCCTTGTGGATTGTAAACTGATATTTCCTCGTAGATTGTAAACTGATATTTCCTCGTAGATTGTAGACTGATATTTCCTCGTAGATTGTAAACTGATATTTCCTCGTAGATTGTAAACTGTAATTTCCTCGTGGATTGTAGGCTGATATTTCCTGGTGGATTGTAGGCTGATATTTCCTCGTGGATTGTAAGCTGATATTTCCTCGTGGATTGTAGGCTGATATTTCCTCGTAGATTGTAGGCTGATATTTCCTCGTAGATTGTAGGCTGATATCTCCTTGTGGATTGTAGGCTGATATTTCCTCGTGGATTGTAGGCTGATATTTCCTTGTGGATTGTAGGCTGATAGTTCCTCGTGGATTTTAGGCTGATATTTCCTCATGGATTGTAGGCTATTTCCTCGTAGATTGTAGGCTGATATTTCCTCGTAGATTGTAGGCTGATATTTCCTCATGGATTGTAGTCTGATATTTCCTCATGGATTGTAGGCTGATATTTCCTCGTAGATTGTAGGCTGTCAGGAAAGGCTTCACCCGCTGGCGGTGCTGTTGGTCCTTTGGACTGCAGTGCTAGTGTCCGCCAGCAGGTGTCCTCCTGCAGCCAATACCTCTGTGGAGGATCTCACCTGCTGGTGGTAACACACGATACATGGACTGCAGTACCGGCATCCACCAGCGCAGGTATTCTGGCAGTATGGGACAGGCAGCACTTCCTGTGGTCAGCTGTGACCTGAAGCCTAATCACTGGACTTCCTTATATACCCGGCAAGTGCAAACACTCGTTGCCCTGGTATCTGTCTTCCTGACCCCCTGGACCTGTGACCCGGAATTTAGCCTGTATCTGATCCCAACCTGCACCCTGCCTGATCTGATCCGACCCGCTCCCTACCTTGAACCCGCACCCTGTTTAACCTGATCCTTACCTTGTACCCATCCTGCAGCTGTCCCTTCTGTTACCTGGATCCCTGCTCTGCAGCCTATCCATCCGTCCCCTCCCTGTTCCTGTTCTCGTCCCATCCATACCCATCTGCTTGATCCCCTTGTGTATGACCTCGGCCTGGCTTTTACTACGTTTCCGGTATCTCCCTTATTTGTATATATTGTTTATAGTCACTGTTGATTTATTCATTGCACTGTGTTCTGTTTGAGGTGGTTGTTTGTTGGTCACTCACCATAATAAATCGTATATTTTCACCTACACCCATTTGGTTTCCCTTTATGAAGTCACACAGTCTGGTCAATTATCAATCCTTGATAGTATACCAGGGCCATTCCTGATCAGACGTGACTTCATTGAGGAACCATCCTGTGGTGTGTTTTGCTGATATGGATCACGGTGAGATCCTGTACTATTCTCTGCTGGCGACAGAGGAGGGTGAATATTGTCGCCAGATGTTAAAGGGATGGACGAGTGACCAGCTGAGGGAAACGATCCGATCAGCTAATTTCTGGGTGGATCAGGGTTACATGCAGCCTGAGGATGTACTGCCGTTGACCCGGTTATGTCATGTACTGCCGTTGACCCGGAACCAGCCCTGTCATTTTTTCCCGAAGGAAGGGATGACTTCTCTCCCCCTTTCAGTGGTGATCAGGTTGAGTCCCTGGTTTGGCTATTAGAGGATGATCCAGCTTATTTTGATGAGCATTATTCCCTCTGTTCCCGGCAGGTATTATCTGAATGTGTTAGTTCTGTGCAGTGTCTGATTAGACAGGGTGTGTGCAAATCAGTTTTTGTTCAGCCTTTGCTGCAGGCATGGTCAGATCTCCTCCCGAATTCAGCCAAGCCACAACATCCCTGCCCCTCCATCAAACACCTGCCTTCCCAAGAATATATCCGTCCATTGCCTATGGCAACCCCAGCTACCGTCCAGTGTGTTCAGCCCCCCAAATACTACTACCCCATCTCTACCTGTTGCACCTACCCTGCCTTCAATCCACCTGCTTCTTCCCTCCTATCCATAGCCAATCCACAAGAACCTCCTCCAGCCACTGTCCCTGCACCTCTGCCGTTTTCTTCCATTTGTTCAATCCCAACCTTTTCATATATTCCCCCCGTTACTTGCAAACCTGCAGTGACTAAATCCAAGAAAAAGCGGAAGTACTTCCCAACCCACACAATCCAATCCGTAACCCAACCTACCTCCGCACCCACCAACCTGCTCCAGCCTGCAGCTTCAGAGCCAGCCTCCCAGCCTGCGGTTCCCGAACCAGCCTTCCAGCCTGCGGTTCCCGAGCCAGCCTTCCAGCCTGCAGTTCCCGAGCCAGCCTTCCAGCCTGCAGTTCCCGAACCAGCCTTCCAGCCTGCAGTTCCCAAACCAGCCTTCCAGCCTGCAGTTCCCGAACCAGCCTGCAGTTCCCGAACCAGCCTTCCTGCCTGCAGTTCTCGAGCCAGCCTTCCAGCCTGCAGTTCTCGAGCCAGCCTTCCAGCCTGCAGTTCTCGAGCCAGCCTGCCAGCCTTCCAGCCTGCAGTTCTCGAGCCAGCCTGCCAGCCTTCCAGCCTGCAGTTCTCGAGCCAGCCTTCCAGTCTGCAGTTCTCAAGCCAGCCTTCCAGCCTGCAGTCCCAGAGCCAGCCTTCAAGCCAGCCTTCCAGCCTGCATTTCTCGAGCCAGCCTTCCAGCTTGCAGTTCCGGAGCCGGCCTTTCAGCCTGTAGTTCCAGAACCAGCCTGCCAGCCTGAAGACCCTGTGCCAGCCTGCCTGTGTGAAGTTCCCGTGCCAGCCTGTCAGCTTGCAGTTCATGTGCCTGCCTTCCAAACTGAAGTCCTGATGACAGTGTCCCAGTTGGAAGATCCGGTGCCCGTTTCCCGGCCTGTGGTTGTGGTGCCCGTTTCCCGGCCTGTGGTTGTGGTGCCCGTTTCCCGGCCTGAGATTGTGGTGCCCGTTTCCCGGCCTGAGGTTGTGGTACCCGCTGTGGTGCCCGTTCCCTGGCTTGAGGTTGTGGTGCCCGTTTCCCAGCTTGAGGTTGTGGTGCCCGTTTCCCGGCTTGAGGTTGTGGTGCCCGTTTCCCGGCTCGAGGTTGTGGTGCCCGTTTCCCGGCTTGAGGGTATGAGGCCTGCGTCCCAGTCTGTAGAGCCTGCTGCCCAGCCTGAGATGATCCTGTCTGCTGCCCAAACTGAGATGTTCCTGTCGGCTGCTGCCCAGCCTGATGTGTCACGGCCTGCTGCCCAGCTTGATGACCCGGAGCCTGCTGCCCAGCTCGATGACCTGGAGCCTGCTGCCCAGCCCGATGTGTTCCTGTCTGCTGCCCAGCTTGATGACCCGGAGCCTGCCCCCCAGCTCGATGACCCGGAGCCTGCCGCCCAGCTCGATGACCCGGAGCTTGCTGCCCAGCCTGAGATGATCTCGTCTGCTGCCCAGCCTGAGATGATCTTGTCTGCTGCCCAGCCTGAGATGATCCCGTCTGCTGCCCAGCCTGAGGTGTTCCCGTCTGCTGCCCAGCCTGAGGTGTTCCCGTCTGCTGCCCAGCCTGAGGTGTTCCCGTCTGCTGCCCAGCCTGAGGTGTTCCCGTCTGCTGCCCAGCCTGAGATGATCCCGTCTGCTGCCCAGCCTGAGGTGTTCCCGTCTGCTGCCCAGCCTGAGGTGTTCCCGTCTGCTGCCCAGCCTGGTGTGTCCCTGTCCGCTGCCCAGCTTGATGTGACTATTTCCTGCCCGGATGTGCCTACCGTTTGCCCAGATGTGCCCGCTGTCTGCCCGGATGTGACCTTGCCTGTTGCCCAGCTTGTTGCTATGAACTTCCCCCAGTGGCAGGTCGTGGGAGCGTCCGGAGGCCGCTCCTATGAGGGGGGTACTGTCAGGAAAGACTTCACCCGCTGGCGGTGCTGTTGGTCCTTTGGACTGCAGTGCTAGTGTCCGCCAGCAGGTGTCCTCCTGCAGCCAATACCTCTGTTGGAGGATCTCACCTGCTGGTGGTAAGACACGATACATGGGCTGCAGTACCGGCATCCACCAGCGGGGGTATTCTGGCAGTATGGGACAGGCAGCACTTCCTGTGGTCAGCTGTGACCTGAAGCCTAATCACTGGACTTCCTTATATACCCGGCAAGTGCAAACACTCGTTGCCCTGGTATCTGTCTTCCTGACCCCCTGGACCTGTGACCCGGACTTTAGCCTGTATCTGATCCCAACCTGCACCCTGCCTGATCTGATCCGACCCGATCCCTACCTTGAACCCGCACCCTGTTTAACCTGATTCTTCCTTGTGCCCAACCTGCAGCTGTCCCTTCTGTTACCTGGATCCCTGCTCTGCAGCCTATCCATCCGTCCCCTCCCTGTTCCTGTTCTCATCCCATCCATAACCATCTGCTTGATCCCCTTGTGTATGACCTCGGCCTGGCTTTTACTACGTTTCCAGTATCTCCCTTATTTGTATATATTGTTTATAGTCACTGTTGATTTATTTATTGCACTGTGTTCTGTTTGAGGTGGTTGTTTGTTGATCACTCACCATTAGAGTTGAGCGGACACCTGGATGTTCGGGTTCGACGGGTTCGGCCGAACTTCGGAAAAAAGTTCGGGTTCGGAACCGGACTTTAACCCGAACCCAGACCCGAACCCGAACCCCATTGAAGTCAATGGGGACCCGGACTTCTAAGGACTAAAAAGGCTCTAAAAAAGTAATGGAAAGGGCTAGAGGGCTGCAAATGGCAGCAAAATGTTGTTAAGAGCATGGCAAGTGCTCTGCAAACAAATGTGGATAGGGAAATAACTTAAAATAACATAAAAAAAATTAAAATAAAAAATAATAATCTTGACCTAGGAGGACGAGGTCCATATGGAGTAGGAGGTTGAGGTGGCGGTGGATGTGGCTGTGTAGGTGGAAGCGGCGGTGGAGGAGGACGAGGTAACCAACACTGGTTCAAAAATACAACAATGGCTGGGTAAGGCCGGTGATGTGTCGAATTCTGTCCCCCATCGAATAGTGTCCGCCCTGTACTGCGCTTGCTCAGTATGTAGGACAAGGGGATTTCGAAAATCTCCCAAGACGAACGGCGCCTGCGTGGTGAGTTCAGGTGAAGGCCACACCATCCGTGGTTCAAGCCGAGCCAAGTGAGGCCGTGCCTGAAGCGTGGCGATCGAACCGAGCCCGTGAGGAGCCCTGTTACTATGTGCTGCCGTATGTCCACTTGGATGGTGGGGCTTGAACCTGCACTCACAGCGCAGGTGCCGTTCATCTTCGGAGATTTTGTGAATCTCCTTGTCCTCTGTACTGCGCAAGTGCTGTGCTTTCGCAGTATGGGCCGGACACAATCCGATGGCCGGACAGTTTTTGTCACAACACCGGTATACATGTCTATTCTGCACAAGGTACGGACAAGTCCTGTGGGATCCATGCCTGGTTCATTTTAATGAACGTGAGCTTGTCCACATTGGCTCTGGACAGGCGGCTGCGCTTGTCTGTGATAACGCCCCCTGCCGTGCTAAATACACGTTCAGATAATACATTGGCTGCAGGGCAGGCCAGCACCTCCAAGGCATAAAGGGCAAGCTCAGGCCATGTGCCCAATTTGGAGACCCAGAAGTTAAAGGGGGCAGACCCGTCATCCAGTACGTGTAGGCCTGTGGACACATACTGCTCAACCATGTTGGTGAAATGCTGCCTCCTGCTAAGACGTTCCATCTCAGCTGGTGGTGCTGGTTGTTGTGGCGTGCTGACAAAGCTTTTCCACATTTCAGCCATGCTAACCCTGCCTTCTGAGGTGCTGCCGGTGCCCCGGCTGCGTTGGCGACCTCTTCCTCCTCCTCTGCCTTCGCCTTGTGCTTCCACCGTACGCCCGCTGTCAGGTGGGAATGCCACCAGCAGCGCGTCTACCAGCGTGCGCTTGTACTCGCGCATCTTACGATCCCGCTCCAGTGAGGGAATGTTGTACGTTGTCCTTGTAACGGGGATCCAGCAGGGTGGCCACCCAGTAATCAGCACCAGTTAAAATGTGGGCAACTCGGCGGTCATTGCGGAAACACTGCAGCATGTAATCGCTCATGTGTGCCAGGCTGCCCAGAGGCAAAGAAAAGCTGTCCTCTGTGGGAGGTGTATCGTCTGTGTCCTCTGTATCCCCCCAGCCACGCACCAGTGATGGCCACGAGCTGGTCTGGGTGCCACCCTGTTGTGAAAATGGCTCCTCCTCCTCCTCCATCTCCTCCTCCACCTCGTCATCCTCCAGAACTGTGCCCTTTCTGCCGGACAATTGTGTACCTGGCGTTTGTTGGTGCAGGAACCCACCCTCGTAGCCACTTGTGAAAGACTGCCCTGAAAGCCTTTGAAATGATCCCGCTTCCTCCTCCTCCTCCTCCTCCTGTGCCACATCCTCTTCCATCATCGCCCGAAGCGTTTTTTCAAGGAGGCATAGAACTGGGATAGTAACGCTAAGAACGGCGTCATTGGCACTGGACATGTTGGTGGAGTACTCGAAACAGCGCAACAAGGCACACAGGTCTCGCATGGAGGCCCAGTTATTGGTGGTGAAGTGGTGCTGTTCCGCAGAGCGACTCACGCGTGATTGCTGCAGCTGAAACTCCACTATCGCCTGCTGCTGCTCGCACAGTCTGGCCAGCATGTGCAAGGTGGAGTTCCACCTTGTGGGCACGTCACATATGAGGCGGTGAGCGGGAAGGCCGAAGTTACGCTGCAGCGCTGACAGGCGAGCAGCAGCAGGGTGAGAACGCCGAAAGTGCGCACACACAGCCCGCACTTTCTGCAGCAGCTCTGGCATATTGGGGTAATTTTTAAGGAACCTCTGGACCACCAAGTTCAGCACATGCGCCAGGCAAGGGATGTGCGTCAAACCGGCTAGGCCCAAAGCTGCTACGAGATTTCGCCCATTATCGCACACCACCAGGCCGGGCTTGAGGCTCACTGACAGCAACCACTCATTGGTCTGTTGTTCCATGTCCCTCCACAACTCCTGCGCGGTGTGGGGTTTTTCCCCCAAACATGAAAGTTTTAAAACTGCCTGCTGTCGTTTACCCCTGGCTGTGCTGAAGTTGGTGGTGAAGGTGTTACGCTGACCGGATGAGGAGGCGGTAGAGGATGAGGAAGCGGAGTAGGAGGAGTTAGCAACAGGAGGCAAACTGAAGCGCCCTGCAATCCTCGGTGGTGGAAGGACATGCGCCAAACTGCTATCTGCCTCAGGCCCAGCCGCCACTGCATTTACCCAGTGTGCTGTTAGGGAGATAAAACGTCCCTGACCGTGCTTACTGGTCCACGCATCCGTAGTTAGGTGGACCTTGCCACAGATGGCGTTGCGCAGTGCACACCTGATTTTGTCCCCCACTTGGTTGTGCAGGGAAGGGATGGCTCGCCTGGAAAAATAGTGGCAGCTGGGTACGTCGTACTGTGGGACAGCCAATGCCATCAGGCTTTTAAAACTCTGCTTCTCCACCATACGGAATGACAGCATTTCAAAGGCCAGGAGTTTTGAAATGCTGGCATTCAGGGCCAGGGATCGCGGGTGGCTAGGGGGGTACTTCCTCTTCCGCTCCAATGTTTGGGAGATAGAGAGCTGAATGCTTCCATGGGACATTGTGGAGATGGTTGGTGACCCAGGTGGTAGTGTTGCTGGCAGATCCTCTGTTTGCGGGGTGGCAGGTACCACTGTCACTACAGAGGTGGATGAAGAGGCCGAGACTGCAGCAGAAGAGGAAGCAGGAGGAGCCAGAGACCTTTCTTGGTTTTTGAGGTGTCTACTCCACTGCAGCTCGTGCTTTGCACTTAGATGCCTGGTCATGCAGGTTGTGCTCAGGTTGAGAACGTTTATGCCTCGCTTCAGGCTCTGATTGCACAGCCTGCAAACCACTCGTGTCTTGTCATCAGCACATTGTGTGAAGAACTGCCACGCTGGGGAACTCCTTGGACCTGGCTTTGGTGTGCTCGGTCCCTTGCTGCGTTGGGCAGTAGTAGACATACTGTCTAGCTGACAGACGCTCCGCTTTTGCACCCTGCTCCCTCTTCTGCTGTGCTGGTGGCTCTGTGCGACCACCGCCTCTTCCTCCAAACTACACTGGTCACCTGCATAACATTGATTCCATGTGGGGTCGAGGACCTCATCGTCCTCCACATCATCTTCCACCCAGTCTTCACCCCTGCCCTCCTTGTCTGTCTGCACAATTGCGAAAGCAGCAGCAGTTGGCACCTGTGTTTCGTCATCATCCGAGACGTACTGCGATGGTCCTCCCATGTACTCATCATGAAACATAAGTGGTTGGGCATCGGTGCACTTAATCTCTTCCACTTCTGGGGCAGGGCTAGGTGGATGGCCCTGGGAAACCCTGCTAACAGAGTCATCGAAAAGCAGAAGAGACTGCTGCATGATTTGGGGCTCAGACTGCTTGGCTGATTTGCAAGGGGGTGAGGTGAAAGACTGATGGACATGGGTTTCAGGTGCCAACTCTGTTCTTTCATCAGAAGAGTGGGTGGGAGACAATGTGAAGGAACCCGAGGCACTGTCAGCAACCCAATCTACTATCGTCTGTACTTGTCCTGGCCTAAACATTGGTACAGCCTCATTAGGCGCGACAAAATACCGCCGCAGGCTCGGTCGCCTACTCGCACCTGAGGAAGGTGTTTCACTTGTGCGTGTATCTGGCACAGATCCACCACGTCCTCTCCCTGCAACAGGAGCTCCACCAGCAGCACCACGACCGGGGCCACCACGTCCCTTTGACCTTCTCCTCATATTTTCTAAATTTAGGATGTTGCCCTAAATGGATGTTTTTGGAAGAGCAGAACACACCCACAGTACGTAACCGCTGAATCGCACAGCTACAGAACTGCAGAAAATGCTATTCAAAAAAAATGTTTTTTTTTTAGTATAGCACAGTAGGAGAAAACTATATAGAAATTGTTTATTTCACACACCTCCAAATATGTATAACACACTGCAAACTATTTTTTGTGCCCCTAAACGGCGTTTTTTGGAAGAGCAGAACACACCCACAGTACGTAACCGCTGAATCGCACAGCTACAGAACTGCAGAAAATGCTATTCAAAAAAAAATGTTTTTTTTTTTAGTATAGCACAGTAGGAGAAAACTATATAGAAATTGTTTATTTCACACACCTCCAAATATGTATAACACACTGCAAACTATTTTTTGTGCCCCTGAATGGCTCTTTTTGCAAGCGTACATTAAAGTGCAAATTTTTATTTATTTTTTGCCCTAAACGGGTCTTTTTTTGCACGAGCAAAATAAAATGCTTTTTTTTTTTTTTTTGCCCTATGGGTCTTTTGGAAAAGAGCACAATAAAGTGCCTTTTTTTTTCCCTTAAAAGTTAGATTTTCTCTGACACTGGGCTCATGGCAGTGTAAAAAGACTGCACTGCAACACAAATAGGTAAACCTATGCAGATCGCTGATTTTAATCTCTGAATCTGGACTCCTATATAATATTCTCTCTCCCTGAAAGCACCAACAGGAACCTGGCCCTACACTACACTATCTCTCTATCTTTTCCCTCAAATTGTAGAATCAGGACTACCTCATCTATCTTTCTATCTCTCCCTAAAAGCAGCAGCAGCAGACTAGATCCTCTCCCTATCTATTCTGAAGCAGAGTGACGTGTGTGCTGTGTGCCTCTAGCTTATATAGAAGCTGGGTCACATGTTGCACTGACCAATCACAGCCATGCCATTAGTAGGCATGGCTATGATGGCCTCTAAGGGCACACCAGCTAATCAAAAGGTGATTGGCTGGCCCCTGAAGCATTTCTAAATACGTAATTAGATTGCCGAACCCGAACCCGGACTTTTGGGCAAAGTCCGGGTTCGGGAAAAAGCTAAAGTTCGGTACGGACCCGAACTCAACACTACTCACCATAATAAATCGTATATTTTCACCTACACCCATTTGGTTTCCTTTTATGAAGTCACACAGTCTGGTCAATTATCAATCCTTGACATAGGCTGATATTTCCTCATGGATTGTAGGCTGATATTTCCTCGTAGATTGTAGGCTGATATTTCCTCGTAGATTGTAGGCTATTTCCTCATAGATTGTAGGCTGATATTTCCTCGTAGATTGTAGGCTGATATTTCCTCGTAGATTGTAGGCTGATATATTCTGGTGAATTGTAGGCTGATATTTCCTCGTAGATTGTAAACTGATATTTCCTCGTAGATTGTAGGCTGATATTTCCTCGTAGATTGTAGGCTGATATTTCCTCGTAGATTGTAGGCTGATATTTCCTCGTAGATTGTAGGCTGATATTTCCTCGTAGATTGTAGGCTGATATTTCCTCGTAGATTGTAGGCTGATATTTCCTCGTAGATTGTAGGCTGATATATTCTGGTGAATTGTAGGCTGATATTTCCTCGTAGATTGTAAACTGATATTTCCTCGTAGATTGTAGGCTGATATTTCCTCGTAGATTGTAGGCTGATATTTCCTCGTAGATTGTAGGCTGATATTTCCTCGTAGATTGTAGGCTGATATTTCCTCGTAGATTGTAAACTGATATTTCCTCGTAGATTGTAGGCTGATATTTCCTCGTAGATTGTAGGCTGATATTTCCTCGTAGATTGTAGGCTGATATTTCCTCGTAGATTGTAGGCTGATATATTCTGGTGAATTGTAGGCTGATATTTCCTCGTAGATTGTAGGCTGATATTTCCTCGTTATTTTGGACATCTCCAGGAACTTCTGATGGAAAGGAAAGCTTTGGATTTGGGCTCATTTCTGTTCAGTTGTGACACAATATGGCCGCTTAGTCATTCCCTATAAGTTCCTATAGGACAGGGATATGCAATTAGAGGACCTCCAGCTGTTGCCAAACTACAAGTTCCATGAGGCATAGCAAGACTCTGACAGCAGCAAGCATGACACCCAGAGGCAGAGGCATGATGGGACTTGCAGTTTTGCAACAGCTGGAGGTCCGCTAATTGCATATCCCTGCTAAGGAGGTCCTCTGCCCAGTTATCGATCCTCTGGGTGTGACCGGTGCTGTGTTGTGGATTGGGGTGTACTGGAACCATTGCAGAATGACCACTGGTCTGAACTGGTCTCATTTTCCCTCTAAATATTGTGAGAAGCCCAAACAGGAAAAATTATTTAAATTTTATGTTTTTTTTTTCCACTTTAATCTCTTGTATTTTCCTGCTGACTGGCTGGACATTTTCCATTCCTATCTATAAACTACAGCAAATCAGCAGTTGAAAGACGTGGTACACATAAATCACATTCACTGAAGTTGCATTATACAACCACGTCAGAGATGACAGTAATGCCAGCTTTCATTTTTGAATAATATAAACCAAAGAGGGGAGTAATAAACATCAAATAAAACAAATAGTCTAACGGCCCTTTAAAAATGTGCCCATCCCCTCACTATGGAGTCTCCAGTAACCTGTCCAGCAAATCATCCCTCCGCCTCATGAGATGTACACACTGGCACCTGGGCACCATCTACATGTGTCATGTTTGTAAAGGGTCAGTTCAGAAAATCTGCATTTACAACAAAGACCATATAGTAAAGAAAAAGTCAAGGAACAAATGTTGGAACGTGAGAAGGCTGGAGGACTCGGTGCTTGGAGTGGGGAACAGCTGAAGGACATTGTTGGAGGTTCAGGAAATCTGGAGGACTCAGTAGTCACAGAGCAAATAAGCTGGAGGACTGAGTGGACAAAATGCATGAAAACCACATGAGTCTGCGGTAGGAATGCAGCAAAGCTGGAGGACTCAGTGGTTGCAGTTGTAGTGAAGGAAAGTTGGGAGACTCAGTGGTTTGAGTCTGGGTGTCATAGTCAGAGGTCAGACTCAGATACCAGTAGCTATAGCAGTAGAGAGGCTCCCACCAACCAGCAGGATAGGTATACAAGCAGGTCACCCTGGCGTCTCAGGATAGAGATCGATGTGTGCGCTGGGGGTGGGATACAGGGGAGAGACCAATGTGTGCTGGGGGTGGGATACAGGGAAGAGACCGATGTGTGCTGGGGGTGGGATACAGGGGAGAGACCAATGTGTGTGCTGGGGCTGGGATACAGGAGAGAGACCGATGTGTGCTGGGGGTGGGATACAGGGAAGAGACCGATGTGTGCTGGGGGTGGGATACAGGGGAGAGACCGATGTGTGCTGGGGGTGGGATACAGGGGAGAGACTAATGTGTGTGCTGGGGGTTGGATACAGGGGAGAGGCCGATGTGTGTGCTGGGGGTGGGATACAGGGGAGAGACCGATGTGTGCTGGGGGTGGGATACAGGGAAGAGACCGATGTGTGCTGGGGGTGGGATACAGGGAAGAGACCGATGTGTGCTGGGGGTGGGATACAGGGGAGAGACCGATGTGTGCTGGGGGTGGGATACAGGGAAGAGACCGATGTGTGCTGGGGGTGGGATACAGGGGAGAGACCGATGTGTGCTGGGGGTGGGATACAGGGGAGAGACCAATGTGTGTGCTGGGGGTTGGATACAGGGGAGAGACCAATGTGTGCGGGGGGGTGGGATACAGGGGAGAGACCGATGTGTGCTGGGGGTGGGAAAACAGGGGAGAGACCAATGTGTGCTGGGGATGGGATATAGGGGAGAGACCGATGTGTGCTGGGGGTGGGATACAGGGGAGAGACCAATGTGTGTGCTGGGAGTGGGATACAAGGGAGAGACCAATGTGTGTGCTGGGGGTGGGATACATGGGAGGGACCAATGTGTGTGCTGGGGGTGGGATACAGGGGAGAGACCAATGTGTGTGCTTGGTGTGGGATACAGGGGAGAGACCAATGTGTGCTGGGGGTGGGATACAGGGGAGAGACCGATGTGTACTGGGGGTGGGATACAGGGGAGAGACCAAGGTGTGTGCTGGGGGTGGGATACAGGGGAGAGACCGATGTGTGCTGGGGGTGGGATACAGGTTAGAGACCAATATGTGCTGGGGGTGGGATACAGTGGAGAGACCAATGTGTGTGCTGGGGGTGGGATACAGGGGAGAGACCAATGTGTGTGCTGGGGGTGGGATACAGGTTAGAGACCAATGTGTGCTGGGGGTTGGATACAGTGGAGAGACCAATGTGTGTGCTGGGGGTGGGATACAGGGGAGAGACCAATGTGTGTACCTGGGGGTGGGATACAGGGGAGAGACCAATGTGTGTGCTGGGGGTGGGATACAGGGGAGAGACCAATGTGTGTGCCGGGGGTGGGATACAGGGAAGAGACCAATGTGTGTGCTGGGGGTGGGATACAGGGGAGAGACCAAGGTGTGCTGGGGGTGGGATACAGGGGAGAGACCGATGTGTGCTGGGGGTGGGATACAGGGGAGAGACCAATGTGTGTGCTGGGGGTGGGATACAGGGGAGAGACCAATGTGTGTGCTGGGTGTGGGATACAGGGGAGCGACCAATGTGTGTGCTGGGGGTGGGATACAGGGGAGAGGCCGATGTGTGTGCTGGGGGTGGGATACAGGTTAGAGACCAATGTGTGTGCTGGGGGTGGGATACAGGGGAGAGACCAATGTGTGTGCTGGGTGTGGGATACAGGGGAGCGACCAATGTGTGTGCTGGGGGTGGGATACAGGGGAGAGGCCGATGTGTGTGCTGGGGGTGGGATACAGGTTAGAGACCAATGTGTGCTGGGGGTGGGATACAGGGGAGAGATCAATGTGTGCTGGGGGTGGGATACAGGGGAGAGACCAATGTGTGCTGGGGGTGGGATACAGGGGAGAGACCGATGTGTGCTGGGGGTGGGATACAGGGGAGAGACCAATGTGTGTGCTGGGGGTGGGATACAGGGGAGAGGCCGATGTGTGTGCTGGGGGTGGGATACAGGGGAGAGACCAATGTGTGCTGGGGGTGGGATACAGGGGAGAGACCAATGTGTGTGCTGGGGGTGGGATACAGGGGAGAGACCAATGTGTGTGCTGGGTGTGGGATACAGGGGAGCGACCAATGTGTGTGCTGGGGGTGGGATACAGGGGAGAGGCCGATGTGTGTGCTGGGGGTGGGATACAGGTTAGAGACCAATGTGTGCTGGGGGTGGGATACAGGGGAGAGATCAATGTGTGCTGGGGGTGGGATACAGGGGAGAGACCAATGTGTGCTGGGGGTGGGATACAGGGGAGAGACCGATGTGTGCTGGGGGTGGGATACAGGGGAGAGACCAATGTGTGTGCTGGGGGTGGGATACAGGGGAGAGGCCGATGTGTGTGCTGGGGGTGGGATACAGGGGAGAGACCAATGTGTGCTGGGGGTGGGATACAGGGGAGAGACCGATGTGTGCTGGGGGTGGGATACAGGGGAGAGACCAATGTTTGTGCTGGGGTGGGATACAGGAGAGAGGCTGATGTGTGTGCTGGGATACAGGCGAGAGACCAATGTGTGTGCTGGGGGTGGGATACAGGGGAGAGGCCGATGTGTGTGCTGGGAGTGGGACACAGGGGAGAGACCAATGTGTGCTGGGGGTGGGATATAGGGAATAGACCGATGTGTGCTGGGGGTGGGATACAGGGGAGAGACCAATGTATGTGCTGGGGGTGGGATACAGGGGAGAGACCAATGTGTGCTGGGGGTGGGATACAGGGAATAGACCGATGTGTGCTGGGGGTGGGATACAGGGGAGAGGCCGATGTGTGTGCTGGGAGTGGGACACAGGGGAGAGACCAATGTGTGCTGGGGGTGGGATACAGGGAATAGACCGATGTGTGCTGGGGGTGGGATACAGGGGAGAGACCGATGTATGTGCTGGGGGTGGGATACAGGGGAGAGACCAATGTGTGCTGGGGGTGGGATACAGGGGAGAGACCAATGTATGTGCTGGGGGTGGGATACAGGAAAGAGATCGATGTGTGCTGGGGATGGAACTTACCCTTACAGCTGGTCTCTGCTGATTCCGTTCACAATCCTGCATAGGGCATACTTTATTCTCATAGGCTACATATATTAAATTCTGATGTGTCCTCCACCTGATGGAGATGTACCCACCTGGATGGTGATTTTTCACCTTTTTTGGGTCTGTCTGTCTATCCCGGGCCAGTGAGAGAGTGCAGTGCGCTCCACGCATGCGTAGTAGGGACCCGGCCGTGAAGTCGAGAGGCTAGACCATCGGGTTTCCCTAGCAGCAATGGCAGCGGCAGCCCTTGACCAGCCGATGTAAAATGCTGGACTCTAGGACAGGTAAGTGTCCTAATGTTAAAAGTCAGCAGCTCCAGTATGTGTACCGTATGTGTAGCTGCTGACTTTTAATTTTTAAAGGGGCGCGCGGAACTCCTCTTTAAGTGGTTAAACTTCCCTCATCTACAGACAGAGGTTCATTCTTTTGATATAAGAAGGAAATGTTACAATGTTTCTCTTTATCTCGCCTGAGCGATGTTGTGATAAACTTGGCAGGCTGACATTTTTTTATTGACAGCTGTCGGCTTGAGCAGAGAACTCTCTGCACTGAATCGAGGAAATGCTGTGTTAAGATTGCGCGGAGGTAGAATCGTGATCTCGATTCTTTAACGATTAATCGTGCAGCTCTAATACAGACCCTCTGCTGAAAGGACGTGTATTGGTATTGGATTGTATCCTGGAATGGGAGGGGCTTCTAGAAAAAGTTGTCACTGCCTTGACCTGCAAATTTCAGAACAATATGATTGCCCGGTGTTCCTTCCTCCGACCTCATTATCTTCTCCCTGCCCAGTTTTCTCTTATCCAAACTACTCAGACCCATTTCACATCTCCACAACATCAAGTCTAATCATTGTGTAGTCCCAAGATAAGGACTGGGAGGGATATTTACAGGGAGTGAATTTCTGACACAATCCACCAGTATTTCTTAATTGTAGTCTACAGGACAAAGGCTCCTTTAAATCCTGACCACGGATTATATGTGATGTTAGGGCAGCCCATATAATGTCTCCCGCTCTCAGCAATCCTCAGTTTCTCTACTAGCGACTATCAGCAAGTCAGGTCTCAGAACTGGCGGCCTTATTCTATAAAGAACCCTTCTTTGTTCTTTATAAAGACAGGGTGGTTTTGAGGCCCCCGAGCCTCCTTTCTTTATAAGGTAGGGTGACCAGACATCCCCGGTTTTCGGGGTCAGTCCCTGGATTGAGGACACTGTCCCCGGACCCAGTCTGTCCCCGGTTTTGTCCCCGGATTGGATTTGAACAGGGACTGGGGCAATTTTTAAAGACAGTCAGTGCAGAATTGCAGAATTAAAAAAAATAATAATAATAATCTGAATTACACCCCCCCCCCCCCCCCGCTCTGTAGTAGGGTACTAATCCTGCTAGCTTAGGGGCTGTATTTTTTGTCCATTATCTGTCTCACCTGAAAAGGGGTATGTGTCCTCTCCTGTACTAGAAAAGGATTTTACAGGAAGGTCAAACGTCCTTTTAGCAAACAGGAATAATAACATGCGTTCAATTGGATATTTTACAGACTGAGGGGAGCAAATAGAAGAAACTCATTGTAGGGTTTACATGTTGAAATGAAAAGCAATGGACTCTCTGTAGTCTCTGATAACTGACTGAACAGAAAGCCTTTTAGTCTGGACCAGGGGTCTCCAAACTTTCTAAACAAAGGGCCAGTTTACGGTCCTTCAGACTTTAGGGGGGGGCAGACTAGGGCCATTGGGAGTAGAAAATGTCCAGGTGTCCCTTGGGAGTAAATAATACCATATCTTTGGTGTCAGTGGGAGGATTAGTGCCCCATCGTTGGTGTCAATGGAAAGAATTGATGGTGTCAGTTGGAGGAGTAGTGCCCCATTGTTGTCAGCAACAAGAATTATGCCCTTGGAGCTGGATGAAATAGTGTCCCAAGGGCCGCATTAAGGCACGCAAAGGGCTGCATTCGGCCCCAGGGCCGCAGTTTGGAGACCCCTGGTCTGGACAATAAAGAGGAATTTGTAATGAGAGTAAGTATACTGTTAGGTATTGGTGACAGATACCATTCTCTCTTCATAGCATGAACTTTTAAGAGAGGACCTACATAAAATGAAACAAAGAAAATCTACATACAGTATATTACAGAGGACAAGGGGGCACCCTATAGCCTCGTACACACGAGCGAGTTTCTGGTCGTAAAAAACCCATCGCTTTTCTCGACGAGATTCTTGTCAAGCTTTCCTTGCATACACACTGTCAATTCCAAATCTCGTCGTTGTTCTGAGCGGTCACGTTCAGCACGTACGACAGCAGTATAAAGGGGAAGATCGATTTCAATGGCGCCACCCCTTGGGCTGCTTTTGCTGATCTCGTGTTACCGCGTGTGAAGTAAAAGTTTGGGAAGAGACGATTCGCGCTTTTCAGTCTTCGTGCTTTCAGTTTGTTTTAGCGTGACGAATGTGCGATCTCCATTACGAAGGCTAGTTTTACCAGAAGGAGCGCTCCCGTCTTATACTTGATTCTGAGCATGCGCGATTTTTTAAGACTCGGAAAAGCCTACACATGAACGGTTTTCTCGTCGCAAAACAGGCCGACGAGAAAATCGAGAATCCTGACGAGAAAATAGAGAGCAGGTTCTCTATTTTTCTCATCGAGATTCCCGGCAGTTTTCTCGACGAAAAACCATACACACCAACGGTTTTCTCGGCAAGAAAGCTCTCTCGGCAGTTTTCTTGTCGTTTTTTGACGAGAAACTCGGTCGTGTGTACGAGGCTTATGTCTGCAAGATAAAGATATTTAATAGACATGTGCACTGCCAAAAAATTTGTTCGTTTTCGTTTCATTTGTTTTTGGGTTTTTTTCGGGTCATTCGTTATGATCGCAATTCGTAAATTCGTACATTCGTAAATTTATACATTCGTAAATTCGTACATTCGTAAATTAGTAAATTCGTACATTTGGAAATTTGGAAATTCGGAAATTTGAAATTCGAAGATCCGAAAACCGAAAATTCAAATATCTGAAAAAATAACTATTAAATTATAGGTATTGTAATTTCCTTTCAAATTTGGCTGTCAGCGAACGTAACGAATACAAATTTATCCGAAGTTACGCATAACCTGAAATAACAAATGCCACATCTAAGCAAATGGAACGGAACAAATAAATAATTAATAATAATAATAAAACGTTTTTATTATTATTATTGTTATTTATTATTATTAATTAATTACATTCCATTTGTTTAGATACGGCATTCCTTATTTCGGAAAACAATTCGTAACTTCGTTAAGTTCACTAACAGCAAAATTTGAAAGGAAATTCCAACACCTATAATTTAAGTTAGTAATAGTTAAGTTATTATTAGTTAATTATTATTTCAGATTTCCGAATTTACTAATTTACTAATTTCCGAATGTATGAATTTACTAATTTACGAATGTACGACTTTACGAATGTACAAATTTCCAAATGTACAAATTTCCGAATGTACGACTTTACGAATGTACAAATTTCCAAATGTACAAATTTCCGAATGTACGAATTTCCGAATGTACAAATTTCCGAATGTACAAATTTCCGAATGTACAAATTTCCGAATGTACAAATTTCCGAATGTACGAATCTACGATGTTCGGATATTCGAATTTACGAATATTCGTTAAAATTTGTTAAATGAGTGTTCGTTAATTCGGATATTTCCGAATTTCCGAATTTGTTGAAATTCGTTAAAAAACGAATTCGGAACTAAACGAATTGCACATGTCTAATATTTAACCTCCACATATGGAAAGGCTTCTTTACAGTAAAAGCTGTAAAGGTTTGGAAGACTCTCAAGAGCTAGTTCTGACCAGTTCAGGGTTTTGTGTTATTGGTTGAATTCAATGGACTTTTGTCGTTTTTCAGCCTATATTCTCTTCAGATATACAGTATATCATTTATTAGACTTGTATCAGTTTAATATCTTAAAATAATCAGTATCTATAATGTTCCCTGTTAGTCTTTAAATGTAAAATAACTCTCCAGGTTTTCTGGCATTTTGCTTTTTCTCTTTTGAGGTTGCTCGGAGCTCCATGGTATGTTTATTCATTATATTAAATACTTAGGCATTTGGTGTGTTGTCCAACAAAACTGGTATACCATCAACAACTCCATCCATCCTCCTCCACTCGTGTGTATATACCCACCTACCGGGTTTGTTCCTGCAGGACGCAGAGTGCTGAACATGGGAGGTGAGATGGAACAAATACAAATTTTCTGCTGTTTTTTATTAATATTGAATTAGGTCATATCAGTGGAGAGGGGGGCTGAAGGTCATATGGGTGGAGAGGGGGGGCTGAAGGTCATATGGGTGGAGAGGGGGGGCTGAAGGTCATATCAGTGGAGAGGGGGGCTGAAGGTCATATGGGTGGAGAGGGGGGCTGAAGGACATATGGGTGGAGAGGGGGGCTGAAGGACATATGGGTGGAGAGGGGGGCTGAAGGTCATATGGGTGGAGAGGGGGGCTGAAGGTCATATGGGTGGAGAGGGGGCTGAAGGTCATATGGGTGGAGCAGGGGGCTGAAGATCATCAGTGGAGAGGGGGCTGAAGGTCATCAGTGGAGAGGGGGGCTGAAGGTCATATGGGTGGAGAGGGGGGCTGAAGGTCATATGGGTGGAGAGGGGGGCTGAAGGTCATATGGGTGGAGGGGGGCTGAAGGTCATCAGTGGAGAGGGGGGCTGAAGGTCATATGGGTGGAGAGGGGGGCTGAAGGTCATATGGGTGGAGAGGGGGGCTGAAGGTCATATGGGTGGAGAGAGGCCTGAAGGTCATATGGGTGGAGAGGGGCCCGAAGGTCATATGGGTGGAGAGGGGGGCCGAAGGTCATAGGGGTGGAGAGGGTGGCTGAAGGTCATATGGGTGGAAAGGGGGGCTGAAGGTCATATGGGTGGAGAGGGGGGCAGAAGGACATATGGGCAGAGAGGGGGGCTGAAGGTCATCAGTGGAGAGGGGGGCTGAAGGTCATATGGGTGGAGAGGGGGGCTGAAGGTCATATGGGTGGAGAGGGGGGCTGAAGATCATATAGGTGGAGAGGGGGGCTGAAGGTCATATGGGTGGAAAGGGGGGCTGAAGGTCATATGGGTGATGGGGGGGCTGAAGGTCATCAGTGGAGAAGGGGCTGAAGGTCATATGGATGGAGAGGGGGCTGAAGGTCATATCGGTGGAGAGGGGGGCTGAAGGTCATATCGGTGGAGAGGGGGGCTGAAGGTCATATGGGTGGAGAGGGGGGCTAAAGGTCATATGGGTGGAGAGGGGGGCTGAAGGACATATGGGTGGAGAGGGGGGCTGAAGGACATATGGGTGGAGAGTAGGGCTGAAGGTCATATTGGTGGGGAGAGGGGCTGAAGGACATATGGGTGGAGAGGGGGGCTGAAGGTCATATGGGTGGAGAGAGGGGCTGAAGGACATATGGGTGGAGAGAGGGGCTGAAGGACATATGGGTGGAGAGGGGGGCTGAAGGTCATATGGGTGGAGAGGGGGGCTGAAGGTCATATGGGTGGAGAGGGGGGCTGAAGGTCATATGGGTGGAGAGGGGGGCCGAAGGTCATCAGTGGAGGGGAGGCCGTTTGGTTGAGTGTTTTTTTTTTAACAAAATATGGCATCTACAACAGAATTTTCTAAAATGGATGGCACCACACTACACAGAGACAGCAAATAAATATATAACATTTTATTTATCCACATAAAATAGTTTTATCTTTATTACTGTACTGTATGTAACCCTCCACCTGTCTGAGCCCCGCAGAGCTCCGCCCTTTCATCCCGCGTTCTGACGAGAGTGCCAGCAGTGCTTTCTGGTCAGTCTCTCTCCTGTCCGAGCCCCGAAGAGCATTGAACACCCCTCCATGGCTTTGTTTTAGAGCTAAGGAGACATCCATGAATCTACTGCCCCTTACAAGGGGAGTTATAGTTCATAGTGCCCCAAACTGTAAGGGCATGTGCGTGGGGATGGGGGGAATTTTTTTTCCAGAATCCCCCCTTCCAGTATAAGACGCATGCACAAGATTAACGCAGACAGCGAGATAAAAAAACCAGGACTAAAAGTCTCTTTATACAACAGGCTCCACCCACTCTATTAAGTGGGACTGCAGGATCCAAACCAACTGCACTCAGCAGGGGCTGGACCACAAGGAAACCACTCCCACGAGGAGCCATGAAAACCAGAGGAGTGCCGGATTGTGGTCTATATGAGTTTTGTGCATGTATAAAATACACACGTAAAAACATATAAACACAAACATAATGGCCTCCTGATATGTAAGAGGATATGACATAAGGCCCTCCAGGGAGGGGAGGCCATCAGAAGCCAGGAAGTGCCTTATTGCCTCCACATTTACAAAGCTCCAGGAGAGAGCAGTCTCCACTCATGGACATCATGCTGAGGGTGAAGGAAGAAGTTGGTTTTAAAGTCTTTCACGAGAAGGAACCCAGATGTAGGGTCCTGACAGATCCTCGATGATCCCTTTTATTTTATGGTAGACCTCTTCAAAGCTGTCTCCCTCGACCACCGCTGAAGGGCAAAATGAGAGGACATCCGAGGAGCAGAGAGGACATCCGAGGAGCAGAGAGGACATCCGAGAGGAAAAGAAGAAAGAGAAAAGATGATCAGCAGTCAGTTCAATCTCTTTACATTTAAAGCATTTTCTAATGGCCACACACAGGCCAGACTTTTATGGGCCTAGGGTTAGTAGAAATGTTTGGTGAACTAAAGTTCTTTATAAACCCTTGTGGGGGAGGGGGGTGTCTTCAGCAGTGCCCACGGTAGGCCCAGGCCCAATCCGTAGGAGAGAGAAGACAATGATATGCAATTTACTACTGTATATAAGGAATAAGAAATACATGCATACAGATGAAACTCGAAAAAATTCTAATATGGTGCAAAAGTTCATTTATTTCACTAATGCAACTTAAAATTGAAAGTAATATATGAGAATTATTATGTGCAAAGCAAGATAGTTCAAGCCGTGATTTGTCATCATTGTGATGATTGTGGCTTCCAGCTCATGAAAACCCCAAATCAACAATCTCAGAAAATTAGAATATTACATGCAATCAATAAAACAAGGATTGTACATAGAACAATATCAGACCTCTGAAAAGTAGAAGCTGCATATGTACTCAGTACTTGGTTTGGGCCCCTCAATGCGGTGTGGCATGGAGGCACTGCTGAGGTGTTATGGAAGACAAGGATGCTTCAATAGCGCCCTTCAGCTCTTCTGCATTGTTGGGTCTCATGTCTCTCATCTTTCTCTTGGCAATGCCCCATAGATTCTCCATCATAGATTCTCTATCACAGATTCTCTATCATAGATACTCTATGGGGTTCAGGTCAGGTGAGTTTGCTGGCCAATCAAGCACAGTAATCCCACGGTCATGTGACCAGGTTTTGGTGCTTTTGGCAGTGTGGGGGAGGTGTCAAGTCCTGCTGGAAAATTAAGTCAGCATCCCCATAGAGCTCGTCTGCGGAAGGAAAATCTCCTGGTAGACGGCTGCAGTGACCTTGGACTTAATGAACCACAGTGGACCAACACCAACAGATGACACAGCTCCCCAAATCATCACAGAGTGTGGAAACTTCACACTGGACCCTTAAGCATCTTGCAGTGTGTGCCTCTCCATTCTTCCTCCATACCCCGGCTCCTTGGTTTTCTCCATTCCTCCTCCATATTCCGGCTCCTTGGTTTCCAAATGAGATCATCAGAAAAGAGGACTTTGGACCACTGAGCACCAGACAGGTGTGTTTTTCTTTAGCCCAGGTAAGACGCTTCTGACGTTGTTTGTTGGTCAGGAGTGGACGACAAGAGGAATATGACATTTGAAGCCCATGTCCAGGATCCGTCTGTGTGTGGGTGCTCTTGATGCACCGACTCCAGCCTCAGTCCACTCCTTGTGAAGGTCCCCAACACTTCTGAATGGCCTTTTCCTGACAATCCTCTCCAGGCTGCGGTCATCCCTGCTGCTTGTGCACCTTTTTCTTCCACACTTTTCCATAACTTTCTATTAATGTGCTTTGATACAGCACTTTGGGAACATCCAACTTCTTTTGCAATTACCTTTTTGAGGCTTTCCCTCCTTATGGAGGGTGTAAATGATGGTATTCTGCACAACTGTCAGATCAGCAGTCTTTCCCATGATTGTGATTCCTACTGAACCAGACTGAGAGACCATTTAAAGGCTCAGGAACCCTTTGCAGGTGTTATGGCTTAATTAGCTGATTAGAGTGGGACACTTTGAGCCGAGAATATTCCACCTTTTCACAATATTCTCATTTTCTGAGATTGTGGATTTGGGGTTTTCATGAGCTGTAATGCCGCGTACACACGACTGGTTTTAATGTCATTTTAAAAAACGAAGTTTTTCTCGACGTGATTTTTCTTGTTTCCTCTCAAGCCTGTCTTGCATACACACGTTCATTAAAAAAACAGCTTGAGTAAAGCGTGGTGACGTACAACACGTACGACGGCACTATAAAGGGGAAGTTCCATTCGGATGGCGCCACCCTTCATGTTAGTAAAGTTTGTTGAGCGACGATTCGCGATTTTCAGCCTCGTGCTTTTCAGTCCGTTACAGCGCGACGAATGTGCCATCTCCATTATGAACGCTAGTTTTACCAGAACGAGCACTGCCGTCTCATACTTGATTCTGAGCATGCACGTTTTTTTCCCCTCGTAAAAGCATACACACTACCGTTTTTTTTAAAAAACAACGTGAAAAAATAGAGCAGGTTCTCATTTTTTTAGGCCATTTTTCACGTCGTTGCCCAATTAAAAAAATTGCATTTTTAACGACGTGAAAAACGGTCGTGTGTACGCGACATAAGCCATAATCATCACAATGATGACAAATCACGGCTTGAACTATCTTGCTTTGCATGTAATGAGTCTCATATATTACTTTCACCTTTTAAGTTGCATTAGTGCAATAAATGAACTTTTGCACCATATTCTAATTTTTCGAGTTTCACCTATATATGAGCCCTTCCTGTAACATATTTATTACATGGTGATTGTGACAGGAGTGACTTTGGGTGGGGGGTTTGTGGGACTCAGCTTGACCTGGAGAGTTCTGGAGGCTCCATGTCCAGCTTCCCCGATGCCTCTTATGTGTAGATCACCCTGTGTTTCTAATAGGGGCACATGAATGAGAACCCCACTATGATCTGTGCTAGTCAGATTCAATGCTGTATACATTGTATATATTGTGTGTATATTGTGTGTTGGCTGTTGGTGGGGTGTGACTATTCTATTGTCCATTGTGGCTGCTTCAACTATTATGGGATGTGTAAGTGTCTTGCTGTGAGGAAAGAGGGTTAGGGTTAGCCTCCAGTAGCCTCCCTGCTAAGACTGTTTACTGATGAGAAGTTGGAACACACCTGACCTGTATCACCATTGTCATTGGACAGTTTAACCCGCCCTGTTCCCCAAGGGTGGGGGTAGTGTTTTGAAGTGAGAAATATCTGTGTAACATGTGCTGGAATAAAGTGTCTGCTGGTTTTACCCTACACTGAGGTGCTGTCTGGTAACTGGGATGGCTGGAGAGTCTGGGATAAGTGCTGGTTCTGAACAGAGGAAGCATTGACGACGGACCTAGATCTGTTTGAGGACAGAGGGTTCGTCACAGTGATCCTGCCAGAAAGTCTGTTATCTGTCAACTTCCTTTAACAGCCCAAGAAGTCCAGAAAAAAATGGTAGTTGGAGGGTTAAGACAAATCATTTAACTTTGACAGTGGTGCTCACAATGGTCAGCTAGTTCAAACCTTTATACCAAAAGGAAAACAAAGAATAAATGAATGGGACCTTATATGAGGGGGGTGCGGCAACAGAAAAGCAATCTGTGTAAAAAACAAAAACAAAAAAAAAACACACAATGTTTATTGCTTAGTAATAATTACTTTAGAAAAATCCATTCATAGGTTTGTGTCCATATTGACAACATGTAACAAACATTGTATGTAAAACTGGCAACAAATTGATACATTGTATAATAAAATAAATATATGACCGCTATTTTTTTTTTATATTTGTGTTTTTTCACAGATATTTAATGCTTTTGCCCCTGAAGAGTGGAATAAATCCATGAAACGCGTGGATTCATCTTGCTTGGATGGTTCAACCAGTTTTATATATACAGATTTCCTCTTTATACTCTGAGGTGTCATCTAGGATGGTTATTATATATTTATCCTACAATGTATTATCTCCATGTAGCGGTCATATATTTATTTTATTATACAATGTATCAATTTGTTGTTGTCAGTTTTACATACAATGTTTGTTACATGTTGACAATATGGACACAAACCTATGAATGGATTTCCCTAACATGTTATGTAATAAGAAATAAACATTGTGTGTTTTTTTATACTGCCACACTTTCAGACGATCCCTGAAAACTCATCTCTTCAGAGAAGCCTATCCGGCCCCCACCTAACAACTCTACATTTATTTTCTCCACCAGCCCATCCCCCACAGTTATTACCTCTTGTATCTCTTGACCCTCCCTCTTAGATTGGAAGCTTTAAGGGTCAGGGCTCTCTGATTCCTCCTGTATTAAGGTGTATTGTATTTGTACTGTCTGCCCTTATGTTGTAAATCGCTGAGTAAACTGACGGCACTATAAATCCTGTATAATAATAATACTGGCAGGATCACCAAGTAAAAATAAAAGAAAAAAACCTACAAAGAAAACAAATACAGCCAAAGCATCGAAGGACTAGTAAGCTGCGAAATATTACATTTTTGTATTTAGATATCCTTTAACGTTATATAAAGCAAATTATCCTCCTTTATTTAAGAAACTCAAGGAAGATCTTCGCTCCTGGGCAGAATACTCTCTCTCTTGGTTTGGCAGAATCAATTCGATAAAAATGACTTTTTTGCCCAGGCTCCTATATTATTTCCGAACACTACCGATAGAAATTCCGAAGGGAGACATGCAACATCTACAAACTGAAGTTTTACGCTTCATATGGGGTAATAAGAAGCCACGGATACAAAAAAAAAACACTTTATACACCTAGACCCATGGGAGGACTTGGTCTTCCCAACCTACAAGCTTACTATAACTCGGCTCAGATAGCCCAATTGAGTCACACAACAGTTGGGGGGGCGGCCCCTCTTTGGGTTCACATAGAATCACTTGCGTGCCACCCACTGGCAATAGGAGCCTTGATGTGGCTTCCTAGTCGTAAACGCCCATCTATTTTATGTCCTACCTTATCACATTCTCTAGCGGTATGGGATAGAACAAGACACCGAGCGTCCCTTATGTCGCACCACACACCTCTAGCGCCCATTTTTTGCAACCCGGAGTTTCCTCCTGGCCTTGTTCCACAACAATTCCAATGGTGGCTCAACAAAGGATTCATGAGAATTTGGGATTTCCTTAATGGAAACCAAGTGCATACATTAAAATATTTCAAAGACAACTTCTCAATACCTCCCATTGAGGTATTCCGATATAACCAAATTTCTTCATTCATTACTTCCAAAATTAGACAAGTGGGGGGCCCCATAACACTTACTGCATTTGAACTAATTTGCCAAAACAGAGACACACAGAGGGGTTGGATCTCTACCATATATTCTTCTATGACTAAACCAGATACTAAACTCACCTATATGACCCAATGGGAGAGGGACTTAAACCTCTCCCTAGAACTGTCAGAATGGCAAGGTATTGCCTACCAACTCTCAAAAATCTCTATTAACACTACCCTTATTGAAGCCAACTACAAAACGCTTTTACGCTGGTATTTAGTCCCCACGAGAATAGCTAAAATGCATCCTTCCTCCTCGCCTCATTGTTTCCGACAATGTGGGCAGTTGGGTACCATGCACCATATTTGGTGGCAATGTCCACTAGTAATCAGGTTCTGGATAAGGATCTTTAATCTGATTCACTCAGTGACATATTTCAACATCCGTCGGTCCCCAGAGAGCGCACTTTTTCATAGACTACCCGACGGGATACCCAAAAAATCAATACGCCTCATAACCTATATCTTGTTGGCAGCGAGAATAACAATTGCTAGGAACTGGAAATGCTCAAGAATACCCCTAGAACAAGTTAAGGATAAACTCAACTGGATTATGATTAATGATAAGCTCACTTACACTCTTCACAATAAAGCGGAAATGTTTAACAAGATCTGGGATCCATGGATCGAATATATCTCCGCTTGATGAGGAAATCCAGGTGACCCTCTCTCTCTTTCTCTCTCCTCTCTCTTTCCCTTTTCTTTTCTCCTTTCTCTCCTCTGCGCTTTTCCTCTCTCCCTTGTTCTCTTTCCTTTTATTCTTGGCAATATATTTTTTTTTAATATATACCTTGGTTATCGATATACGGTGTTGGAACGTTACTAATGAGGCAGGAAACGTTATCATAGTAGGGGTCCGTGGCTAACCTTGAATTTATGCTCAGGGTCTACTGAAACCCTGGACCATCCCTACCCCCCCCCCCTAGTGCTGGTATAGTTTGGAACTACTAGTTTGGGCACTTGCACACATAACAGGTCCTACATGAGGACCCTAATAATCCTTAAGATAACATTATGCATATGCCTCATACCTCCTGACAGGTTCTAGATGGAATAATACATACCATGTTGTCAGAACGTTCAATTGTTGGCCGAATGTAACCTGGCTATTTGTTCCCTTGTTCCTTCCCCCCCCCCTTTTTTTTTTTTCTTTTTGTCCCTTTTTTATTCCCGTTTTGTTATTCTCCTGTTTTGTAACTGCTTAATAAAAAAAAAAAAATATTGCAAGTAGATATCCTTTAACTTGCCTCACTGAATACTCGATTGGGTTTTGGGCCATCTACTATTTTCTTCTACTAGACGCTCCAATGCCAAGGATAGTTTGTGTCTCTGCCCCTCCCACAATGGAAAGATTTCCTGCAGTATGGGTATGCATTGAGTGGTGCCGTTATACCTGGGTATGCATTGAGTGGCGCCGTTATACCTGGGTATGCAGTGGGTGGTGCCGTTATACCTGGGTATGCAGTGGGTGGTGCCGTAACACCTGGGTATGCATTGAGTGGTGCCGTTATACCTGGGTATGCATTGAGTGGCGCCGTTATACCTGGGTATGCAGTGGGTGGCGCCGTTATACCTGGGTATGCAGTGGGTGGTGCCGTAATACCTGGGTATGCATTGAGTGGTGCCGTTATACCTGGGTATGCATTGAGTGGTGCCGTTATACCTGGGTATGCAGTGGGTGGCGCCGTTATACCTGGGTATGCAGTGGGTGGTGCCGTAATACCTGGGTATGCATTGAGTGGTGCCGTTATACCTGGGTATGCATTGAGTGGCGCTGTTATACCTGGGTATGCAGTGGGTGGCGCCGGTATACCTGGGTATGCAGTGGGTGGTGCCGTTATACCTGGGTATGCATTGAGTGGCGCCGTTATACCTGGGTATGCATTGAGTGGTGCCGTTATACCTGGGTATGCATTGAGTGGCGCCGTTATACCTGGGTATGCAGTGGGTGGCCCCGGTATACCTGGGTATGCAGTGGGTGGTGCCGTTATACCTGGGTATGCATTGAGTGGCGCCGTTATACCTTGGTATGCATTGAGTGGTGCCGTTATACCTGGGTATGCATTGAGTGGCGCCGTTATACCTGGGTATGCAGTGGGTGGCGCCGTTATACCTGGGTATGCAGTGGGTGGCGCCGTTATACCTGGGTATGCAGTGGGTGGTGCCGTAATACCTGGGTATGCATTGAGTGGTGCCGTTATACCTGGGTATGCATTGAGTGGCACCGTTATACCTGGGTATGCAGTGGGTAGTGCCGTAATACCTGGGTATGCAGTGGGTGACGCCGTAAGACCTGGGTATGCATTGAGTGGCGCCGTAATACCTTGGTATGCATTGAGTGGCACCGTAATACCTGGGTATGCAGTGGGTGGTGCTGTAATACCTGGGTATGCAGTGAGTGGTGCCGTAATACCTGGGTATGCAGTGGGTGGCGCCATAATACCTGGGTATGCAGTGGGTGGCGCCATAATACCTGGGTATGCAGTGGGTGGTACCGTAATACCTGGGTATGCATTGAGTGGCGCCGTAATACCTTGGTATGCAGTGAGTGGTGCTGTAAAACCTGGGTATGCAGTGGGTGGTGCCGTAATACCTGGGTATGCAGTGAGTGGCGCCGTAACACCTGGGAATGCTGTACCGGGTTTGAGCGGCGGGGGGTGCCGTGCCGGGTGTGAGTGGCGGGGGTGCCAAGCTGGGTGTGAGCGGTATGTTCGCCATACCTGTAGGTGTTTTCCATCACCCACGAAGCCTGGCTGAAATACTACAGATGTTTACAATCCTATATCCTGATTTTTTGCCAGGACACGGGCTACAACAAAATGGCTACCAAGCCTTCTTTGAAGACAACTAAATTCAAAATCTTTTTAGTTGGCCCCTAGGAAGGAGACTTTGTGGCCATTTTCTTGTAGCCCAGAGATGGACGGGAGAGAGTGCACTGGAGTGCGCTCACTTCTGCGGTGCCGGGGGGAGGGGGGGCGCCCAATGACTGTCATGTCTTGGAAATAGGCCAGGATGTAAGAATGCAAACATTTGGAGTATTTCATGCAGGCTTCGAGGGTGACAGAAGAAGTCTACAGGTGTGGCATTTACATTAGGCAGTATTTTTTATCAAATAGTACCATATAATTTTATACTACTTTGGCCCCTTGAATGCATTTTACACTACCGGGGCACCTCGTCTGAATTATAAACCCCCGGGGCCCCTCGTCTGCATTATAAACCCCCGGGGCCCCTCGTCTGCATTATAAACCCCTGGGGCCCCTCGTCTGCATTATAAACCCCTGGGGCCAGTTTATGTAGAAGGTGAACACTACACAGGAATATCCTACCTGAGAAGCACTCTGTGAAGTCTTGTTCCAGCTTTGTGGACCTTTCGTACGTTTTCCTCGCTTGTTCCTCTGTTAGTCGTTTGTTAATTTCTCTAAAAGAGATCAAAGAAAGATGAATGAGAGAAGAAAAAGGCCAAATGAACCAGATGGATCAGATTATAAAAAGAGTAAGGAAGCCGAGGAAACCAAGAAGAGGGACAGGAGAAAAGAGGGGCAAAGGAGGCAAAGAGGAAGGAAAAGAATGGCACACAAGAGGGATGTGAGATACAGGAGACAGAGGGGACACAGGAAAATAAGAGAGGAAAAAAGAGGAAGAGTAAGAAAATAAGCAACTCAGAAAAGAGGTAAGAAGAAAAGATCAAGAGAAGATACATGAAGATAGCCATATATTGTCAAGAGAAGATAGGTGAAGATGGCCATACATTGTCAAGAGAAGATAGGTGAAGATGGCCATACACTGTCAAGAGAAGATAGGTGAAGATGGCCATACACTGTCAAGAGAAGATAGGTGAAGATGGCTATACACTATCAAGAGAAGATAGGTAAAGATGGCCATACATTGTCAAGAGAAGATAGGTGAAGATGGTCATACACTGTCAAGAGAAGATAGGTGAAGATGGCTATACACTATCAAGAGAAGATAGGTGAAGATGGCCATACACTATCAAGAGAAGATAGGTAAAGATGCCCATACATTGTCAAGGGAAGATAGGTGAAGATGGCCATACACTGTCAAGAGAAGATAGGTAAAGATGGCCATACACTGTCAAGAGAAGATACGTGAAGATGGCCATACACTGTCAAGAGAAGATACGTGAAGATGGCCATACACTGTCAAGAGAAGATACGTGAAGATGGCCATACACTGTCAAGAGAAGATACGTGAAGATGTCTGTGATTGGTTCTTTTGAAAATATACAAAATGTCTGAATGGCTGTTTTGTGAAGCCACCACCTTCTTTTGTTACTCATGTTGACTATAAATAAAGGGAGCTGACTATCCCAGGGAGACTCTGCTCTCGGATGGCTTGATGATAAGACCTGTGTGATGATGCTTGCTTCTTGGAATGGATGAATGGTGAGTAAATTTTAGCCTAAAGATAGCATTATTGCAAAAAGATGGAATCTAAAGTGTGTGCTTAGGTAGCACGTGAAATATAGGCTGTGTGCTCTGCATAGAACCTGTATTTTCCCAACACCATACACTGTCAAGAGAAGATACGTGAAGATGGCCATACATTGTCAAGAGAAGATAGGTGAAGATGGCCATACACTATCAAGAGAAGATACATGAAGATGGCCATACATTGTCAAGAGAAGATAGGTGAAGATGGCCATACATTGTCAAGAGAATATACGTGAAGATGGCCATACATTGTCAGGAGAAGATAGGTGAAGATGGCCATACATTGTCAGGAGAAGATACGTGAAGATGGCCATACACTGTCAAGAGAATATAAGTGAAGATGGCCATACACTGTCAAGAGAAGATACGTGAAGATGGCCATACACTGTCCAGAGAAGATATGTGAAGATGGCCATACACTGTCCAGAGAAGATATGTGAAGATGGCCATACACTGTCAAGAGAAGATAGGTGAAGATGGCCATACACTGTCAAGAGAAGATAGGTGAAGATGGCCATACACTGTCAAGAGAAGATACGTGAAGATGGCCATACACTGTCAAGAGAAGATACGTGAAGATGGCCATACACTGTCAAGAGAAGATACGTGAAGATGGCCATAGACTGTCAAGAGAAGATAGGTGAAAATGGCCATACACTGTCAAGAGAAGATACGTGAAGATGGCCATACACTATCAAGAGAAGATAGGTGAAGATGGCCATACACTGTCAAGAGAAGATAGGTGAAGATGGCCATACACTGTCAAGAGAAGATACATGAAGATGGCCATACACTGTCAAGAGAAGATAGGTAAAGATGGCCATACACTGTCAAGAGAAGATAGGTAAAGATGGCCATACACTGTCAAGAGAAGATAGGTGAAGATGGCCATACACTGTCAAGAGAAGATAGGTGAAGATGGCCATAAACTGTCAAGAGAAGATAGGTAAAGATGGCCATACACTATCAAGAGAAGATAGGTGAAGACGGCCATACACTGTCAAGAGAAGATACATGAAGATGGCCATACACTGTCAAGAGAAGATACATGAAGATGGCCATACACTGTCCAGAGAAGATATGTGAAGATGGCCATACACTGTCAAGAGAAGATAGATGAAGATGGCCATACACTGTCAAGAGAAGATAGGTGAAGATGGCCATACACTGTCAAGAGAAGATACATGAAGATGGCCATACATTGTTGCTTCTTTTTTTATTCCACACAAATGAGGTGAATGGAGGGATCCCCACACCAGGTCACTGAATCCCGACAGCAGGACCGCCATTGTCAGAATACACACAAACGTTTTCCAGCCTCTGTCTCTTCAACAGAAGTCAATCAAATAATCTGCTGAACTAGACAGATTGCAGTCAGTGTACGGCCAGCTTGAGAGGGACACCTTAAAAGAACCAGAGGAGAGAGAAAAGTAGCAACAGGAAAGAGGCAGAGAACACACTGATGAGGAAAGAGAGGAAACACAGAACCGAAACAAGAGAAAAAAAAGCAAAGTCGCAGGAGAAGAATGCGAGCAAAAAAGAAGACAAAGAAGAGGAGCAAGGGAGACAGGGAAGAGGGAGACAGAGAAGAGAGATAACAGAGAAGAGGGAGACCAGAGAAGATGGAGAACAGAGAGGAGGGAGACCAGAGAAGAGGGAGAACAGAGAAGAGGGAAAACAGAGAAGAGGAAGACAGAGAAGTGGGAGACCAGAGAAGAGGGAGACCAGAGAAGAGGGAGACCAGAGAAGAGGGAGACCAGAGAAGAGGGAAACTAGAGAAGAGGGAGACAGAGAAGAGGGAGACAGAGAAGAGGGAGACCAGAGAAGAGGGAAAACAGATAAGAGGGAAAACAGAGAAGAGGGAGACCAGAGAAGAGGGAGACCAGAGAAGAGGGAGACCAGAGAAGAGGGAAAACAGGAAGAGGGAGACCAGAGAAGAGGGAGACCAGAGAAGAGGGAGACCAGAGAAGAGGGAGACCAGAGAAGAGGGAGACCAGAGAAGAGGGAGACCAGAGAAGAGGTATAACAGAGAAGAGGGAGACCAGAGAAGAGGGAGACCAGAGAAGAGGGAGACAGAGAAGAGGGAGACCAGAGAAGAGGGAGACCAGAGAAGAGGGAGAACAGAGAGGAGGGAGAACAGAGAGGAGGGAGAACAGAGAAGAGGGAGACCAGAGAAGAGGGAAACCAGAGAAGAGGGAGACCAGAGAAGAGGGAGACCAGAGAAGAGGGAAAACAGAGAAGAGGGAAAACAGAGAAGAGGGAAAACAGATAACAGGGAGACCAGAGAAGAGGGAGAACAGAAAAGAGGGAGAACAGAGAAGAGGGAGACCAGAGAAGTGGGAGAACAGAGAAGAGGGAGAACAGAGAAGAGGGAGAACAGAAAAGAGGGAGAACAGAGAAGAGGGAGAACAGAGAAGAGGGAGAACAGAGAAGAGGGAGAACAGAGAAGAGGGAGACAGAAAAGAGGGAGAACAGAGAAGAGGGAGAACAGAGAAGAGGGAGAACAGAGAAGAGGGAGACATAAAAGAGGGAGACAGAAAAGAAGGAGAACAGAGAAGAGGGAGAACAGAGAAGAGGGAGAACAGAGAAGAGGGAGACCAGAGAAGAGGGAGACCAGAGAAGAGGGAAAACAGATAACAGGGAGTCCAGAGAGGAGGGAGAACAGAGAAGAGGGAGACCAGAGAAGAGGGAGAACAGAGAAGAGGGAGACCAGAGAAGAGGGAGAACAGAGAAGAGGGAGACCAGAGAAGAGGGAGAACAGAGAAGAGGGAGACCAGAGAAGAGGTAAAACAGAGAAGAGGGAAAACAGAGAAGAGGGAAAACAGAGAAGAGGGAGAACAGAGAAGAGGGAGAACAGAGAAGAGGGAGACAGAGAAGAGGGAGAACAGAGAAGAGGGAGACAGAGAAGAGGGAGAACAGAGAAGAGGGAGACAGAGAAGAGGGAGACAGAGAAGAGGGAGAACAGAGAAGAGGGAGAACAGAGAAGAGGGAGAACAGAGAAGAGGGAGAACAGAGAAGAGGGAGACCAGAGAAGAGGGAGAACAGATAACAGGGAGTCCAGAGAAGAGGGAGAACAGAGAAGAGGGAGACCAGAGAAGAGGGAGAACAGAGAAGAGGGAGACCAGAGAAGAGGGAAAACAGAGAAGAGAGAAAACAGAGAAGAGGGAGAACAGAGAAGAAGGAGAACAGAGAAGAGGGAGAACAGAGAAGAGGGAGAACAGAGAGAAGCTGTGAAGTTACTTCAGGCCTCCCCATTAGATAATCCATTTAAATAACCAACACAAATTGCTGACCTCAGACTCACCTAAACAAAAGACAAAGATAGGGAACGAGCTGGGACTTTTCTTCTATATGTGTTTGGAAATACATAGAACCAAACCTGATCCCGAAACTGACCTTAAAGGCCCATACACACGATCGGACTTTTCGACAACAACGGTCCGACGGACGTGTTTTATCAGACAATCTGTCAGGAAAATCCGTCCAACGGCGCCAATCAGCGCCCAATGCGCACGCGCGGCGGAATGATGCTTCGGCGCATGCGCGTGCGCGGGACGGCGCTTCTACGTCCTCGGGTGCGCGCGCCGACGCAGCGGCGCGCGCGCATGCGCGGCGGCGCACCAATAGGAATCCAGGCGGGCCTATTTAAAGAGACCCAGTTGCACTGACAAGTTGCTGGTTTGTCAGCTTTCCTGTATACCCAAGACTCTGGAAAACTATCTTGAAAATCTCCTTGTGACCCGGACTGGCTTGACTCCTCTGATCTCTCTCCTGGACCTGACCCTCGGCTTGCTATACGGACTTCTGCCTTCTCCTGTGTTTGACCCTCGGCCTGTGACTCGGATCTGCTGCCTGTCTACAATCCTTGACCTCCTGCTTGTACCTTTTGGACTTCCGCGTTTCCTTTGAACTCCTGCCTGGTTCCCGGTATTCTCTGGACTTGTTGCCTTTTACTGTGCTAGACCCCCAGCCGGGACTGTTACCTTGCAATTGCAACCCGGACTCAACCTGCACCGGCTTCCATTATCTCCTGCTGTTTGAACTTTACCAATCCGGCTAGTTCCTGCTTGAAGCCTGTTTCTTCAGTCTACTCAGCACTACCGGACCGTCTACAAGTACCCACCACCTGCCGGTAGCCGGTGCCGCTTCTCGCCATCCACTCCCTGTCTCAACTCCAGGGGGTGGAGTGCGTCAAGTCGCAAAGGTGAACCACTCTCGGCATCTCGGCCTCGGTAAGTACATACCCTTACAGTACAAACCAGCCAGATGTCTGAGGCCGACAGGGTGCGTTCACCGTTCGAGACCCTATGTCAGCAAGTCACCGCACTAACCGATGCGGTTCAGAAATTACAAGAAGGTTATGTCCAAATGGATGGCCGCTTTCAGCTACTTACTGGAGCTACAGGACCAGCATCACCAGCTGCTACCGTTGCCAATGTTGCCTCCACGTCTCAAAATCAGGCAAATCCCACCGTAGTAATGGCTATCCCTGAACCCAGGGTCCCCCTGCCTGAGCGATCTTCCGGCGTCCGTAAGAAATATCGGGCTTTCAAAAATGCATGTTCTCTTTACTTCGCCCTTCAACCCAGGACTTTCTCTTCAGAAGTGGTAAAGGTGGGGTTCGTCATCTCCCTTCTAACCGACGAACCTCAGGCCTGGGCCCATGGCCTGATGGAGCAAAGCAGCCCCATACTAGATTCCGTGGACACCTTCTTCGAGAGTATGGCGCAGCTGTATGACGATCCTCAGCGATCAGCTACAGCTGAGTCTGTTCTCCACAGTTTAACCCAGGGGAGAAGGCCGGTGGAGGACTACACGGCAGAATTCCGGAAATGGTCAGCTGACACTGGCTGGAATGAGACGGCCCTTAAATACCAATATCGCCAAGGACTGTCTGAGGCTCTTAAAGACGAGCTGGCCAGGATTGGTGTTCCAACTACTCTGGAAGATTTGATCCAGTCTGTCACTCAGCTTGACAGACGCCTGCGGGAGCGGCGTTCTGAGCGTTTCCAGACTACCCGTCCAAACTGGACTTTGCCCCGATCAGCTCCTGCCTACCCACCCATCCAAGTTCCTACAGCATCTTCTCCTCCCGAGCCTGAACCCATGCAGCTTGGTCTGGTTCGTCCTCCCCTTTCTCCTGAGGAAAAGCAGCGCAGGCGTCAGGCCAATCTGTGTCTTTACTGCGGGGGTACTGGCCATTTCCTTCGGAGCTGCCCAGTGAGACCTAGTAAGTGTACCCTCAAAGACACTTTGAACTACCAAGTTTCTGGCTTACCACAGACTTATGTTGTTCTTTCTATTTCTCTACAGCTACCAACAGGAGCAACCCGCCTACCGGCGATTATTGATTCAGGAGCCTGCAGCTGCTTTCTGGACTCTTCACTTGCTTCCCAACTTCACTTTCCTCTGCAAACCAAGGACCGTTATCTTCAGGTTCGTCTGGCGGATGGATCCCTGCCTCGTTCAGGGGTAATTACGCAAGAAACAAAACCCGTCCTTGCTATCACGGATTCAGGCCACCAAGAATACCTTCGATTTGACCTCATCCCATCTCCCATGTTTCCCATCATCCTGGGCCTCCCCTGGTTACAAGCACATGAGCCTCATATAAACTGGGCCAAAAGGGAAGTTAACTTCACTTCTTCGTATTGTTCCCAACACTGTCTTCCCGCACTTCCAACTGTCTGTGCTACTTTAACCCCTCAACTGGATAACCTACCACATGTTCCATCAGTATACTTAGAATTCCAGGACGTCTTCGACAAACAGCAGGCCGACCGCCTACCTCCACATCGTCCCTACGATTGTCCCATTGACCTTCTGCCTGGCTCCAAAATTCCATTCGGCCGCATCTTTCCCTTGTCCGAATCTGAGTTGAAGGCCCTCAAGTCTTACATTGAGGAAAATCTGGAAAAGAAATTCATTCGCCCCTCTTCTTCCCCAGCCGGTGCCGGAATCTTTTTCGTTGAAAAGAAAGACGGGACTCTGAGGCCCTGCATCGACTATAGGGAATTAAATAAAATTACTATTAAAAATAGATACCCGCTTCCTCTCATCCCGGAGTTGTTCCAACGATTCCGATCAGCTCGGATCTTCTCTAAACTGGACCTTCGAGGGGCCTACAACCTCATCCGGATCAGGGCTGGAGACGAATGGAAGACGGCTTTTAGATCTAGGTTCGGTCATTTTGAATACTTGGTCATGCCATTCGGGCTTTGCAACGCCCCAGCTACTTTCCAGCACCTGGTCAATGACATTTTCCGTGAACACTTGGACGACTTCCTAGTAGTCTACTTAGACGATATTCTTATTTTTTCGTCCTCCCTTGAACTGCACCGAATCCATGTCATCAAGGTCCTCACTATTCTCCGAGAACATAGACTTTACCTCAAGGCCGAGAAATGTGACTTTGAGAAAACCACTGTGCAATTTTTGGGATTTATTATTTCTACCAACGGGGTCGCAATGGACCCGCAGAAAGTCAAAGCTATCCAGGAATGGCCAGCCCCAACAGACAAGAAAGGGGTACAACGGTTTATAGGTTTCGCCAACTTCTACAGGAGGTTCATTGTGGGGTTCTCCTCTATTGTGGCACCTATAACCCAACTGACACGCCAGGGCTACTGCTTTCACTGGTCACCGGAAGCTCAGGATGCCTTCGATAAACTAAAAAATGCATTCACATCGGCACCTGTATTGAAGCATCCAGATCCGCTACTGCCATTTACTCTGGAAGTAGATGCTTCAGAGTCAGCCACTGGGGCCATCCTCTCTCAAAGGCAGGGCCCCAAATCCCTTCTTCATCCAGTAGCCTTTGCCTCTCGTAAACTAACTTCTCCAGAACGTAATTATGACGTCGGAGACCGGGAACTATTAGCTATCAAATTCGCCCTGGAAGAATGGCGATACCTTCTGGAGGGAGCCCCTCACCCTGTCATGATATTCACGGATCATAAGAATCTAGAATATCTGAGAACAGCAAAACGGCTTCGACCCAGACAAGCCCGATGGGCCCTCTTCTTCACCAGGTTTAACTTTCATATCTCTTATAGGCCCGGTTCCAAGAACGTGAAGGTGGATGCACTCTCTAGGATGTTTCCCGAGACCCCTCAAGCAGAGGAACCAAGTACCATCCTATCAGCACAAAACTTTCTGCTCATCCCACAGGCTGATCTACTAACCTCCATAAAAGCCGCCTCTAAGCATTGTCCTGACCAAGTAACCTCTTCCCTAGAGAAGCATAATGACTTGCTCTGGTCCCAAGGTAAAGTCTTCGTCCCTCTGGAAACAAGGCAACTAATTCTGAAAACTTTCCACGACCACAAACTAGCTGGTCACTTTGGAACCAAAAAAACCATGGAACTAATCTCTCGCTCCTTCTGGTGGCCTGGTTGGAGACAAGATTGCAAGTCCTATGTTGCCTCCTGTACCCGTTGCCAACGGTATAAGGGACCCAAAACCAAGAGTTGGGGACTACTCAAACCTTTGTCTATCCCTGAACGTCCGTGGGCAGATGTGTCCATGGACTTCATTGTAGATCTACCGCCCTCTGGAGGTTTTACCACGATTCTGGTCGTAATTGACCGCCTCTCCAAAATGGCACACTTCGTGCCCATGATCGGTACCCCCTCTGCTGCAGATACAGCCAAAGCCTTTTTTCAGGAGATAATCAGGCTCCATGGGGTGCCTAAGAGCATCACCTCTGACAGAGGCGTTCAATTCACGTCGAAATTCTGGAAGGAACTTTGCAAATCTTTAGAAGTCAAGATTTGCCTATCATCGGCATATCACCCCCAGAGCAACGGACAGACAGAGAGAACCAATCAAACCCTAGAACAATATCTCCGTTGTTTTTGCTCAGCCTCACAAGACGATTGGTCCTCCCTATTATCCTACGCTGAATTTGCATATAACAACTCAGTGCATTCAGCCACCAGTCAAACTCCTTTTTGGGCCAACTTTGGCTTCCATCCTTCCTTCCTCCCTGATGACATTCCGGAGAGCTCTGTTCCTGCTGTTCAAGATCGGATAGCCTTTGTTCAATCTAATTTTCTGAGACTCCAGGAAATGATGCAAAACGCCCAGGAGTCTTACAAGAGACACTATGACAAGGGTAGGAAGGAAAATCCAGTCTTCAAAGTTGGGGAGGAAGTATGGCTCTCCGTCACCAACCTCAAATTGCCGATCCCTTCACGGAAATTGGGACCAAGATTTATAGGCCCTTTTAAAATCAAGCGAGTAATCAACCCTGTGGCCTTTGAATTGGCACTGCCCGACTCCTACAGGATACACCCGGTCTTCCACACGTCTCTGTTGAAACCAGTAGTCTCCAGCTCCTTCCCGGGAAGGGATGAGCCACCTCCTCCACCTGTGGAGGTTGATGGTGAAGATGAGTATGTGGTGGAATCTATCTTGGGCTGCAGGAAAAGAGGCAGGCAGTTGCAGTATTTAATCAAATGGAAGGGGTATCCCCCAGAGGACAACTCTTGGGAACCATCTAGGAACCTACATGCTCCCCGCCTAATTAGAGTCTTTCACCAGGAACATCCCGAGTTGATGTCTAGTCTGGGCGTCCGGAGTCCACCCCTAGGAGGGGGGCACTGTCAGGGAAATCCGTCCAACGGCGCCAATCAGCGCCCAATGCGCACGCGCGGCGGAATGATGCTTCGGCGCGTGCGCGGGACGGCGCTTCTACGTCCTCGGGTGCGCGTGCTGACGCAGCGGCGCGCACGCATGCGCGACGGCGCACCAATAGGAATCCAGGCGGGCCTATTTAAAGAGACCCAGTTGCACTGACAAGTTGCTGGTTTGTCAGCTTTCCTGTATACCCAAGACTCTGGAAAACTATCTTGAAAATCTCCTTGTGACCCGGACTGGCTTGACTCCTCTGATCTCTCTCCTGGACCTGACCCTCGGCTTGCTATACGGACTTCTGCCTTCTCCTGTGTTTGACCCTCGGCCTGTGACTCGGATCTGCTGCCTGTCTACAATCCTTGACCTCCTGCTTGTACCTTTTGGACTTCCGCGTTTCCTTTGAACTCCTGCCTGGTTCCCGGTATTCTCTGGACTTGTTGCCTTTTACTGTGCTAGACCCCCAGCCGGGACTGTTACCTTGCAATTGCAACCCGGACTCAACCTGCACCGGCTTCCATTATCTCCTGCTGTTTGAACTTTACCAATCCGGCTAGTTCCTGCTTGAAGCCTGTTTCTTCAGTCTACTCAGCACTACCGGACCGTCTACAAGTACCCACCACCTGCCGGTAGCCGGTGCCGCTTCTCGCCATCCACTCCCTGTCTCAACTCCAGGGGGTGGAGTGCGTCAAGTCGCAAAGGTGAACCACTCTCGGCATCTCGGCCTCGGTAAGTACATACCCTTACACAATCCGACTGTCTGTATGCAGAACAAGTTCACAACCAACGCCCTTTGGACCAAAATCCACGGAAAAGTCTGATGGAAGTCCGATCGTGTGTATGAGGCTGAAGGATCATCCTTTACATCTAACCCTGACGTACATCCTACATGAGTCTGGATATAACCAAAACCTGAACTGACCCCTCATCCTACATCATTCTCCATCAGAACCTGACCCCTCGTCCTACATCATTCTGGAGATAATCAGAACCTGACTCCTCATCCTACATCATTCTGGAGATAATCAGAACCTGACCCCTCATCCTACATCATTCTCCATCAGAACCTGACCCCTCATCCTGCATCATACTCCATCAGAACCTGACCCCTCGTCCTACATCATTCTGGAGATTATCAGAACCTGACCCCTTATCCTACATCATTCTGGAGATAATCAGAACCTGACCCCTCGTCCTACATCATTCTGGAGATAATCAGAACCTGACCCCTCGTCCTACATCATTCTCCATCAGAACCTGACCCCTCGTCCTACATCATTCTGGAGATAATCAGAACCTGACCCCTCGTCCTACATCATTCTGGAGATAATCAGAACCTGACCCCTCGTCCTACATCATTCTCCATCAGAACCTGACCCCTCATCCTACATCATTCTGGAGATAATCAGAACCTGACTCCTCACCCTACATCATTCTGGAGATAATCAGAACCTGACCCCTCATCCTACATCATTCTGGAGATAATCAGAACCTGACCCCTCGTCCTACATCATTCTGGAGATAATCAGAACCTGACCCCTCGTCCTACATCATTCTCCATCAGAACCTGACCCCTCGTCCTACATCATTCTGGAGATAATCAGAACCTGACCCCTCGTCCTACATCATTCTGGAGATAATCAGAACCTGACCCCTCGTCCTACATCATTCTCCATCAGAACCTGACCCCTCATCCTACATCATTCTGGAGATAATCAGAACCTGACTCCTCACCCTACATCATTCTGGAGATAATCAGAACCTGACCCCTCATCCTACATCATTCTGGAGATAATCAGAACCTGACCCCTCGTCCTACATCATTCTGGAGATAATCAGAACCTGACCCCTCGTCCTACATCATTCTCCATCAGAACCTGACCCCTCGTCCTACATCATTCTGGAGATAATCAGAACCTGACCCCTCGTCCTACATCATTCTGGAGATAATCAGAACCTGACCCCTCGTCCTACATCATTCTCCATCAGAACCTGACCCCTCATCCTACATCATTCTGGAGATAATCAGAACCTGACTCCTCATCCTACATCATTCTGGAGATAATCAGAACCTGACTCCTCATCCTACATCATTCTGGAGATAATCAGAACCTGACTCCTCATCCTACATCATTCTGGAGATAATCAGAACCTGACCCCTCATCCTACATCATTCTCCATCAGAACCTGACCCCTCGTCCTACATCATTCTGGAGATAATCAGAACCTGACCCCTCGTCCTACATCATTCTGGAGATAATCAGAACCTGACCCCTCGTCCTACATCATTCTCCATCAGAACCTGACCCCTCGTCCTACATCATTCTCCATCAGAACCTGACCCCTCATCCTACATCATTCTGGAGATAATCAGAACCTGACTCCTCATCCTACATCATTCTGGAGATAATCAGAACCTGACCCCTCGTCCTACATCATTCTCCATCAGAACCTGACCCCTCATCCTACATCATTCTGGAGATAATCAGAACCTGACTCCTCATCCTACATCATTCTGGAGATAATCAGAACCTGACCCTTCATCCTACATCATTCTGGAGATAATCAGAACCTGACCCCTCATCCTACATCATTCTCCATCAGAACCTGACCCCTCATCCTACATCATTCTGGAGATAATCAGAACCTGACCCTTCATCCTACATCATTCTCCATCAGAACCTGACCCCTCGTCCTACATCATTCTGGAAATAATCAGAACCTGACCCCTCATCCTACATCATTCTGAAGATAATCAGAACCTGACCCCTCATCCTACATCATTCTGGAGATATTCAGAACCTGACCCCTCATCCTACATCATTCTCCATCAGAACCTGAGCCCTCGTCCTACATCATTCTGGAGATAATCAGAACCTGACCCCTCATCCTACATCATTCTGGAGATAATCAGAACCTGACCCCTCGTCCTACATCATTCTGGAGATAATCAGAACCTGACCCCTCATCCTACATCATTCTGGAGATAATCAGAACCTGACTCCTTCCTCATCCTACATCATTCTGGAGATAATCAGAACCTGACCCCTCATCCTACATCATTCTGGAGATAATCAGAACCTGAACCCTTCCTCATCCTACATCATTCTGGAGATAATCAGAACCTGACCCCTCATCCTACATCATTCTGGAGATAATCAGAACCTGACCCCTCATCCTACATCATTCTGGAGATAATCAGAACCTGAACCCTTCCTCATCCTACATCATTCTGGAGATAATCAGAACCTGACCCCTCATTGTACATCATTCTGGAGATAATCAGAACCTGACTCCTCATCCTACATCATTCTGGAGATAATCAGAACCTGACCCCTCATCCTACATCATTCTGGAGATAATCAGAACCTGACCCCTCATCCTACATCATTCTGGAGATAATCAGAACCTGATGCCTCATTCTCTAGTCTGGAGATAATCAGTACCTGACCCCTCATCCTACATCATTCTGGAGATATTCAGAACCTGACCCCTCATCCTATATCATTCTGGAGATAATCAGAACCTGACCCCTCATCCTATATCATTCTGGAGATAATCAGAACCTGACCCCTCATCCTACATCATTCTGGAGATAATCAGAACCTGACCCCTCATCCTACATAATTCTGGAGATAATCAGAACCTGACCCCTCATCCTACATCATTCTGGAGATAATCAGAACCTGATGCCTCATTCTCTAGTCTGGAGATAATCAGAACCTGACCCCTCATCTTACATCATTCTGGAGATAATCAGAACCTGACCCCTCATCCTATATCATTCTGGAGATAATCAGAACCTGACCCCTCATCCTACATCATTCTGGAGATAATCAGAACCTGACCCCTCATCCTACATCATTCTGGAGATAATCAGAACCTGACCCCTCATCCTACATCATTCTGGAGATAATCAGAACCTGACCCCTCATCCTACATCATTCTGGAGATAATCAGAACCTGACCCCTCATCCTACATCATTCTGGAGATAATCAGAACCTGACCCCTCATCCTACATCATTCTGGAGATAATCAGAACCTGACCCCTCATCCTACATCATTCTGGAGATAATCAGAACCTGACCCCTCATCCTACATCATTCTGGAGATAATCAGAACCTGACCCCTCATCCTACATCATTCTCCATCAGAACCTGACCCCTCATCCTACATCATTCTGGAGATAATCAGAACCTGACCCCAGAACAGAGAAGAGGGAGACAGAAAAGAGGGAGAACAGAGAAGAGGGAGACCAGAGAAGAGGGAAAACAGATAACAGGGAGTCCAGAGAAGAGGGAGAACAGAGAAGAGGGAGACCAGAGAAGAGGGAAAACAGAGAAGAGGGAGAACAGAGAAGAGGGAGAACAGAGAAGAGGGAGAACAGAGAAGAGGGAGACCAGAGAAGAGGGAGACCAGAGAAGAGGGAGACCAGAGAAGAGGGAAAACAGAGAAGAGGGAAAACAGAGAAGAGGGAGACAGAGAAGAGGGAGACAGAGAAGAGGGAGAACAGAGAAGAGGGAGAACAGAGAAGAGGGAGAACAGAGAAGAGGGAGACAGAGAAGAGGGAGAACAGAGAAGAGGGAGAACAGAGAAGAGGGAGAACAGAGAAGAGGGAGACCAGAGAAGAGGGAGACCAGAGAAGAGGGAGAACAGATAACAGGGAGTCCAGAGAAGAGGGAGAACAGAGAAGAGGGAGAACAGAGAAGAGGGAGACCAGAGAAGAGGGAGAACAGAGAAGAGGGAGAACAGATAACAGGGAGTCCAGAGAAGAGGGAGAACAGAGAAGAGGGAGACCAGAGAAGAGGGAGACCAGAGAAGAGGGAGACCAGAGAAGAGGGAGACCAGAGAAGAGGGAGAACAGAGAAGAGGGAGAACAGAGAAGAGGGAGAACAGATAACAGGGAGTCCAGAGAAGAGGGAGACCAGAGAAGAGGGAGACCAGAGAAGAGGGAGAACAGAGAAGAGGGAAAACAGAGAAGAGGGAAAACAGAGAAGAGGGAGACCAGAGAAGAGGGAGACCAGAGAAGAGGGAGAACAGAGAAGAGGGAAAACAGAGAAGAGGGAGAACAGAGAAGAGGGAGAACAGAGAAGAGGGAGACCAGAGAAGAGGGAGAACAGAGAAGAGGGAGACCAGAGAAGAGGGAAAACAGAGAAGAGGGAAAACAGAGAAGAGGGAGAACAGAGAAGAAGGAGAACAGAGAAGAGGGAGAACAGAGAAGAGGGAGAACAGAGAGAAGCTGTGAAGTTACTTCAGGCCTCCCCATTAGATAATCCATTTAAATAACCAACACAAATTGCTGACCTCAGACTCACCTAAACAAAAGACAAAGATAGGGAACGAGCTGGGACTTTTCTTCTATATGTGTTTGGAAATACATAGAACCAAACCTGATCCCGAAACTGACCTTAAAGGCCCATACACACGATCGGACTTTTCGACAACAACGGTCCGACGGACGTGTTTTATCAGACAATCCGACTGTCTGTATGCAGAACAAGTTCACAACCAACGCCCTTTGGACCAAAATCCACGGAAAAGTCTGATGGAAGTCCGATCGTGTGTATGAGGCTGAAGGATCATCCTTTACATCTAACCCTGACGTACATCCTACATGAGTCTGGATATAACCAAAACCTGAACTGACCCCTCATCCTACATCATTCTCCATCAGAACCTGACCCCTCGTCCTACATCATTCTGGAGATAATCAGAACCTGACCCCTCATCCTACATCATTCTCCATCAGAACCTGACCCCTCGTCCTACATCATTCTCCATCAGAACCTGACCCCTCGTCCTACATCATTCTGGAGATAATCAGAACCTGACTCCTCATCCTACATCATTCTCCATCAGAACCTGACCCCTCGTCCTACATCATTCTGGAGATAATCAGAACCTGACCCCTCATCCTACATCATTCTCCATCAGAACCTGACCCCTCGTCCTACATCATTCTCCATCAGAACCTGACCCCTCGTCCTACATCATTCTGGAGATAATCAGAACCTGACTCCTCATCCTACATCATTCTCCATCAGAACCTGACCCCTCATCCTACATCATTCTGGAGATAATCAGAACCTGACCCCTCATCCTACATCATTCTCCATCAGAACCTGACCCCTCGTCCTACATCATTCTCCATCAGAACCTGACCCCTCGTCCTACATCATTCTGGAGATAATCAGAACCTGACTCCTCATCCTACATCATTCTCCATCAGAACCTGACCCCTCATCCTACATCATTCTGGAGATAATCAGAACCTGACCCCTCATCCTACATCATTCTCCATCAGAACCTGACCCCTCGTCCTACATCATTCTGGAGATAATCAGAACCTGAACCCTCATCCTACATCATTCTCCATCAGAACCTGACTCCTCGTCCTACATCATTCTGGAGATAATCAGAACCTGACCCCTCATCCTACATCATTCTGGAGATAATCAGAACCTGACCCCTCATCCTACATCATTCTCCATCAGAACCTGACTCCTCGTCCTACATCATTCTGGAGATAATCAGAACCTGACTCCTCATCCTACATCATTCTGGAGATATTTAGAACCTGACCCCTCATCCTACATCATTCTCCATCAGAACCTGACCCCTCGTCCTACATCATTCTGGAGATAATCAGAACCTGACCCCTCATCCTACATCATTCTCCATCAGAACCTGACCCCTCATCCTACATCATTCTCCATCAGAACCTGACCCCTCGTCCTACATCATTCTGGAGATAATCAGAACCTGACCCCTCATCCTACATCATTCTGGAGATAATCAGAACCTGACCCCTCATCCTACATCATTCTCCATCAGAACCTGACCCCTCGTCCTACATCATTCTGGAGATAATCAGAACCTGACCCCTCGTCCTACATCATTCTGGAGATAATCAGAACCTGACCCCTCGTCCTACATCATTCTCCATCAGAACCTGACCCCTCATCCTACATCATTCTGGAGATAATCAGAACCTGACTCCTCATCCTACATCATTCTGGAGATAATCAGAACCTGACCCCTCATCCTACATCATTCTGGAGATAATCAGAACCTGACCCCTCATCCTACATCATTCTGGAGATAATCAGAACCTGACCCCTCATCCTACATCATTCTGGAGATAATCAGAACCTGACCCCTCATCCTACATCATTCTCCATCAGAACCTGACCCCTCGTCCTACATCATTCTCCATCAGAACCTGACCCCTCGTCCTACATCATTCTGGAGATAATCAGAACCTGACTCCTCATCCTACATCATTCTGGAGATAATCAGAACCTGACCCCTCGTCCTACATCATTCTGGAGATAATCAGAACCTGACCCCTCATCCTACATCATTCTCCATCAGAACCTGACCCCTCATCCTACATCATTCTCCATCAGAACCTGACCCCTCGTCCTACATCATTCTGGAGATAATCAGAACCTGACCCCTCATCCTACATCATTCTGGAGATAATCAGAACCTGACCCCTCATCCTACATCATTCTCCATCAGAACCTGACCCCTCGTCCTACATCATTCTGGAGATAATCAGAACCTGACCCCTCGTCCTACATCATTCTGGAGATAATCAGAACCTGACCCCTCGTCCTACATCATTCTCCATCAGAACCTGACCCCTCATCCTACATCATTCTGGAGATAATCAGAACCTGACTCCTCATCCTACATCATTCTGGAGATAATCAGAACCTGACCCCTCATCCTACATCATTCTGGAGATAATCAGAACCTGACCCCTCATCCTACATCATTCTGGAGATAATCAGAACCTGACCCCTCATCCTACATCATTCTCCATCAGAACCTGACCCCTCGTCCTACATCATTCTCCATCAGAACCTGACCCCTCGTCCTACATCATTCTGGAGATAATCAGAACCTGACCCCTCATCCTACATCATTCTCCATCAGAACCTGACCCCTCGTCCTACATCATTCTCCATCAGAACCTGACCCCTCGTCCTACATCATTCTGGAGATAATCAGAACCTGACCCCTCATCCTACATCATTCTGGAGATAATCAGAACCTGACCCCTCATCCTACATCATTCTCCATCAGAACCTGACCCCTCGTCCTACATCATTCTGGAGATAATCAGAACCTGACTCCTCATCCTACATCATTCTGGAGATAATCAGAACCTGACCCCTCATCCTACATCATTCTGGAGATAATCAGAACCTGACCCCTCATCCTACATCATTCTGGAGATAATCAGAACCTGACCCCTCATCCTACATCATTCTCCATCAGAACCTGACCCCTCGTCCTACATCATTCTCCATCAGAACCTGACCCCTCGTCCTACATCATTCTGGAGATAATCAGAACCTGACCCCTCATCCTACATCATTCTCCATCAGAACCTGACCCCTCGTCCTACATCATTCTGGAGATAATCAGAACCTGACCCCTCGTCCTACATCATTCTGGAGATAATCAGAACCTGACCCCTCGTCCTACATCATTCTCCATCAGAACCTGACCCCTCATCCTACATCATTCTGGAGATAATCAGAACCTGACTCCTCATCCTACATCATTCTGGAGATAATCAGAACCTGACCCCTCATCCTACATCATTCTCCATCAGAACCTGACCCCTCGTCCTACATCATTCTCCATCAGAACCTGACCCCTCGTCCTACATCATTCTGGAGATAATCAGAACCTGACTCCTCATCCTACATCATTCTGGAGATAATCAGAACCTGACCCCTCATCCTACATCATTCTCCATCAGAACCTGACCCCTCGTCCTACATCATTCTGGAGATAATCAGAACCTGACCCCTCGTCCTACATCATTCTGGAGATAATCAGAACCTGACCCCTCATCCTACATCATTCTGGAGATAATCAGAACCTGACCCCTCATCCTACATCATTCTGGAGATAATCAGAACCTGATGCCTCGTTCTACATCATTCTGGAGATAATCAGAACCTGACTCCTTCCTCATCCTACATCATTCTGGAGATAATCAGAACCTGACCCCTCATCCTACATCATTCTGGAGATAATCAGAACCTGACCCCTCATCCTACATCATTCTGGAGATAATCAGAACCTGACCCCTCATCCTACATCATTCTGGAGATAATCAGAACCTGAACCCTCATCCTACATCATTCTGGAGATAATCAGAACCTGATGCCTCATTCTCTAGTCTGGAGATAATCAGAACCTGACCCCTCATCCTACATCATTCTGGAGATAATCAGAACCTGACCCCTCATCCTACTTCATTCTGGAGATAATCAGAACCTGATGCCACATTCTATAGTCTGGAGATAATCAGAACCTGACCCCTCATCCTACATCATTCTGGAGATAATCAGAACCTGACCCCTCATCCTACATCATTCTGGAGATAATCAGAACCTGACCCCTCATCCTACTTCATTCTGGAGATAATCAGAACCTGATGCCTCATTCTCTAGTCTGGAGATAATCAGAACCTGACTCCTCATCCTACATCATTCTGGAGATAATCAGAATCTGACCCCTCATCCTACATCATTCTGGAGATAATCAGAACCTGACCCCTCATCCTACATCATTCTGGAGATAATCAGAACCTGACTCCTTCCTCATCCTACATCATTCTGGAGATAATCAGAACCTGACTCCTCATCCTACATCATTCTGGAGATAATCAGAACCTGACCCCTCATCCTACATCATTCTGGAGATAATCAGAACCTGATGCCTCATTCTCTAGTCTGGAGATAATCAGAACCTGACCCCTCATCCTACATCATTCTGGAGATAATCAGAACCTGACCCCTCATCCTACATCATTCTGGAGATAATCAGAACCTGACTCCTCATCCTACATCATTCTGGAGATAATCAGAACCTGACCCCTCATCCTACATCATTCTGGAGATATTCAGAACCTGACTCCTCATCCTACATCATTCTGGAGATAATCAGAACCTGATGCCTCATTCTCTAGTCTGGAGATAATCAGAACCTGACCCCTCATCCTACATCATTCTGGAGATAATCAGAACCTGACCCCTCATCCTATATCATTCTGGAGATAATCAGAACCTGACCCCTCATCCTACATCATTCTGGAGATAATCAGAACCTGACTCCTCATCCTACATCATTCTGGAGATAATCAGAACCTGACTCCTTCCTCATCCTACACCATTCTGGAGATAATCATAACCTGACCCCTCGTCCTACATCATTCTGGAGATAATCAGAACCTGACTCCTCATCCTACATCATTCTGGTGATAATCAGAACCTGACTCCTTCCTCATCCTACATCATTCTGGAGATAATCAGAACCTGACCCCTCATCCTACATCATTCTGGAGATAATCAGAACCTGACCCCTCATTCTACATCATTCTGGAGATAATCAGAACCTGATGCCTCATTCTCTAGTTTGGAGATAATCAGAACCTGACCCCTCATCCTACATCATTCTGGAGATAATCAGAACCTGACCCCTCATCCTACATCATTCTGGAGATAATCAGAACCTGATGCCTCATTCTACATCATTCTGGAGATAATCAGAACCTGACCCCTCATCCTACATCATTCTGGAGATAATCAGAACCTGACCCCTCATCCTACATCATTCTGGAGATAATCAGAACCTGACCCCTCATCCTACATTATTCTGGAGATAATCAGAACCTGACCCCTCATCCTACATTATTCTGGAGATAATCAGAACCTGATGCCTCATTCTCTAGTCTGGAGATAGTCAGAACCTGACCCCTCATCCTACATCATTCTGGAGATAATCAGAACCTGACCCCTCATCCTATATCATTCTGGAGATAATCAGAACCTGACCCCTCATCCTACATCATTCTGGAGATAATCAGAACCTGACCCCTCATCCTACATAATTCTGGAGATAATCAGAACCTGACCCCTCATCCTACATCATTCTGGAGATAATCAGAACCTGACCCCTCATCCTACATCATTCTGGAGATAATCAGAACCTGACTCCTTCCTCATCCTACATCATTCTGGAGATAATCAGAACCTGACCCCTCATCCTACATCATTCTGGAGATAATCAGAACCTGACCCCTCATCCTACATCATTCTGGAGATAATCAGAACCTGACCCCTCATCCTACATCATTCTGGAGATAATCAGAACCTGACCCCTCATCCTACATCATTCTGGAGATAATCAGAACCTGACTCCTCATCCTACATCATTCTGGAGATAATCAGAACCTGACCCCTCATCCTACATCATTCTGGAGATAATCAGAACCTGAACCCTCATCCTACATCATTCTGGAGATAATCAGAACCTGATGCCTCATTCTCTAGTCTGGAGATAATCAGAACCTGACCCCTCATCCTACATCATTCTGGAGATAATCAGAACCTGACCCCTCATCCTACATCATTCTGGAGATAATCAGAACCTGATGCCTCATTCTCTAGTCTGGAGATAATCAGAACCTGACCCCTCATCCTACATCATTCTGGAGATAATCAGAACCTGACCCCTCATCCTACATCATTCTGGAGATAATCAGAACCTGACTCCTTCCTCATCCTACATCATTCTGGAGATAATCAGAACCTGACCCCTCATCCTACATCATTCTGGAGATAATCAGAACCTGACCCCTCATCCTACATCATTCTGGAGATAATCAGAACCTGACCCCTCATCCCACATCATTCTGGAGATAATCAGAACCTGACCCCTCATCCTACATCATTCTGGAGATAATCAGAACCTGACCCCTCATCCTACTTCATTCTGGAGATAATCAGAACCTGATGCCTCATTCTCTAGTCTGGAGATAATCAGAACCTGACCCCTCATCCTACATCATTCTGGAGATAATCAGAACCTGACCCCTCATCCTATATCATTCTGGAGATAATCAGAACCTGACCCCTCATCCTACATCATTCTGGAGATAATCAGAACCTGACCCCTCATCCTATATCATTCTGGAGATAATCAGAACCTGACCCCTCATCCTACATCATTCTGGAGATAATCAGAACCTGACCCTTCATCCTACATTATTCTGGAGATAATCAGAACCTGACCCCTCATCCTACATCATTCTGGAGATAATCAGAACCTGACCCCTCATCCTACATCATTCTGGAGATAATCAGAACCTGACCCCTCATCCTACATCATTCTGGAGATAATCAGAACCTGACCCCTCATCCTACATCATTCTGGAGATAATCAGAACCTGACCCTTCATCCTACTTCATTCTGGAGATAATCAGAACCTGATGCCTCATTCTCTAGTCTGGAGATAATCAGAACCTGACCCCTCATCTTACATCATTCTGGAGATAATCAGAACCTGACTCCTCATCCTACATCATTCTGGAGATAATCAGAACCTGACCCCTCATCCTACATCATTCTGGAGATAATCAGAACCTGACTCCTTCCTCATCCTACATCATTCTGGAGATAATCAGAACCTGACCCCTCATCCTACATCATTCTGGAGATAATCAGAACCTGACCCCTCATCCTACATCATTCTGGAGATAATCAGAACCTGACCCCTCATCCCACATCATTCTGGAGATAATCAGAACCTGACCCCTCATCCTACATCATTCTGGAGATAATCAGAACCTGACCCCTCATCCTACTTCATTCTGGAGATAATCAGAACCTGATGCCTCATTCTCTAGTCTGGAGATAATCAGAACCTGACCCCTCATCCTACATCATTCTGGAGATAATCAGAACCTGACCCCTCATCCTATATCATTCTGGAGATAATCAGAACCTGACCCCTCATCCTACATCATTCTGGAGATAATCAGAACCTGACCCCTCATCCTATATCATTCTGGAGATAATCAGAACCTGACCCCTCATCCTACATCATTCTGGAGATAATCAGAACCTGACCCTTCATCCTACATTATTCTGGAGATAATCAGAACCTGACCCCTCATCCTACATCATTCTGGAGATAATCAGAACCTGACCCCTCATCCTACATCATTCTGGAGATAATCAGAACCTGACCCCTCATCCTACATCATTCTGGAGATAATCAGAACCTGACCCCTCATCCTACATCATTCTGGAGATAATCAGAACCTGACCCTTCATCCTACTTCATTCTGGAGATAATCAGAACCTGATGCCTCATTCTCTAGTCTGGAGATAATCAGAACCTGACCCCTCATCTTACATCATTCTGGAGATAATCAGAACCTGACTCCTCATCCTACATCATTCTGGAGATAATCAGAACCTGACCCCTCATCCTACATCATTCTGGAGATAATCAGAACCTGACCCCTCATCCTACATCATTCTGGAGATAATCAGAACCTGACCCCTCATCCTACATCATTCTGGAGATAATCAGAACCTGAACCCTCATCCTACATCATTCTGGAGATAATCAGAACCTGATGCCTCATTCTCTAGTCTCGAGATAATCAGAACCTGACCCCTCATCCTACATCATTCTGGAGATAATCAGAACCTGACCCCTCATCCTACATCATTCTGGAGATAATCAGAACCTGATGCCTCATTCTCTAGTCTGGAGATAATGAGAACCTGACCCCTCATCCTACATCATTCTGGAGATAATTTAGAACCTGACCCCTCATCCTACATCATTCTGGAGATAATCAGAACCTGACCCCTCATCCTACATCATTCTGGAGATAATCAGAACCTGACCCCTCATCTTACATCATTCTGGAGATAATCAGAACCTGAACCCTCATCCTACATCATTCTGGAGATAATCAGAACCTGACCCCTCATCCTACATCATTCTGGAGATAATCAGAACCTGACCCCTCATCCTACATCATTCTGGAGATAATCAGAACCTGACCCCTCATCCTACATCATTCTGGAGATAATCAGAACCTGACCCCTCGTCCTACATCATTCTGGAGATAATCAGAACCTGACCCCTCGTCCTACATCATTCTGGAGATAATCAGAACCTGACCCCTCATCCTACATCATTCTGGAGATAATCAGAACCTGACCCCTCATCCTACATCATTCTGGAGATAATCAGAACCTGACCCCTCGTCCTACATCATTCTGGAGATAATCAGAACCTGACCCCTCATCCTACATTATTCTGGAGATAATCAGAACCTGAACCCTCATCCTACATCATTCTGGAGATAATCAGAACCTGACCCCTCATCTTACATCATTCTGGAGATAATCAGAACCTGACCCCTCATCCTACATCATTCTGGAGATAATCAGAATCTGACCCCTCATCCTACATCATTCTGGAGATAATCAGAACCTGACCCCTCGTCCTACATCATTCTGGAGATAATCAGAACCTGACCCCTCATCCTACATCATTCTGGAGATAATCAGAACCTGACCCCTCATCCTACATCATTCTGGAGATAATCAGAACCTGACCCCTCGTCCTACATCATTCTGGAGATAATCAGAACCTGACCCCTCATCCTACATTATTCTGGAGATAATCAGAACCTGACCCCTCATCCTACATCATTCTGGAGATAATCAGAACCTGACCCCTCATCCTACATCATTCTGGAGATAATCAGAACCTGACTCCTTCCTCATCCTACATCATTCTGGAGATAATCAGAACCTGACCCCTCATCCTACATCATTCTGGAGATAATCAGAACCTGATGCCTCATTCTCTAGTCTGGAGAGTAATGTAGGATTCTGTAAAGCTTGTATTTAGAATGTACTGAATTATCGAACAATGGTCCCTTTTGCTCCAATTCTTTCGTAGTTTGGATAAAATCCAGAACTCCAAATCTAATCTGCAGAGATAAAATGAACAAAGAAAACTGATAAGAAAAAGAGACAAAAGCACAAAGATTCTTACAAAATGTTCTCCAGGGATTTTGGACGTATAAAAATAGCAATAGGTTGTAGTTGAGCCGCCTGAAGACGTCGGACAGCGTTGGCGGAAACATCGAGGATGCAGTGCTTGCCCTGAGGAGAGAATTATGGAAGTCAGGATAGCGGCCATACCACAACTACACTGCATAGAACAGCACACGCCATTGTTAAGGCTGTGTTGGATGGAGTGGAGAGGGAACGGAACCCCTGACAGGTTTTTATTGCTGTCTGTGTCCCCGTTGGTCCTGGTGACCATTGTCATTGAGTCTAAAGAAAGGACAAATCCAATATTTCTGAGTTGTCACCAAAACAGGAATAGAGAACAAATCTTCCAATGGGAACACTTGTTCTGGTGACAACTGGCTTTGAAGAGATTTCCTCCCACTTCCTAATGGACAGGAAGTGAATGAAGTCTTTCAAATTTGACACAGAAGGTAACTCCTCCCTACATTGTTCAAAATGGAACACAATGGCAGATATATGCAAGATGGAGAGGAAGCAATGAAGAGTGTAGAGGAAGAGGAAGGAGATGCTCACAGGATGAAGATATAGCAATGAGGAGTGTAGAGGAAGAAGAGGGGGATACTGGCAGGGTGGACATATAACAAATGAGGGGTGTAGAGGAAGAAAAGGGGAGATACTGACAGTATGCAGATGAAGGAATGAGGAGTGTAGAGGAAGATAAAGGCAGGATGGAGATGAAGGAATGAGAAGTGTAGAGGAAGAGGAAGGAGATAATGACAGGATGGAGATGTAGCATTGAGGAGTGTAGAGGAAGAGGAGGGAGATACTCACAGGATGGAGATGTAGCATTGAGGAGTGTAGAGGAAGAGGAAGGAGATAATGACAGGATGGAGATGTAGCATTGAGGAGTGTAGAGGAAGAGGAGGGAGATGACAGGATGGAGATGTAGCATTGAGGAGTGTAGAGGAAGAGGAAGGAGATAATGACAGGATGGAGATGTAGTATTGAGGAATGTAGAGGGAGAGGAAGGAGATAAGGACAGGATGGAGATGTAGCATTGAGGAGTGTAGAGGGAGAGGAATGAGATACTCACAGGACGGAGATGTAGCATTGAGGAGTGTAGAGGAAGAGGAGGGCGATGACAGGATGGAGATGTAGTATTGAGGAGTGTAGAGGAAGAGGAGGGAGATTCTCACAGGATGGAGATGTAGCATTGAGGAGTGTAGAGGAAGAGGAGGGAGATAATGACAGGATGGAGATGTAGTATTGAGGAGTGTAGAGGAAAAGGAGGGAGATACTCACAGGATGGAGATGTAGTATTGAGGAGTGTAGAGGGAGAAGACGGAGATAATGACATGATGTAGATGTAGCATTGAGGAGTGTAGAGGAAGAGCAGGGAGATACTCACAGGATGGAGATGTAGCATTGAGGAGTGTAGAGGAAAAGGAGGGAGATGACAGGACGGAGATGTAGCATTGAGGAGTGTAGAGGAAGAGCAGGGAGATACTCACAGGATGGAGATGTAGCATTGAGGAGTGTAGAGGAAGAGGAGGGAGATGACAGGATGGAGATGTAGTATTGAGGAATGTAGAGGAAGAGGAGGGAGATACTCACAGGATGGAGATGTAGCATTGAGGAGTGTAGAGGAAGAGGAGGGAGATTCTCACAGGATGGAGATGTAGCATTGAGGAGTGTAGAGGAAGAGGAGGGAGATGACAGGATGGAGATGTAGCATTGAGGAGTGTAGAGGAAGAGCAGGGAGATACTCACAGGATGGAGATGTAGCATTGAGGAGTGTAGAGGAAGAGGAGGGAGATGACAGGATGGAGATGTAGTATTGAGGAATGTAGAGGAAGAGGAGGGAGATACTCACAGGATGGAGATGTAGTATTGAGGAATGTAGAGGAAGAGGAGGGAGATTCTCACAGGATGGAGATGTAGCATTGAGGAGTGTAGAGGAAGAGGAGGGAGATGACAGGACGGAGATGTAGCATTGAGGAGTGTAGAGGAAGAGGAGGGAGATAATGACAAGATGGAGATGTAGTATTGAGGAGTGTAGAGGAAGAGGAGGGAGATACTCACAGGATGGAGATGTAGCATTGAGGAATGTAGAGGAAGAGGAGGGAGATGACAGGATGGAGAAGTAGTATTGAGGAGTGTAGAGGAAGAGGAGGGAGATACTCACAGGATGGAGATGTAGCATTGAGGAAGTAGAGGAAGAGGAGGGAGATGACAGGATGGAGATGTAGCATTGAGGAGTGTAGAGGAAGAGGAGGGAGATTCTCACAGGATGGAGATGTAGCATTGAGGAGTTTAGAGGAAGAGGAGGGAGATGACAGGATGGAGATGTAGTATTGAGGAATGTAGAGGAAGAGGAGGGAGATACTCACAGGATGGAGATGTAGCATTGAGGAGTGTAGAGGAAGAGGAGGGAGATTCTCACAGGATGGAGATGTAGCATTGAGGAGTGTAGAAGAAGAGGAGGGAGATGACAGGATGGAGATGTAGCATTGAGGAGTGTAGAGGAAGAGGAGGGAGATACTCACAGGATGGAGATGTAGCATTGAGGAGTGTAGAGGAAGAGGAGGGAGATGACAGGATGGAGATGTAGTATTGAGGAATGTAGAGGAAGAGGAGGGAGATACTCACAGGATGGAGATGTAGTATTGAGGAATGTAGAGGAAGAGGAGGGAGATTCTCACAGGATGGAGATGTAGCATTGAGGAGTGTAGAGGAAGAGGAGGGAGATGACAGGACGGAGATGTAGCATTGAGGAGTGTAGAGGAAGAGGAGGGAGATAATGACAAGATGGAGATGTAGTATTGAGGAGTGTAGAGGAAGAGGAGGGAGATACTCACAGGATGGAGATGTAGCATTGAGGAATGTAGAGGAAGAGGAGGGAGATGACAGGATGGAGAAGTAGTATTGAGGCGTGTAGAGGAAGAGGAGGGAGATACTCACAGGATGGAGATGTAGCATTGAGGAAGTAGAGGAAGAGGAGGGAGATGACAGGATGGAGATGTAGCATTGAGGAGTGTAGAGGAAGAGGAGGGAGATTCTCACAGGATGGAGATGTAGCATTGAGGAGTTTAGAGGAAGAGGAGGGAGATAATGACAGGATGGAGATGTAGTATTGAGGAGTGTAGAGGAAGAGGAGGGAGATACTCACAGGATGGAGATGTAGCATTGAAGAATGTAGAGGAAGAGGAGGGAGATGACAGGATGGAGATGTAGTATTGAGGAATGTAGAGGAAGAGGAGGGAGATGACAGGATGGAGATGTAGCATTGAGGAGTGTAGAGGAAGAGGAGGGAGATAGTCACAGGATGGAGATGTAGCATTGAGGAGTGTAGAGGAAGAGGAGGGAGCTGACAGGATGGAGATGTAGCATTGAGGAGTGTAGAGGAAGAGGAGGGAGATGACAGGATGGAGATGTAGTATTGAGGAATGTAGAGGAAGAGGAGGGAGATGACAGGATGGAGATGTAGTATTGAGGAATGTAGAGGAAGAGGAGGGAGATAATGACAGGATGGAGATGTAGTATTGAGGAATGTAGAGGAAGAGGAGGGAGATAATGACAGGATGGAGATGTAGTATTGAGGAATGTAGAGGAAGAGGAGGGAGATAATGACAGGATGGAGATGTAGTATTGAGGAGTGTAGAGGAAGAGGAGGGAGATACTCACAGGATGGAGATGTAGCATTGAGGAGTGTAGAGGAAGAGGAGGGAGATGACAGGATGGAGATGTAGTATTGAGGAGTGTAGAGGAAGAGGAGGGAGATACTCACAGGATGGAGATGTAGCATTGAGGAGTGTAGAGGAAGAGGAGGGAGATGACAGGATGGAGATGTAGTATTGAGGAGCGTAGAGGAAAAGGAGGGAGATACTCACAGGATGGAGATGTAGTATTGAGGAGTGTAGAGGAAGAGGAGGGAGATAATGACAGGATGGAGATGTAGTATTGAGGAGTGTAGAGGAAGAGGAGGGAGATACTCACAGGATGGAGATGTAGCATTGAGGAGTGTAGAGGAAGAGGAGGGAGATAATGACAGGATGGAGATGTAGTATTGAGGAGTGTAGAGGAAGAGGAGGGAGATGACAGGATGGAGATGTAGTATTGAGGAGTGTAGAGGAAAAGGAGGGAGATACTCACAGGATGGAGATGTAGTATTGAGGAGTGTAGAGGGAGAAGACGGAGATAATGACATGATGTAGATGTAGCATTGAGGAGTGTAGAGGAAGAGGAGGGAGATAATGACATGATGGAGATGTAGTATTGAGGAGTGTAGAGGAAGAGGAGGGAGATACTCACAGGATGGAGATGTAGCATTGAGGAGTGTAGAGGAAGAGGAGGGAGATGACAGGACGGAGATGTAGCATTGAGGAGTGTAGAGGAAGAGCAGGGAGATACTCACAGGATGGAGATGTAGTATTGAGGAATGTAGAGGAAGAGGAGGGAGATACTCACAGGATGGAGATGTAGCATTGAGGAGTGTAGAGGAAGAGGAGGGAGATTCTCACAGGATGGAGATGTAGCATTGAGGAGTGTAGAGGAAGAGGAGGGAGATGACAGGATGGAGATGTAGCATTGAGGAGTGTAGAGGAAGAGCAGGGAGATACTCACAGGATGGAGATGTAGCATTGAGGAGTGTAGAGGAAGAGGAGGGAGATGACAGGATGGAGATGTAGTATTGAGGAATGTAGAGGAAGAGGAGGGAGATACTCACAGGATGGAGATGTAGCATTGAGGAATGTAGAGGAAGAGGAGGGAGATGACAGGATGGAGTAGTATTGAGGAGTGTAGAGGAAGAGGAGGGAGATACTCACAGGATGGAGATGTAGCATTGAGGAGTGTAGAGGAAGAGGAGGGAGATGACAGGATGGAGATGTAGCATTGAGGAGTGTAGAGGAAGAGGAGGGAGATAATGACAAGATGGAGATGTAGTATTGAGGAGTGTAGAGGAAGAGGAGGGAGATACTCACAGGAAGGAGATGTAGCATTGAGGAATGTAGAGGAAGAGGAGGGAGATGACAGGATGGAGTAGTATTGAGGAGTGTAGAGGAAGAGGAGGGAGATACTCACAGGATGGAGATGTAGCATTGAGGAAGTAGAGGAAGAGGAGGGAGATGACAGGATGGAGATGTAGCATTGAGGAGTGTAGAGGAAGAGGAGGGAGATTCTCACAGGATGGAGATGTAGCATTGAGGAGTTTAGAGGAAGAGGAGGGAGATAATGACAGGATGGAGATGTAGTATTGAGGAGTGTAGAGGAAGAGGAGGGAGATACTCACAGGATGGAGATGTAGCATTGAAGAATGTAGAGGAAGAGGAGGGAGATGACAGGATGGAGATGTAGTATTGAGGAATGTAGAGGAAGAGGAGGGAGATGACAGGATGGAGATGTAGCATTGAGGAGTGTAGAGGAAGAGGAGGGAGATGACAGGACGGAGATGTAGCATTGAGGAGTGTAGAGGAAGAGGAGGGAGATACTCACAGGATGGAGATGTAGTATTGAGGAATGTAGAGGAAGAGGAGGGAGATGACAGGATGGAGATGTAGCATTGAGGAGTGTAGAGGAAGAGGAGGGAGATACTTACAGGATGGAGATGTAGCATTGAGGAATGTAGAGGAAGAGGAGGGAGATACTCACAGGACGGAGATGTAGCATTGAGGAGTGTAGAGGAAGAGGAGGGAGATAGTCACAGGATGGAGATGTAGCATTGAGGAGTGTAGAGGAAGAGGAGGGAGCTGACAGGATGGAGATGTAGCATTGAGGAGTGTAGAGGAAGAGGAGGGAGATGACAGGATGGAGATGTAGTATTGAGGAATGTAGAGGAAGAGGAGGGAGATGACAGGATGGAGATGTAGTATTGAGGAATGTAGAGGAAGAGGAGGGAGATAATGACAGGATGGAGATGTAGTATTGAGGAATGTAGAGGAAGAGGAGGGAGATAATGACAGGATGGAGATGTAGTATTGAGGAATGTAGAGGAAGAGGAGGGAGATAATGACAGGATGGAGATGTAGTATTGAGGAATGTAGAGGGAGAGGATTGAGATACTCACAGGATGGAGATGTAGCATTGAGGAGTATAGAGGAAGAGGAGGGAGATAATGACAGGATGGAGATGTAGTATTGAGGAATGTAGAGGGAGAGGATTGAGATACTCACAGGACGGAGATGTAGCATAGAGGAGTGTAGAGGAAGAGGAGGGAGATAGTCACAGGATGGAGATGTAGCATTGAGGAGTGTAGAGGAAGAGGAGGGAGCTGACAGGATGGAGATGTAGCATTGAGGAGTGTAGAGGGAGAAGAGGGAGATAATTACAGGATGGAGATGTAGTATTGAGGAATGTAGAGGAAGAGGAGGGAGATAATGACAAGATGGAGATGTAGTATTGAGGAATGTAGAGGGAGAAGAGGGAGATAATGACAGGATGGAGATGTAGTATTGAGGAATGTAGAGGGAGAGGAATGAGATACTCACAGGACGGAGATGTAGCATTGAGGAGTGTAGAGGAAGAGGAGGGAGATACTCACAGGATGGAGATGTAGTATTGAGGAATGTAGAGGAAGAGGAGGGAGATAATGACATGATGGAGATGTAGCATTGAGGAGTGTAGAGGAAGAGGAGGGAGATGACAGGATGGAGATGTAGTATTGAGGAGTTTAGAGGAAGAGGAGGGAGATAATCACAGGATGGAGGTGTAGTATTGAGGAGTGTAGAGGAAGAGGAGGGAGATGACAGGACGGAGATGTAGCATTGAGGAGTGTAGAGGAAGAGGAGGGAGATACTCACAGGATGGAGGTGTAGTATTGAGGAGTGTAGAGGAAGAGGAGGGAGATGACAGGATGGAGATGTAGCATTGAGGAATGTAGAGGAAGAGGAGGGAGATACTCACAGGACGGAGATGTAGCATTGAGGAGTGTAGAGGAAGAGGAGGGAGATACTAACAGGATGGAGATGTAGCATTGAGGAGTGTAGAGGAAAAGGACGGAGATGACAGAATGGAGATGTAGCATTGAGGAGTGTAGAGGGAAAGGAGGGAGATACTCACAGGATGGAGATGTAGTATTGAGGAGTGTAGAGGGAGAGGAAGGAGATACTCACAGGATGGAGATGTAGTATTGAGGAGTGTAGAGGGAGAGGAAGGAGATAATGACAGGATGGAGATGTAGCATTGAGGAGTGTAGAGGGAAAGAAGGGAGATACTCACAGGATGGAGATGTAGTATTGAGGAATGTAGAGGGAGAAGAGGGAGATAATGACAGGATGGAGATGTAGTATTGAGGAATGTAGAGGAAGAGGAGGGAGATAATGACAGGATGGAGATGTAGTATTGAGGAATGTAGAGGGAGAAGAGGGAGATAATGACAGAATGGAGATGTAGCATTGAGGAGTGTAGAGGAAGAGGAGGGAGATGACAGGATGGAGATGTAGCATTAAGGAATGTAGAGGAAGAGGAGGGAGATGACAGGATGGAGATGTAGCATTGAGGAGTGTAGAGGAAGAGGAGGGAGATACTTACAGGATGGAGATGTAGCATTGAGGAGTGTAGAGGAAGAGGAGGGAGATACTCACAGGATGGAGATGTAGTATTGAGGAGTGTAGAGGGAAAGGAGGGAGATACTCACAGGATGGAGATGTAGTATTGAGGAATGTAGAGGAAGAGGAGGGAGATGACAGGATGGAGATGTAGTATTGAGGAGTGTAGAGGAAGAGGAGGGAGATACTCACAGGATGGAGATGTAGTATTGAGGAATGTAGAGGAAGAGGAGGGAGATGACAGGATGGAGATGTAGTATTGAGGAGTGTAGAGGAAGAGGAGGGAGATACTCACAGGATGGAGATGTAGTATTGAGGAGTGTAGAGGAAGAGGAGGGAGATGACAGGATGGAGATGTAGTATTGAGGAGTGTAGAGGAAGAGGAGGGAGATACTCACAGGATGGAGATGTAGTATTGAGGAATGTAGAGGAAGAGGAGGGAGATGACAGGATGGAGATGTAGCATTGAGGAGTGTAGAGGAAGAGGAGGGAGATGACAGGATGGAAATGTAGCATTGAGGAGTGTAGAGGAAGAGCAGGGAGATACTCACAGGATGGAGATGTAGTATTGAGGAATGTAGAGGGAGAAGAGGGAGATAATGACAGGATGGAGATGTAGTATTGAGGAATGTAGAGGGAGAAGAGGGAGATAATGACAGGATGGAGATGTAGCATTGAGGAGTGTAGAGGAAGAGGAGGGAGATGTAGTATTGAGGAATGTAGAGGAAGAGGAGGGAGATGACAGGACGGAGATGTAGCATTGAGGAGTATAGAGGGAAAGGAGTGAGATACTCACAGGATGGAGATGTAGCATTGAGGAGTATAGAGGAAGAGGAGGGAGATAATGACAGGATGGAGATGTAGTATTGAGGAATGTAGAGGGAGAAGAGGGAGATAATGACAGGATGGAGATGTAGTATTGAGGAATGTAGAGGGAGAAGAGGGAGATAATGACAGGATGGAGATGTAGTATTGAGGAATCTAGAGGAAGAGGAGGGAGATGATGACAGGATGGAGATGTAGCATTGAGGAATGTAGAGGGAGAGGAGGGAGATACTCACAAGACGGAGATGTAGTATTGAGGAATGTAGAGGAAGAGGAGGGAGATACTCACAGGATGGAGATGTAGCATTGAGGAGTGTAGAGGAAGAGGAGGGAGATGACAGGATGGAGATGTAGCATTGAGGAGTGTAGAGGAAGAGGAGGGAGATACTCACAGGATGGAGATGTAGTATTGAGGAGTGTAGAGGGAGAAGAGGGAGATAATGACAGGATGGAGATGTAGTATTGAGGAGCGTAGAGGGAGAGGAAGGAGATACTCACAGGATGGAGATGTAGCATTGAGGAGTGTAGAGGAAGAGGAGGGTGATAATGACAGGATGGAGATGTAGTATTGAGGAGTTTAGAGGAATAGGAGGGAGATGACAGGATGGAGATGTAGCATTGAGGAGTGTAGAGGAAGAGCAGGGAGATACTCACAGGATGGAGATGTAGCATTGAGGAAAGTAGAGGGAGAAGAGGGAGATAATGACAGGATGGAGATGTAGTATTGAGGAATGTAGAGGGAGAAGAGGGAGGTAATGACAGGATGGAGATGTAGTATTGAGGAATCTAGAGGAAGAGGAGGGAGATTCTCACAGGATGGAGATGTAGCATTGAGGAGTGTAGAGGAAGAGGAGGGAGATAATGACAGGATGGAGATGTAGCATTGAGGAGTGTAGAGGAAGAGGAGGGAGATGACAGGACGGAGATGTAGTATTGAGGAATGTAGAGGAAGAGGAGGGAGATACTCACAGGATGGAGATGTAGTATTGAGGAGTGTAGAGGAAGAGGAGGGAGATAATGACAGGATGGAGATGTAGTATTGAGGAGTGTAGAGGAAGAGGAGGGAGATGACAGGACGGAGATGTAGCATTGAGCAGTATAGAGGGAGAGGAAGGAGATACTCACAGAACGGAGATGTAGCATTGAGGAGTGTAGAGGAAGAGGAGGGAGATGACAGGATGGAGATGTAGCATTGAGGAGTGTAGAGGAAGAGGAGGGAGATGACAGGACGGAGATGTAGTATTGAGGAATGTAGAGGAAGAGGAGGGAGATACTCACAGGATGGAGATGTAGTATTGAGGAATGTAGAGGGAGAAGAGGGAGATAATGACAGGATGGAGATGTAGTATTGAGGAGTGTAGAGGAAGAGGAGGGAGATAATGACAGGATGGAGATGTAGTATTGAGGAGTGTAGAGGGAGAGGAAGGAGATACTCACAGGATGGAGATGTAGCATTGAGGAGTGTAGAGGGAAAGGAGGGAGATACTCACAGGATGGAGATGTAGCATTGAGGAGTGTAGAGGAAGAGCAGGGAGATACTCACAGGATGGAGATGTAGCATTGAGGAGTGTAGAGGAAGAGGAGGGAGATGACAGAATGGAGATGTAGCATTGAGGAGTGTAGAGGAAGAGGAGGGAGATGACAGGATGGAGATGTAGCATTGAGGAGTGTAGAGGAAAAGGAGGGAGATGACAGGACGGAGATGTAGCATTGAGGAGTATAGAGGGAGAGGAAGGAGATACTCACATGATGGAGATGTAGCATTGAGGAGTGTAGAGGGAAAGGAGGGAGATACTCACAGGATGGAGATGTAGTATTGAGGAGTGTAGAGGGAGAAGAGGGAGATAATGACATGATGGAGATGTAGTATTGAGGAGTGTAGAGGAAGAGGAGGGAGATAATGACAGGATGGAGATGTAGTATTGAGGAATGTAGAGGGAGAGGAAGGAGATACTCACAGGATGGAGATGTAGTATTGAGGAATGTAGAGGAATAGGAGGGAGATACTCACAGGATGGAGATGTAGTATTGAGGAATGTAGAGGGAGAGGAAGGAGATACTCACAGGATGGAGATGTAGTATTGAGGAGTGTAGAGGAAGAGGAGGGAGATGACAGGACGGAGATGTAGCATTGAGGAGTGTAGAGGAAGAGGAGGGAGATACTCACAGGACGGAGATGTAGCATTGAGGAGTGTAGAGGAAGAGGAGGGAGATACTCACAGGATGGAGATGTAGCATTGAGGAGTGTAGAGGAAGAGGAGGGAGATGACAGGATGGAGATGTAGCATTGAGGAGTGTAGAGGAAGAGCAGGGAGATACTCACAGGATGGAGATGTAGCATTGAGGAGTGTAGAGGGAGAAGAGGGAGATAATTACAGGATGGAGATGTAGTATTGAGGAGTATAGAGGGAGAGGAAGGAGATACTCACAGGACGGAGATGTAGCATTGAGGAGTGTAGAGGAAGAGGAGGGAGATGACAGGATGGAGATGTAGCATTGAGGAATGTAGAGGGAGAGGAAGGAGATACTCACAGGACGGAGATGTAACAGTAGAGCATATAGGTACACTTAAGCGAATCGGCTATTTTACTACTACCTGCTCTGCGACCTCCCGGACGCTCTGCACACTTGTCCCATATAAGTGACCATTATACTGTCCAGCTTCAATAAACTTGTGACTCTGAATGTCTTTCTCCATCTTCTCCCGAGAGGAGACAAAGTGATAGTCTCTACCATCCACCTCGTAGTCCCTCTTGGGGCGCGTCGTATCTGGAAGAGGAGGTCAGTTTTTAGATTGTGGGGTGTCAGAGAGCCTGCAGAGTTATATTTAGGCTGTGATGACCCAGCCTGTTTATATTGATCTTGTCATCATCTTGATTATTGATCAGAAATAATTGATGACTCGCAGTATTTACAAAGCACAGATTTCCTCTCCTCTATCACACAGTGGAACGTTTTCTTTTAATAAACATTAATCCCGAGTTCTGTGTATCTGAGCCCAACAAAAAAAACTCATATATTGCAGCTTGTTAGTTCTTTGATGAAAAAGCTACATTCGTTTTTTTCCCAGACATTTCCGTGTATTTTTACCTGGTGATCCTGCGGATAACATACATCCTGACCTCGGGTGGGTCGGTTTATTCCTCCTCAGTAACTATAAAGGATGCAACGGCTGCCACCCAGACAAGAACCGTGCATACCGTACGATACATGGCTCTATATTTAGGATGTATCCGGTCTATAAACCAAAGGCTCTGGATGGACAGTTGGATAAATGGCTCTATATTTAGGATGTATCTGGTCTATAAACCAAAGGCTCTGGATGGACAGTTGGATAAATGGTTCTATATATAGGACGTATCCAGTCTATAAACCAAAGGCTCTGGATGGACAGTTGGATAAATGGCTCTATATATAGGACGTATCCAGTCTATAAACCAGAGGCTCTGGATGGACAGTTGGATAAATGTTTCTATATTTAGGATGTATCCGGTCTATAAACCAGAGGCTCTGGATGGACAGTTGGATAAATGGTTCTATATTTAGGATGTATCCGGTCTATAAACCAGAGGCTCTGGATGGACAGTTGGATAAATGGTTCTATATTTAGGATGTATCCGGTCTATAAACCAGAGGCTCTGGATGGACAGTTGGATAAATGGTTCTATATTTAGGATGTATCCGGTCTATAAACCAGAGGCTCTGGATGGACAGTTGGATAAATGGCTCTATATTTAGGATGTATCCGGTCTATAAACCAGAGGCTCTGGATGGACAGTTGGATAAATGGCTCTATATTTGGTGTGACAGGAGGGCCCGTGGAACCCAGAATCCCTTGGAAAGTATGGGATACCCTTGTTTCAGCTGCCAATGCACCTCTTATGTCTAAGTTACCCTGTGTCTATTAGGGACACAGGGTGAGCAAGAAAATAATGGACATTAAGAATGTGGCTTGGGTTACTTAAAATGGAACCCTGTATATGCCATATTAGAAAGACTGACTGATTCATACTGTTAGGAGGTGCTGATGTCAACTCCAGCCACCTGTCTGTCTGTTGTCTGCTATAATGTGTTAATTAACTCTGCTATTGTGTGAAGGAGTTCTGTGTTGATTTGTGATAATGTTGATTGTGACTTCTGAGCTACAAGACGGCAAGTCTGGCCTAAAGGTCATGTCTCTGAGTCATCTAGGCTGTCTAAAGGATTGCTAATTAGCTCATGTTAATTAGGTTTCTGGTCACAGGTGTATTTTCAGAGTAATATGAGCAGGAGGTATGCACCTCCTCTTTTACTGTATAAAAGAGCCTGTATTCCTTTCAATAAATCTCATTCCTGTTTGACCGTCAACACAGAGCCTCGTCTCATGCTTGGGGGGAATTATTCGTATGGGTTTATTGTTCGGCTAATGGGAGTGTTCGGTAGCTGCCTTTGTGTTCGGGTATGGAATGTCCTAAACGACTTTAACCACTCTCATATTCGGGGTGTCATTACAATTGGTGGCAAGCAGCGGGATGATTCCCAAAGCCAGAAGGACAGCTATAAGAGGACACAGGCCAATGGAAGCACAGTATGAATGGCTAAAGCGCTCTACCCTCAAGGACTTACTGAAGAACCGGGGCCAACCGGCCAACAACTGTAAGAAGAGGGACATTATCGCAGAACTAGTCGAAATGGATAGAGCCGAAAGACCCAACATAACCGAAAGGCCCAGCGTAAAAGACAGGACACCCGAAGAGGCAAGTATTGATCGGGCTGTTAACATAAGACTGGCACATTATGGTCCTAACCCTACAGCGGAGATCATAGACCTAGTTATAGCAGCTGTGGAGGCAAATTGGCTACAGCAAAGAGGTACTGCAGCAGCAGAAGTCACAGCAGCACCAACTAAAAAGGAGAGGAGAGGTACAGATACCAGCCGCCATGGAAGAGGAATTCAGAAGGAGGTTGCGAGAGATGCAGATACAGCATAGAGGACCCGTATCAGAGCAGGTCCTGCTGGGATGGTCTGATTCTATCCGCTGTGAACTCTGGAAGAAAGCGCTTGCTCTCGAGCAGCAACACCAGGGAAAGGTTCTCCCCTCCATCCATGTAAGGTACTGGTCGCAGTATGAAGTACGAATGCTGTTATTGGGGGAACAACCGAAGCAGGAGTGGCCAGCTGAGTTAAGCAGGCTGATCCGGGCAGAGATGCCGTTGGACGAGAACTACAGAGCCCTCCGGTGGTATGTAGCCCAAGAGTGCCCGTGGTCAGCGGATGACAGCCCCACGGAAGGCTTTGAGTATGATGGCCTGGGATTGATGTATTGGAGGCTGTCCAGGGACCCTGACTTTAGGAGTGATCGGGAGTGGCGTTTGGAGGAAATAATGGAGCACAGAGAGCGAAGACTGAATGTCTTGTATGGGCACTGGGCACAGGAAGATTTGGAGTTTCTGGCCATTCAGGAATGGGAGCTGGAGATCACCTACAGACAGCTGCTAGACTCTGCTCAGCAGCAGGGTGGGGCTCCCTTTGCCTGGGACTATCAGGAAATACCAGTTGACAACTCTGAAATCCTGGCTAAAGAATCGGCAGTGGAAAATCTGGAGATTGCCATCCCCAAAGCTGAAGTGCTGACAACAGAGCAGAGTTCTGCTAACCTCTGCCCAGCACTGATAGCATCTTCTGGGTTCCACGGACAGGAGATGGTTGTGACAGGGGTCCCTTTGGGCACAGGGTGAATGAGAACCCCACTATGATCTGTGCTAATCAGATTTAATGCTGTATATACATTGTATATATTGGGTGTTGGCTGTTGGCTGTTGTGTAATATTTGCTGTGATGGGGTGGGATTGCATTCTATTGTCTATTGTGGCTTGTGGTAATTAAGTCTGCTACTGTGATGATGTGGATTTGAGCTGGTAGACTGTCTGGCTGCCTATTATGGGATGTTTAAGTGTCTTTCTGTGAGGAGGGGGGGGGGGAATCACCCCTCCTGCTAAGACTGTTTACTGAAAGAGAAGTTTGAACACACCTGACCTGTATCACCATTGTCATTGGACAGTTTAACCCGCCCTGTTCCCCAAGGATGGGAGGGAAGGGCTTTGAAGAGAAATGTGTTACCATGTGCTTGTAATAAATTCATTCCCTGTTTTTGGAACTTCAACACAGAGCGTTTGTCTCGTATGTTTGGAAGGATTAATCCTTTGGGAAGCGGTCGCCTGACTGTGAAGGATCGGCAGTGGATGTGTGTCCAGAGAGGGACTATCCTAACCCCTTTCATACTTGGGGTGCCGTTACAATGGTGAACCTCTATCTCCAGACACCAGTTGCAGAGACAGAGGATTTGATAGACTTTTCTGCTGAGGAAGAACAACCTGATGAGCCTCCAGTAGAAGAGCTCGTATCAGGGCCAAACTTTAGTGTGCTCTGTCCAGCACCAACAGCAGTATTTGTGGAGTTGCAAGGAACTTCCCCAGCTGAGGCACTGGTCACCGGACCGAGGGTCCAAGACCTCTGCCCCACACCCGTGGCAGTTCCGAAGGCTCATGGTGAGAAGGTGGCAAACACTTCCCAGTAGCCAGATGAGGGAACGGAAAAGGAAGCAGCCAGCTCACCTCCCCAATGGCAGCTGCACAGTTTGGGAGGGGAGGAGTTCAGCCTCCTGCCCCAATGGTTAGCCGAAGCAGATGATGTTGTGGAAAATTTATGAAGATGTATTTATTATGTATTGTCATGGTGTCACCCAGTGTTAGTTCTCCCGCAACCCGCTCTAAAGAGCTGACTAGGGCGGACTGACGCTGGTTGAGATAAACTTCCTGATTTGGAGAAGGGTGTTTGCGGAGTGAGGCCTTTCTGCAAACGCATTATTGGTTTAGCGGATGTATGCTCTTGTCGCCTCTCTGTCTGATCAACATTGAGGTGGTGGCATGAGCATGCACCTGCAGATAAGCTCCCCTCATCAGGAACTGTGCTCATTGGTTATTGTGTTATTATTGTATTGAATTGTGTTGTTGTTGTATTGTATCCTTTAGCTGTATTTCTTGTGTTGTCACCTCCTTATATAGACATTTCCTGTGTGGTGGGGACATCCTGTGATGTCCTCTCCCATGGAGGAGGTGATTGGCTGCTGCAGCCATCACCTCCTGTTTTGTGATAATAAAAGAGCCTGTGAGGGCGTCGGCAGTCAGTGTTTGCTGGGATGCTGAGATGAGAACATAGCAGTCTGGTGATGCTTCTTGATTTGAATGAATGAGAATCGAATGGAAGGTGAGTGAGTTTTAGCTTAAGATGCATTATTACATTAAGACAGAATCTGTGTTTATTAGCACAGGCAAAATGGCTGGGTGCTCTGCATACAACCTTTTTTGCCATGTCAGATGGCAGGCCAACGGTAGCACTAATTACGGCCTCTTTCAGCATCGGATCAGCAGAGGGGGAGAATGGACGCACGTCCCGATGCATAGGGAGGCTATGCTTTGTAAAAGAACACATTTTTCATCTTTTTAAAAAATGCTGTGAATTTGATCGTATGTGTATGTGTGATTTTGTCATATATCGTTTGTCTGTTGTATCAGAGATGTGTGAGTGTGTGTGAATGTGTGGGTTTTGTATGGTGTTTAACTGACCAGAAGGAATGTTTGTTTGGGAAGACTGTGTGTGATTGGATTGTTTGTCTGATGCAGGACACGTGTCCCCATGAGTGAGATTGAAGTTGTGTAGAGGTGGCTGTTTGGAAAAGTGACCTTTGTGCAATGAATTGAGCAGCTTGTGCAGCCAGGCATGGCTACTGCATTGTTCAAAGATGGCCGCTGCATTGAGCCATGTGCTTGAATGGGGGTGGGGAGACCAGTGTTGGTGGGTCTCTGTGTATCTTTTGACTACAAGTTTATGATGCATATGGAAACTGTATACTGTCTATGATTTGTAAGTATAGACGTGGGATTTAGTGCAGCCTGCAATACATGTGGGCAGCTGAGCTGTTTGTATTTCTCAATGTCTGGTCCCTGTGTGCCATGTGCTTTAGTGGGGGGAGGGGGAGACCAGTGTTGATGGGTTTCTTTTTATCTGTTGACTTTCCAATTTTCAGAACAAAGTTGTGTGTAGTGTTTGTGATCTATATGAAAAATAGAAATGGATAGATTGTGATTTTTTGCCTTTTTGAATGTGCTGTTTAGTTGGCCAAGGGTCCGAGTTGAAGTAACTAAAGTGCATGTCTATGGTTAAGTGTGAATCTCAATTGTGTAGTCTGTCTTTGTAGAGAAAAACATTTTTGGTTTTCTAGTGAAGAGATCCTGGTTTTGGCGGGAAAAACTGCATTTGGTGGCCATGTTGTCCATGCGGCATGTCGGCCATCTTGAGAGGTGCAGGCTGTTTGGTCTGTGGGTCATCCTATAAGGGAAGGTGCAGCCACCTTTCCTTTGGGTGTGATACCATGTGACCGTGCTGTGGCATTCGTCGGCTATCTTGCTGGTGGAGTTTCTCAGCCTTTGGGGCAAATTTCGATGTTTGGTGCAAATTTAGTAGTGCGGTCTTTTCTGTGTTGGAATGTGGTGGACACCATTTTTGTTTTCCTTTGTGTGTGGGAACCCATGTGGTCTTGTGTTTTTTTTTTTTTGTATTTAAGTGTTCATTTGATGTCCCATGTTTGTCAGTTTTTGTGGGAAGAGGTTTTTGGCTAGCAGGGAAGTTTGTGCTGATTTTGGCGAAATCAAAAACTGCCTTTCATGCGCTAATGGCACCATTTTGTAGTGGCCCGGCTTTTTGTCGGCCATCTTGAGAGGCTGTTTTGTTGTTGAATTTGCTAGTTTGAATGGTTTTTCTAAGCATCGCCTCTTGAGTTGAGTAGAGTGGTATCTTGATATAGCGCGGTCTTACCCCGAGGGGTCCCAACGCGCTTGGGGACACATGCACATTCTGGGGCCCATATATGGACGAGATCTGGTTGACCTACCAGCATATCTTTGGAGTGTGAGAGGTAACCGGAGTACCCGGAGGAAACCGACGCAGGCACAGGGAGAAATTGCAAACTCCAGGCAGATGGTGTTAGGATGGGGATTTCTCTGTTTTCATTTAAGTGAATGTAAGCTATTACAGGTTTAGCTGACTTTGCAGTATATGAGCGGCGGTTTTTGTATTGGATTTTGGTTGTAAGTGGAATCCCTACTTTACACTGAATTTTGATAGATTGTAAGACTAACTTTAACTGAGTTTTTTTACAGTGGTGTGTGTTTTTATGTTTAAATATTTGGGAGTTTCCCAGAAGGCAATTCATTGTTTTTGTAGGTCTCGAAACTTGTGGTTTGACTTCCAAGTCAAGGGTGATTCCCTCCATTTGCAAAGGGGGGTTTATTCCATCCTTTCCTTTGCCAAGGTTTTTTTAAATTGTTGAAATATATATGATGTTTAGCCATAGATTTTTTGGTGTGTTGATAGACAAGGTGATGGGGCTAGGCTCCCCCTCCCCCTCCCTCTTCCTGTACATTGACGTGTAAATAAACCATTTTTTTTTAGAGCTGAGCATGCCACAGGAAGTTCTTTTCAGCATTTATGTATCAACGGGAAGTTGGTGGGACAACACACACAAATAGTAGGAGGTATTCAGATAGAAACAAGTCCTTTAAACATGCTAAAGTCATACACAGACAAGCAGGCAGGTTAGGCAGAAGAGTAGTCCTTAGGATAAGCCGGGGGTCATACACAGGCAAGCAGGCTGATTAGGCAGAAGAGTAGTCCTTAGGGTAAGCAGGGTCAGAGCCAGGAGAAGATCAGGGTAAGCCAAGGAACAATCCGGGTCACAGCAAGACAACAGGAAACAGGAAACAGGAAACAGGTGCAGGTTCAGGAACTTAGGGAGAGCTGAAGACAATCCAGCAATTTGGGTCAGACAGAGGCAGCCTTATATAGGCCAGCAGGGAGAACCATCTGTCACATGATGCGCCTATGGCGCCCATTTCATTTACTGGCAAGATTGCCAGTACTTCCACGGCCTATTCCCTGACATTGCCCCCCCCTAAGGGGCAGTCTCCGGATGCCCAATCTAGCCATTCTCTCAGAGTGTCTGCTGTGAAAGGCTTGTACTAGTTGAGGGGCATGTATATTGCTTGAGGGCTCCCAGGAATTATCCTCTGGAGGGTACCCCTTCCACTTGATGATGTACTGTACTTGTCGCCCTCTTTTCCTGCAATCCAAGATGGTCTCTACCTCAAATTCGGTCTCACCTCCTACTAAGACTGGAGGTGGTGGCAATTCTTCTCTTTCCGGGAAGGGACTGGGAACTGTTGGTTTCAACAGTGAAGCATGAAATACCAGGTGAATTTTGTAGGAACTGGGCAATGCCAATTCAAAGGCTACTGGATTTACCACCTTCTTGATCTTAAAAGGACCAATGAATCTTGGTCCCAGTTTTCGTGATGGACATGAGTTTGAGGTTTATTGCGGAGAGCCAAACTTCATCTCCTACCTCAAAAGTAGGGCTGTCTTTTCTCCCTCTGTCATGATATTTCTTGTAACTATCTTGCCCCTATTGCATGGCTTCCCGAAGTTGTTGATAATTAGATTGGATGAATTTTATCCTGTCCTGGACTGCAGGTATGGATGTTTCTGGAATGGAATTGGGTAAGAATGATGGGTGAAAGCCATAATTGTCCCAGAAGGGAGTTTGATTAGTGGTAGTATGTAAAGAGTTATTGTAGGCAAATTCCACACAAGGGAGAAGAAAGGACCAGTCGTCTTGAGAACAGGTGCAGAAACAGCAAAGATATTGTTCCAGCGTCTGATTTGTCCTTTCAGTCTGGTCATTGCTCTGTGGATGATAGGCAGATGAAAGGCATACTTCAATTGCTAAAGATTTACAGAGATCCTTCCAGAATTTAGAAGTAAATTGTACTCCTCTATCAGATACAATGCTATCTGGTAATCCATGTAACCTGACAATTTCTTTAATGAAAATATTCGCTGTGTCAACAGCAGAGGAAATGCCAACCATAGGTAAGAAATGTGCCATTTTTGAAAGACGATCCACCACTACCAAAATAGTAGTAAAACCTTCGGAAGGGGGCAAGTCTACGTTGAAGTCCATCTAAATCTTTCTCCAGGGCTGTTCTGGGATGGGCAAAGGTCTCAACAGGCCCCAAGAGTTGGTATTGGCCCCTTTATTACGTTGACAAATGGTACATGACCTGACATAGTCTTTACAATCTTGCTTCCAGCTTGGCCATCAGAAGGAGCGCTGTATAAGCTCCGAGGTTTTCTGAACCTTAAAATGACCAGCAAGCTTATGGTCGTGGAAAGTCCTTAAGACTTGGTGTCTCACTTGTTGAGGGACGAATATCTTGCCTTCGAAACCAAAGTAATCCTTCCTGATTTGCCAGAGAAGGTACCTCTGGTTCAGTACACTGCCTGGAAGCTTGCCTAATTGCTGTCTTTAGGTCAGGATGTATAAGCAAAAAGTTTTGCTCGGGCAGGATGGTACCTGGTTGAACTGTTTCGAGAACATCTGGGAACATTCTAGACAAAGCATCGGCTTTCCTGTTCTTAGAGCCAGGACGGTAGGAAATGTGGAAGTTGAACCTGGAGAAGAACAATGCCCACCGAGCTTGACGAGGTCTTAAATGTCTGGCTGTTCTAAGATACTCCAGGTTCTTGTGATCCGTAAAAATCATAATAGGGTGAGCAGCTCCCTCCAGTAGGTACCCCCATTCTTCTAAAGCAAATTTGATGGCCAATAGTTCCCGATCGCCCACGTCATAGTTCTTCTCTGGTGGAATCTACTTCCGTGAGGCAAAGGCTACAGGGTGGAAGAGTGACTTAGGCCCTTGACGTTGGGACAAGATCGCCCCTGTGGCTATTTCTGAGGCGTCTACCTCCAGCACATAAGGTAGAGCCGGATCAAGATGTTGCAGTACTGGAGCGGAAATTAACAACTTCTTCAGTGTATCGAAGGACACTTGGGCTTCTTGAGGCCACTGAAATCGAACCTGCTAGCGAGTCAACTGGGTAATGGGTGCTATTATAGCAGAAAATCCCTTCACAAACCGTCAATAGAAATTGGCAAAACATAGTTACATAGTTAGTCAGGTTGAAAAAAGACAAGTCCATCCAGTTCAACCATAAAAAAATTCAATAATAATATCATACAATCCCATATACCTAATTCTATACCCACAGTTGATCCAGAGGAAGGCGAAAAACCCCAGCAGAGCATGATCCAATTTGCTACAGCAGGGGACAAAATTCCTCCCTGATCCCCCGAGAGGCAATCAGATATTCCCCGGATCAACTTTACCTATACATGTCAGTACCCAGTTATATTCTGTACATTTAGGAAAGAATCCAGACCTTTCTTATAGCAATCTACTGAGCCGGCCAGAACCACCTCTGCAGGGAGTCTATTCCACATTTTCACAGCTCTTAGGCCTCGTACACACGACCCCGATTTTCGAGTAAATCGGTCGTGTGTACGCGGCTATCGGGTTTCTCGTCGAGAAAACCGACAAGTAACCTCGACGAGAAAATAGAGAACCTGCTCTCTATTTTCTCGTCGAGATTCTCGTCAGCCTGTTTCTCGACGAGAAAAGTGAGTGTGTGTACACTTACCTGTCCGCCGGGAAGCCCGCGCATGTTCGAAATGAATTCGACGCATGCGCGGTAGCTTCCTAGGCATACGTAGGGTATACCAAGATGGCGGCGACGGCATCGAATGTGACGAGCGCATGCTCGTCGTAGTCGATGACGTCACCGCGTACGCTCCATTCAAAGAACCGCGGGTTCTTTGAATCGAGCGTGTGTACACTCGGCCGGGACAAGTTTCTTGTCCAAGAATCTCGTCGAAAAAAACGACATGTTTTTTTCGACGAGAATCTCGGCAGTGTGTACGAGGCTTCACTGTGAAGAAACCTTTCCATATTTGGAGGTGAAATCTCTTTTCCTCTAGAAGCAAAGAGTGCCCCCTTGTCCTTTGTGTTGACCGTAAAGTGAATAACTCAACACCAAGTTCACTATATGGACCCCTTATATATTTGTACATGTTGATCATATCCCCCCTTATTCTCCTTTTCTCAAGAGAGAATAAATTCAGTTCCTCTAATTTTTCCTCATAGCTGAGCTCCTCCTGGCCCCTTATCAGTTTGGTTGCCCTTCTCTGCACTTTCTCCAGTTCCCTGATATCCTTTTTGAGAACTGGGGCCCAAAACTGAACTGCATATTCCAGATGAGGTCTTACTAATGATTTGTACAGATGATGTCTCTCTCTCTGGAGTCCATACCTCTCTTATACAAGATAGGACTTTGCTCGCTTTGGAAACCGCAGCTTGGCATTGCATGTTATTATTGAGCTTATGATCTACCAAAACCCCCAGATCCTTCTCCACTACAGATCCCCCCAGATCCTTCACCACTACGGATCCCCCCCAGATCCTTCTCCACTACAGATCCCCCCCAGATCCTTCTCCACTACGGATCCTCCCACATCCTTCTCCACTACGGATCCCCCCAGATCCTTCTCCACTACGGATCTCCCCCACATCCTTCTCCACTACGGATCCCCCCAGATCCTTCTCCACTACGGATCCCCCCACATCCTTCTCCACTACGGATCCCCCCAGATCCTTCTCCACTACGGATCCCCCCATTTGTACTCCCCCTAGTATGTATGATGCATTCATATTCTTAGCCCCCAAGTGCATAACTTTACATTTATGAACATTAAACCTCATCTGCCACATAGTCGCCCAATTAGACAGAGCATTGAGGTCGGCTTCTAAATTGGCGACATCCTGTAAGGACGTTATTCCACTGCATAGCTTGGTGTCATCTGCAAAGACAGAAATTTTACTTTTGATCTCAGACCCAATATCATTTATAAAGATATTAAAAAGTAAGGGTCCCAACACTGAACCTTGGGGTACACCACTGATAACCTTAGACCATTCAGAGTAAGAATCATTAACCACGACTCTCTGAATTCTGTCTTTTAGACAGTTTTCTATCAATTTACAAACTGATACAAACGAATAAATCGTTGGACACCCTTTTTATCTACAGGGGCTGGCCACTCCAGAATTGCCTTGACCTTTTGTGGATCCATTGCAATTCCCACGGTGGAGATGACAAATCCTAAAAACTGAACAACTGGTCTTTCGAAATCGCACTTCTCTGCTTTTACATAAAGTCCATGTTCCCGGAGAGTTGAAAGTACTTTCTTTACATGGTTTTGGTGAAGTTCCAATGTGGCAGAGAAGATGAGAATGTCATCAAGATAGACAATCATAAAGTTATCAAGATATTCCCTAAAGATGTCATTTACCAAATTTTGAAAAGTAGCCGGAGCGTTACAGAGTCCAAATGGCATGACGAGGTACTCAAAATGGCCAAATCGAGATCTGAAAGCTGTCTTCCACTCGTCCCCCTCCCAGATTCGTACAAGATTATAGGCTCCCCGTAGGTCCAGTTTAGTGAAAATGCAGGCAGTTCAGAACCTCTGGAATAGTTCAGGAATGAGGGAGAGCGGGTAGCGATTTTTGATGGTAATCTTGTTGAGAGCTCTATAATCTACACAGGGTCTCAAGGTGCCGTCCTTCTCAACAAAGAATATTCCAGCTCCGGCCGGGGATGAGGAAGGGCGAATGAAACCCTTCTCGAGGTTTTCGTCGATATAAGTCCGTAAAGCTTCTAACTCGACCTCTGATAGGGGGAATATTCGGCCAAATGGGATTTCAGCTCCGGGTAATAATTCAATTAGACAATCATAAGGCTGATGTGGAGGGAGTTTGTCTGCTTTCTTTTTATCAAAAATGTCCATAAACTCTTGGTATGCTGGAGGGACATTTTGATGTTCATTAGAAGTAGGTTGAATTGTCAGGCAGTTGGCTGATTTGAAAGTCCTTGGGACAAGACAATGTTGGGAACAATAAGCAGAAGGGAAGGATATCTCTTTCGTGCCCCAATCTATGTGTTTAATTATGGGCCTGTAGCCACGGAAGTCCTAGAATAATAGGAAACATAGGTGAACAGATGATGTCAAAACGGATAAATTCTTGGTGGCCGGAATCTGTAGTGGTGAGAATGGGCCTGGTTTCCTGGGTAACGGGTCCAGAGCAGGGTAGAGAGCCATCTGCTAGGTGTATTTTGAGGCTCTGCTTTTTCTTGTGGAGTGGAATACAAAGTCTCTTTGCCAAGGAGGAGTCCAGGAAGCAGCTACATGCCCAGGAGTCAACGATGGCTTGGGATCGAATCTCCTCTTCCGTCACCTGCAGGGAGACTGGGAGGACCAGATGAGAAGAGATAGGTCTGGCCACCTGACAATTTAGCGTATGCTGTCGACGAGACTTACTGGGCCTCACAGGGCAATTTAATAGAAAGTGGCCGGCTCCTCCGCAATACAGGCAAAGATTGGCCTAACGGCGGCGTTGCTTCTCATCAAAAGTCAAGGGAGAATAGACCAGACCAAGTTGCATGGGTTCACATTTGGAAGCAGGAGAAGAGAAAGGGGCAGGTGGAGTGGAATAAACTGGTGGAACTTTAGGTAACATCTAGGTAGGCCAGGAAGTCTGGAAACGTTCAGACCACCGCTATCGCAGGTGCCTGTCCAGCTTGATGGCTGGTTGGATTGGGCCCTCCAGGATAGCTGCGGTCTCAACTCGGGCCAGTTCATCCTTAAGAGCCTCTGAAAGGCCATGGCGATATTGATACTTGAGAGTGGCCTCGTTCCACCCGGTGTCAGCAGATCATTTACGAAAGTCCACAGTATTGTCCTCAACCGGGCGTTTACCTTGGGCCAGTGTGTGCAAGATGGTTTCAGCAGTGGCCGTACGCTGTGGGTCGTCATAAAGCTAGAGCCATTGATTTCAGGAAAGTATCTACAGAATCTAATACAGGGCTTTTCTATTCAAGCAAGTTGTGGGCCCAGGCCTGGGGCTCTTCTCACAGCAAAGAGACAAGGCAGTGTTTCTCAACTCCAGTCCTCAAGGCGCACCAACAGGTCATGTTTTCAGGATTTCCCTTAGATAAAACAGCTGTGGTAATTACTAAGGCAGTAAAACAGTAGAATCACCGGTGCAAAATAATGGAAATCTTGAAAACTTGACCTGTTGGTGCGCCTTGAGGACTGGAGTTGAGAAACACTGAGATAAGGAATCCCACCTTTACAGACTCTGCAAAGAAAGTTCTGGGTTGGAGAGCTAGGTACAGTAGGCAAGCATTTCTGAAGGCTCTGAACTTCTTCCGATCACCCCTGAAACGTTCAGGTGTGGGGACTCTTGGTTCAGGGGGAGTCATTACCACAGTAGGATTCGAGCTGGCCTGTTCTTGTGGAGAGGAAGCTTGGGCTGCACTGGTAGATAAGGAGCATGGGTCTGCAGGCGCCGGTGATACAGTCAGATGCTGCAGCCGCCCCTCTAGTTGAAAATATCCCTCTTGAAGTCTCTGTACTGCTTGGGTAAGGGTGGTAACTTGCTGGCATAGGGCCTCGAGTGGGGAACCAACTCTGTCGGCCTCTGACATGGCTGGATTGTACTATCAGGTTACCTTTCTGAGGCCGAGATGCTGAGAGCGGCTCCCCTTGCGGCTGAGCGCAGTATATCCCTGAAGTTGGCACAGCGGGTATAGTGCTCAAAGAAGCACCGGTTGCCAGCAGATGATCACTTGCAGGCAACTTGAGGAGGTTACTTGAAGCAGTCCTTAAGGAGTGTGGACAGGATACAGGGCGTAGGGCATCCAGTGAAGTCAGCAAAGGCCTGGCCGAGGATCCAACACCAGTGATCATACACGGGTAGGTAGACTGGTGTTGGAAGTAGCAAAGTCTCTAAGGCTGGCCAGGGTCACACACAAATAGCAGAGGTATTCAGATAGAAACAAGTCCTTTAAACAGGCTAAGGTCATACACAGACAAGCAGGCAGGTTAGGCAGAAGAGTAGTCCTTAGGCAAGCAGGCTGATTAGGCAGAAGAGTAGTCCTTAGGGTAAGCAGGGTCAGAGCCAGGAGAAGATCAGGGTAAGCCAAGGAACAATCCGGGTCACAGCAAGACAACAGGAAACAGGAAACAGGTGCAGGTTCAGGAACTCAGGGAACTCAGGGAGAGCTGAAGACAATCCAGCAATTTGGGTCAGACAAAGGCAGCCTTATATAGGCCAGCAGGGGGAACCATCTGTCACATGAGGCGCCTATTTCATTTACTGGCAAGATTGCCAGTACTTCCACGGCCTATTCCCTGACACAGCAGGACAGAGTACTGCAGACCCCTGCTCTACACCCGTGGCAGTTTCAGAGGCCCGAGGTGAGAAGGTGATGGTTCCTCTCTCCCAGTGGATTTCAGAGATGCAGTTAGAAGAAGCAACCATTTCCCCTCCCAAAAAGGGTGCGTGCACCTGGGAGACAATACCAGTGAAAGGGAGTTCCAAAAGCAGACGGCACCCCAGAATGATGACACCAACCCAGCTGAAGCACTGGCAACCGGGCAGAGTGCTACCAACCTCTGCCCAGCACCCGCCTCCCTCCCGAACAGTTAGCCGGAGCAGATGGTGTAGGGTTTCCAGCAGAAGGGCTGGCAACAGGGCAGAGTACTGCTGGCCTCTGCCCCCAACTAACAGAGGTCAAATTTCCTGTAAAAGGTGGATGGGGCTTCTGTCCCCACCTGTATACCCCAGGGATGCTTGGCAGTCGGCCCAGATCCCCAAATGCATGACGGAGCGAGCCCAACCACCCTGTCTTCTCTCCAGCGGCTAAAGGGAATCCAGGGGGAAGGACCAGTCCGCACTTCCCCCCAGCAGCGGGTATGTTCTCTGAGAGAGGCAAAGGTTGGCTGGGTGAGTAATACTCTGTTTGGAACAATTTGTTTGGAGTACTGTGTGGATACCGGCATTGGGGGACTGTAACTATGGACTAACTTCGGAGTCAGCCCGTCTGGGGTCTCCTCCTATGTTAGTCACCTGCCGAAAGGGGAGAGATGTGACGGGAGGGCCCGTGGAACCCAGAATTCCTTGGAAAGTATCCCTTGTTTCAGCTCCCTATGCACCTCTTATGTCTAAGTCACCCTGTGTCTATTAGGGACACAGGTTGAGCAAGAAAACAATGGACATTAAGAATGTGGCTTGGGTTACTTAAAATGGAACCCTGTATATGCCATATTAGAAAGACTGACTGATTCATACTGTTAGGAGGTGCTGATGTCAACTCCAGCCACCTGTCTGTCTGCTATAATGTGTTAAAGGAGTTGTAAAGGTACATTTTTTATTTTCTAAATAGGTTCCTTTAACCTCCCTAGCGGTAATCCCGAGCGTGACTCGGGGTTGTTTTTTTATGCTAGGATCGGTAACCCCGAGTCACGCTCGGGGTAGACATTGCAGAGCTCGCAGCGGAGTTTCCCTACCTTCTCCTGGCGATCCAGCGATGATGTCCTCTGCTGTGATCGCCAGCGAGATCTCCGGCGAGTGTCGGCACTTTCGACCCCATCTGACTTCCTAGTTCCGTTCCCTGCGAGCCGCAGCGGCGCATGGGAGCGGAACTGGGCGGCAAATTCAAAAAGGTAAACACATAGTATACATACAGTATACTGTAATCTTACTGATTACAGTACTGTATGTAATAATTACACACCCCCTTGGTCCCTAGTGGTCTGCCCAGTGTACTGCATGCACTTTTATATAATAAAAATCGTTCTTTCTGCCTGGAAACTGGAGATTGTCCATAGCAACTAAAAAGTGTCCCTTTATGTCAAAAGTGGTTTTAGACCAACTAGAAAGCAGCGATAATAAATTAGAATCACTCGCAGAATTGAGCGATAGCGATTTGTGGGGAAATTCATCATCAAACACTAAATCTAATGACAGCGACAATTCTGCAACTGAGCAAATTTCAGTGTTTTTGATTTGATTACATTATTGAATAATTTTTATTATAATTAGATTACTATTTTTTATAATTATTTATAGTTATTTATTATATTATAATTTATAATTTTGTGTTTCATATTTATCATACCCGGGATGTTTACTAGACTCTGGTTTGCTTAGGTTTAAGTAAGTAATTACTAAGAATCGCAGGCCTATAATACATAACACCAAATTTTCATGCAAAATAATTGTACCGCTTTTGGTACATAATTCCAGAAAGAATCATACCGCCAGGGAGGTTAAGCTAGTGCATTGTTGCTTCACTTACCTTTTCCTTAGATTTCCCTTCTAAATATTTTTTTTCTTTGTTTTCTTTGTCTGAATTTCTCACTTCCTGTTTATCCTCAGTAAGCTGTTCAGTAAGCTGTTCTGGATGACTCCACACCACTCGGATGATGGTGTGGAGTTCAGTGAGGAGAAACAGGAAGTGAGAAATTCTGACAAAGAAAACAAACATTTAGAAGGTAAATCAAAGGAAAAGGTCAGTGAAGCAACAATGCACTAGCTTAAAGGAACCTATTTAGAAAATAAAAAATGTACCTTTACAACTCCTTTAATTAACTCTGCTATTGTGTGAAGGAGTTCTGTGTTGATTTGTGATAATGTTGATTGTGACTTCTGAGCTACAAGACGGCAAGTCTGGCCTAAAAGTCATGTCTCTGAGTCATCTAGGCTGTCTTAAGGATTGCTCATTAGCTCATGTTAATTAGGTTTCTGGTCACAGGTGTATTTTCAGAGTAATATGAGCAGGAGGTATGCACCTCCTCTTTTACTGTATAAAAGAGCCTGTATTCCTTTCAATAAAGGTCATTCCTGCTTGACCCTCAACAGCTTCGTCTCATACTTGAGGGAGAATTATTCGCATGGGTTTCTTGTTCGGCTAATGGGAGTGTTCGGTAGCTGCCTTTGTGTTCAGGTATGGAATGTCCTAAACGACTTTAACCCCTCTCATACTCGGGGTGTCGGTACATTTAGGAAGTATCCGGTCTATAAACCAGAGGCTCTGGGTGGACAGTTGGATAAATGGCTCCATATTTAGGATGTATCCGGTCTATAAACCAGAGGATCTGGGTGGACAGTTGGATAAACGTACAGTATATGAAGTAATAATTGTGGCCATTGTGTATTATGGTGGGATGTTTTCACCTCTTTGCTGTGTAGAATCAAAGCTTTCTACAAACAACTTGTCAGCCTGTGTGATGAATCCTTGTCCTCAACAGGACTATGTCCGCTGTAAATGCTTCCTCTGTCCAGAACCAGCACTATCCAAGACTCTTTAGCCCACCCAGTCACCAGCCGCACTTCATTGTAGGGTAAAAACCAGCAGACTCTTTATTCCAGCACATGTTACAACAGATGAAATAACTCAGAGACACTTCCCCCCCCCCCACCCCGGGTTAAACTGTCCAATGACAAAAGACACACAGGTCAGGTGTATTCAAACTTCTCATCAGTAAACAGTCTTATCAGCAGGGGGGCTGCTGGAGGTATCCCCCCTCCCTTTCCTCAAAGCAAACACACTTACACATCCCATAATATTTGAGGCAGACAGCCACAATAGAACAATAGAATACAGTCACACCCCAAACGATCACAGTAAAGAGTACACAACAAAATGAGACAGTATACAATATATACACACACACACAACATTCCAATGTGGCTGTACCGTGAGTCCGATTAGTACAGATCAGACTGGATTTCTCGGTCACCCGGTGCCCCTATTAGAGACACGGGGTGATTTACACATAAGAGGGCCTGTGCAAGCTGGACACAACGTTTCCAGAGCTCTCCAAGGTATGCCGAGTTGCCCAAACCCCCCACCCAAAGTGACTTCCGTCACAGCCTGTAAGAAATTAAACCCACCAATAGAAATACTTACGTGGGACACATGAGCCAAACTTATCCGGAAACTCGGAAAGAAGGTCATCGTTTACTCTGTCCTTCCCGGGACCCAGGATTATGATGGGACGAGCATAATGAACTGAAGAGAGAAAAAGTGAAAGTCCTGAGATTAGTGACATCAGAGATAAAACATTCAAATCTCCGTACACCCAGCGTGGACTCCCGGGCAGTGCGTGTGGTTCAAATGAAAAAACCTGGGAAGTCCATTACAAAGCTTCCACCATTGGAATGCCACACAGATTATAGATGTATTGAGACTTTAAAATGAGTGTCTGATAGAAGACACCTACCTTCCATCTGTGCAACGGATTCATAACTAAGTACTATGTCTTCCCGATCTTAAAAAGGAAAATAGGAGAATCATTAGAGGCACCAAAATCATTAACAGCGCAAAATCATTCACAAATATGCACCACAACACCATGCACACAAGAGGAATAGAGGGATAGGGGACGGGATGGAGGAATAGAGGGATAGGGGACGGGATGGAGGAATAGAGGGATAGGGGACGGGATGGAGGAATAGAGGGATAGGGGACGGGATGGAGGAATAGAGGTATAGGGGACGGGATGGAGGAATAGAGGGATAGGGGACGGGATGGAGGAATAGAGGGATAGGGGACGGGATGGAGGAATAGAGGGATAGGGGACGTGATGGAGGAATAGAGGGATAGGGGACGGGATGGAGGAATAGAGGGATAGGGGACGGGATGGAGGAATAGAGGGATAGGGGACGTGATGGAGGAATAGAGGGATAGGGGACGGGATGGAGGAATAGAGGTATAGGGGACGGGATGGAGGAATAGAGGGATAGGGGACGGGATGGAGGAATAGAGGGATAGGGGACGGGATGGAGGAATAGAGGGATAGGGGACGGGATGGAGGAATAGAGGGATAGGGGACGGGATGGAGGAATAGAGGTATGGGGACGGGATGGAGGAATAGAGGGATATACAGGACAGGATAAAATTGAGGTATATTAGGAGGGAGATACAGACAGGGTGGAGGTGAAGAAGTGGGGTACACAGACAGGGTGGAGGTGAAGAAGTGGGGTATACAGACAGGATGGAGGTGAAGAAGTGGGGTACACAGACAGGGTGGAGGTGAAGAAGTGGGGTACACAGACAGGGTGGAGGTGAAGAAGTGGGGTATACAGACAGGATGGAGGTGAAGAAGTGGGGTACACATACAGGGTGGAGGTGAAGAAGTGGGAGTACACAGGCAGGATGGGGGTGAAGAAGTGGGGGTACACAGGGTGGAGGTGAAGAAGTGGGGGTACACAGGCAGGATGGGGGGTGAAGAAGTGGGGTACACAGACAGGGTGGAGGTGAAGAAGTGGGGTATACAGACAGGGTGGAGGTGAAGAAGTGGGGGTACACAGGCAGGATGGGGGGTGGAGAAGTGGGGTACACATACAGGGTGGAGGTGAAGAAGTGGGGTATACAGACAGGGTGGAGGTGAAGAAGTGGGAGTACACAGGCAGGATGGGGGGTGAAGAAGTGGGGTACACAGACAGGGTGGAGGTGAAGAAGTGGGGTATACAGACAGGGTGGAGGTGAAGAAGTTGGGGTACACAGGCAGGATGGGGGGTTGAGAAGTGGGGAACACAGACAGGGTGGAGGTGAAGAAGTGGGGTACACAGACAGGGTGGAGGTGAAGAAGTGGGGGTATACAGACATGATGGAGGTGAAGAAGTGGGGTACACATACAGGGTGGAGGTGAAGAAGTGGGGTACACATACAGGGTGGAGGTGAAGAAGTGGGGGTACACAGGCAGGATGGGGGGTGGAGAAGTGGGGTACACATACAGGGTGGAGGTGAAGAAGTGGGGTATACAGACAGGGTGGAGGTGAAGAAGTGGGAGTACACAGGCAGGATGGGGGGTGAAGAAGTGGGGTACACAGACAGGGTGGAGGTGAAGAAGTGGGGTATACAGACAGGGTGGAGGTGAAGAAGTTGGGGTACACAGGCAGGATGGGGGGTTGAGAAGTGGGGAACACAGACAGGGTGGAGGTGAAGAAGTGGGGTACACAGACAGGGTGGAGGTGAAGAAGTGGGGGTATACAGACATGATGGAGGTGAAGAAGTGGGGTACACATACAGGGTGGAGGTGAAGAAGTGGGGTATACAGACAGGGTGGAGGTGAAGAAGTGGGGGTACACAGGCAGGATGGGGGGTGAAGAAGTGGGGTACACAGACAGGGTGGAGGTGAAGAAGTGGGGTATACAGACAGGATGGAGGTGAAGAAGTGGGGTACACATACAGGGTGGAGGTGAAGAAGTGGGAGTACACAGGCAGGATGGGGGGTGAAGAAGTGGGGGTACACAGGGTGGAGGTGAAGAAGTGGGGGTACACAGGCAGGATGGGGGGTGAAGAAGTGGGGTACACAGACAGGATGGGGGGTGAAGAAGTGGGGTATACAGACAGGGTGGAGGTGAAGAAGTGGGGGTACACAGGCAGGATGGGGGGTGGAGAAGTGGGGTACACATACAGGGTGGAGGTGAAGAAGTGGGGTATACAGACAGGGTGGAGGTGAAGAAGTGGGAGTACACAGGCAGGATGGGGGTGAAGAAGTGGGGTACACAGACAGGGTGGAGGTGAAGAAGTGGGGTATACAGACAGGGTGGAGGTGAAGAAGTTGGGGTACACAGGCAGGATGGGGGGTGGAGAAGTGGGGAACACAGACAGGGTGGAGGTGAAGAAGTGGGGTACACAGACAGGGTGAAGGTGAAGAAGTGGGGGTATACAGACAGGATGGAGGTGAAGAAGTGGGGTACACATACAGGGTGAAGGTGAAGAAGTGGGGTATACAGACAGGGTGGAGGTGAAGAAGTGGGGGTACACAGGCAGGATGGGGGGTGAAGAAGTGGGTGTACACAGGGTGGAGGTGAAGAAGTGGGGGTACACAGGCAGTATGGGGGTGAAGAAGTGGGGTACACAGACAGGGTGGAGGGGTACACAGACAGGGTGGAGGTAAAGAAGTGGGGGTACACATACAGGGTGGAGGAGAAGAAGTGGGGTACACATACAGGGTGGAGGTGAAGAAGTGGGGTATACAGACAGGGTGGAGGTGAAGAAGTGGGGGTACACAGGCAGGATGGGGTGAAGAAGTGGGGGTACACAGGCTGGAGGTCAAGAAGTGGGGGTACACAGGCAGGACGGGGGGTGAAGAAGTGGGGTACACATACAGAATGGAGGTGAAGACGTGGGGGTACACAGACAGGGTGGAGGTAAAGAAGTGGGGGGTACACAGACAGGGTGGAGGTGAAGAAGTGGGGTATACAGGCAGGGTGGGGGTGAAGAAGTGGGGGTATACAGGCAGGATGGAGGTGAAGAAGTGGGGTACACAGTCAGGGTGGAGGTGAAGAAGTGGGGGGTACACAGACAGGGTGGAGGTGAAGAAGTGGGGTACACAGTCAGGGTGGAGGTGAAGAAGTGGGGGGTACACAGACAGGGTGGAGGTGAAGAAGTGGGGTATACAGGCAGGGTGGGGGTGAAGAAGTGGGGGTATACAGGCAGGATGGAGGTGAAGAAGTGGGCGGTATACAGGCAGGATGGAGGTGAAGAAGTGGGGGTACACAGGCAGGATGGGGGTGAAGAAGTGGGGGTACACAGGCAGGATGGGGGTGAAGAAGTGGGGTATACAGGCAGAGTGGGGTATACAGGAGGGAGATACATACTCTGGGAGCCTGTGGTGCTGCTTCGATCCTGTGCAGCAGAGGAGAGAATAGTAAAGGTAGATCAGTCAGACGGGGAAAGAGGTTAGTGAGAGTCAGTCAGCAGTCTCCGCACACCCAACTCACATCCACCAACCATGGACACCAATAGAACAACATTGACATGCAGGACATGGACCAATCCCCACCCTGGACAGAGGCAGAGATACGGTGTTAAGTACTGGGTACTTTTGCATTGTGTTCTGTACCCCCCCCCATATCACTATTCCATACCCCACCCCTCCCATGACATCACTGGGTTCTCCACCCCAAATACCCCCACCACATCACTGTATTCTGTACCCCACATCCCCCCAACCACATCACTGTATTCTGTACCCCACATCCCCCCCAACCACATCACTGTATTCTGTATCCCACACCCCCCAACCACTTCACTATATTCTGTACCCCACCCCACCCCCACCACATCACTGTATTCTGTACCCCTCACCCCCCCCCACCACATCACTGTATTCTGTACCCCTCACCCCACCCCCACCACATCACTGTATTCTGTACCCCACATCCCCCCCACCACATCACTGTATATTCTGTATCCCCCCAACCACATCACTATATTCTGTACCCCACCCCACCCCCACCACATCACTGTATTCTGTACCCCTCACCCCCCCACCACATCACTGTATTCTGTACCCCACATCCCCCCCAACCACATCACTGTATTCTGTACCCCACATCCCCCCCAACCACATCACTGTATTCTGTACCCCACATCCCCCCCACCACATCACTGTATATTCTGTATCCCACACCCCCCCCCAACCACATCACTATATTCTGTACCCCACCCCACCCCCACCACATCACTGTATTCTGTACCCCACATCCCCCCAACCACATCACTGTATTCTGTACCCCACATCCCCCCCAACCACATCACTGTATTCTGTACCCCACATCCCCCCCACCACATCACTGTATATTCTGTATCCCACACCCCCCCCCCCAACCACATCACTATATTCTGTACCCCACCCCACCCCCACCACATCACTGTATTCTGTACCCCTCACCCCCCCACCACATCACTGTATTCTGTACCCCACATCCCCCCCAACCACATCACTGTACTCTGTACCCCACCACATCACTGTATTCTGTACCCCACATCCCCCCAACCACATCACTGTACTCTGTACCCCACACCCCCCACCACATCACTGTATTCTGTACCCCACATCCCCCCCAACCACATCACTGTATTCTGTACCCCACATCACCCCACCACATCACTGTATATTCTGTATCCCACACCCCCCCAACCACATCACTGTATATTCTGTATCCCACACCCCCCCAACCACATCACTATATTCTGTACCCCACCCCACCCCCACCACATCACTGTATTCTGTACCCCTCACCCCCCCACCACATCACTGTATTCTGTACCCCACATCCCCCCAACCACATCACTGTACTCTGTACCCCACCACATCACTGTATTCTGTACCCCACATCCCCCCCAACCACATCACTGTACTCTGTACCCCACACCCCCCACCACATCACTGTATTCTGTACCCCACATCCCCCCCACCACATCACTGTATTCTGTACCCCACATCCCCCCAACCACATCACTGTATTCTGTACCCCACATCCCCCCAACCACATCACTGTATTCTGTACCCCACATCCCCCCCAACCACATCACTGTATTCTGTACCCCACATCCCCCCCACCACATCACTGTATATTCTGTATCCCACACCCCCCAACCACATCACTATATTCTGTACCCCACCCCACCCCCACCACATCACTGTATTCTGTACCCCTCACCCCCCCAACCACATCACTGTATTCTGTACCCCTCACCCCCCCCCCACCACATCACTGTATTCTGTACCCCACATCCCCCCCAACCACATCACTGTACTCTGTACCCCACCACATCACTGTATTCTGTACCCCACACCCCCCCAACCACATCATTGTACTCTGTACCCCACACCCCCCACCACATCACTGTATTCTGTACCCCACATCCCCCCAACCACATCACTGTATTCTGTACCCCACATCCCCCCCACCACATCACTGTATATTCTGTATCCCACACCCCCCCAACCACATCACTGTATATTCTGTATCCCACACCCCCCCAACCACATCACTATATTCTGTACCCCACCCCACCCCCACCACATCACTGTATTCTGTACCCCTCACCCCCCCCACCACATCACTGTATTCTGTACCCCACATCCCCCCCAACCACATCACTGTACTCTGTACCCCACACCCCCCACCACATCACTGTATTCTGTACCCCACATCCCCCCCCCAACCACATCACTGTATTCTGTACCCCACATCCCCCCCAACCACATCACTGTATTCTGTACCCCACATCCCCCCCACCACATCACTGTATATTCTGTATCCCACACCCCCCCAACCACATCACTATATTCTGTACCCCACCCCACCCCCACCACATCACTGTATTCTGTACCCCTCACCCCCCCACCACATCACTGTATTCTGTACCCCACATCCCCCCAACCACATCACTGTACTCTGTACCCCACACCCCCCACCACATCACTGTATTCTGTACCCCACATCCCCCCCAACCACATCACTGTATTCTGTACCCCACATCCCCCCCACCACATCACTGTATATTCTGTATCCCACACCCCCCCAACCACATCACTATATTCTGTACCCCACCCCACCCCCACCACATCACTGTATTCTGTACCCCTCACCCCCCACCACATCACTGTATTCTGTACCCCACATCCCCCCCAACCACATCACTGTACTCTGTACCCCACATCCCCCCCAACCACATCACTGTATTCTGTACCCCACATCCCCCCCAACCACATCACTGTATTCTGTACCCCACATCCCCCCCAACCACATCACTGTATTCTGTACACCCCACCCCCCACCACATCACTGTATTCTGTACCCCCCCAACCACATCACTGTATTCTGTACCCCCCACCCCCCCCACCACATCACTGTATTCTGTACCTCACACCCCCCCCAACCACATCACTGTATTCTGTACCCCACATCCCCCCCAACCACATCACTGTACTCTGTACCCCACATCCCCCCAACCACATCACTGTATTCTGTACCCCACATCCCCCTTTATTATGTACCCCACATACCTCTGTATTATGTACCCTAAATCCCCTGCATACCTTTGTATTGTGCCCCCTGCATTTAAGATTTGATGTCCCATGCCCAACACAGGGTAACCCCAATGACCGCACATGAGTATTATATACACAGAAAGCTCAACAGACACCCCAACATCACAACATAATCTCACCTTTAACCGTGACCATTCCCGCCTTTCCACTCTGCAAGGAAAAAAGAAAACTCCTTATTTTTCTGATTGGATGATGAGGAATGTGGTACAATACAGTGCAGGACTCTCACTATACCACTGAGGGCCTGATACCCCTCGGGGTTCCATCTCTAGTCTCAGGGGTTCTGTGTCTCAGAAGAGAGGTGGGGGACTCACACTATACCACTGATGGCCCTCCATGATACCCCTAAGGGTTCGATCTTTAGTCTCGGAGGTCCTTTGTCTTAGAAGAGAGGTGGGGGACTCTCACTATACCACTGAGGGCCTGATACCCCTCGGGGTCCCATCTCTAGTCTCAGGGGTTCTGTGTCTCAGAAGAGAGGTGGGGGACTCACACTATACCACTGATGGCCCTCCATGATACCCCTGAGGGTTCGATCTTTAGTCTCGGAGGTCCTTTGTCTTAGAAGAGAGGTGGGGGACTCTCACTATACCACTGAGGGCCTGATACCCCTCGGGGTTCCATCTCTAGTCTCAGGGGTTCTGTGTCTCAGAAGAGAGGTGGGGGACTCACACTATACCACTGATGGCCCTCCATGATACCCCTAAGGGTTCGATCTTTAGTCTCGGAGGTCCTTTGTCTTAGAAGAGAGGTGGGGGACTCTCACTATACCACTGAGGGCCCGATACCCCTCGGGGTTCCATCTCTAGTCTCAGGGGTTCTGTGTCTCAGAAGAGAGGTGGGGGACTCTCACTATACAACTAATGGCCCTCCATGATACCCCTAAGAGTTCGATCTTTAGTCTCGGAGGTCCTTTGTCTTAGAAGAGAGGTGGGGGACTCTCACTATACCACTGAGGGCCTGATACCCCTGGGGGCTCCATCTCTAGTCTCAGGGGTTCTGTGTCTCAGAAGAGAGGTGGGGGACTCTCACTATACCACTGATGGCCCTCCATGATACCCCTGAGGGTTCGATCTTTAGTCTCGGAGGTCCTTTGTCTTAGAAGAGAGGTGCGGGACTCTCACTATACCACTGATGGCCCTCACTGATACCCCTGGGGGGTAATATCTCTAGTCTTAGAGGGGGCTCCAGCACGCTCTCTCTCCTCCTATGTCCCATGGAGTGTCATCACACACAGAGGACCCAATAGGCGACTGAATATCATATCATGACAACACTCATTGGTAAACTCCAGAGATGGAGGTTGGAGGATTCCAGACAAGCAGACCTGGTATATGTTCTATAAATAGAGGGGGTTTCCGGACAATTAGACCTGGTATATCAGACCTCATTTATGCACCAGACAAGTCGGCCTGGCATGATCAGCTGAGGATTGGGGCCTCCTGATATACGGGTGACCCAGGACCAGCCTGGGATTTGGACCTCTAGATATAAGGGTGTCTCAGGATCAGCCTAGGGTTGGGGCCACCAGATAGAAGGGTTACCCTGGATCAGCCTAGGGTTGGGGCCTTCAGATATAAAGGTGACCCAGGATCAGCCTGCGATTTGGACCTCTAGATATAACGGTGTCTGTGACAGGAGTGACTTTGGGTTGGGGGTTTGTGAAACTCAGCTTGCCCTGGAGAGTTCTGGGGGCTCCTTGTCCAGCTTCCAAGGCCTCTTAAGTGTAAATCACCCTGTGTCTCTAATAGGGGCACAGGGTGAATGAGAACCCCACTATGATCTGTGCTAGTCAGATTCAATGCTGTATACATTGTATATATTGTGTGTTGGCTGTTGTGTAGCATTTGCTGTGATGGTTTGGGGTTCTATTGTGTCTGTCTGCCTCAACTATTATGGGATGTGTAGTGTCTTGCTGTGAGGAAAGGGGGGGATTCCTCCAACAGCCCCTCTGCTAAGACTGTTTACTGATGAGAAGTTGGAACACACCTGACCTGTATCACCATTGTCATTGGCATTGCCCCCCCCTTTTTTCCATTGTTCAATTCTCGGGTGTCACCCACCCATTTCTCCCCCAGAGGCACTCCTGTACTTAGTCAAATCACTTCTTATAATGGTTCTAGTGTTCTGTTTGTTTTACAGGCGGTTCACCAATAACCGGATACTAAATATGATACTTATATGATATATTACTGTATTAGTGCTAGGTGTATATCTATATACATATATTTTTCTTTTTTGTCCTGTCCTTTATTTGTGATACATGGTTTTTTTCTTTTTTTCTTCTTTCCTTTTTTAATTTTGTATTTATCAATTTCAACATGTCTAGTTACTGTGGCAATGCATTCGAGGGATACATGGATAGAATCCACAAGGCTCAAAACAATGCCAGTGGAGGTCTCTCCATGGATCGATTTATCCTGAGACTCCAACGTATGTTGGAAAGGAAGTCCAGGCTGTTTTGGAACAGATGGTACTTCCTTAAATACATAGAGGACAGTATTGTCCCATGGGGTCTTAGAGTTCAAATATTTCCGACCCTTAACCAGATCGATCCCTTATTTAAAGGTGGAATGGGAAAAAAATCTCCAAACATGTTCCATCCATATGATGGAACTACTGAACAAACAGTATACATCGGATCTAATCACTATTGATGGGGAAATTGAAGATTTATATAAGGCTAACGAAACTATTGTCTCTGACGAATCTTTTCCATCCAGGGAAACCACCCTCAAGGCTGATCTTGAGGCTTTTGTTTCAAACATTCTCAAAACCAAGGAAAAGAAATTTGTCAGAGACAAGCTAGCCTATGATAATACCCAGGCCTACAATTGGGGCACTAGTTTCAAAAATCGCAGACGTGTTATTAATACCAAACGTCAATCTAATGAATCTTTTCATGACCCCAGTGAATCTGATTCCTCTGCTTCCTCTCTTTCTTCCACACAGGCACCGGATCACCCCCCCCACACCTAAAACTCACGGCTTTTTTAAAGCACGCAGTGGTAAGACGATTACCAAACCCACCCCTTCCCAACGCACCACCTCTTCTCGGGCACCCATCACCACTAGGGCAACCACACCAAAGAATTCTTCGACCACTACACTGGCCCATTCTGATCACCAAACCAGCACTCCCACTTTTACTTCGGTCGTCTCTTCCTCACTTCAGGCACAGGTAAGCAATCCATCCACTCCTTGCTTTTCCAATCAGGCGGATTTTCGTTTGGCCCAACCACTTCCATCACTGGCACCAGACCTAAGGAAGCAGCCAAATACAGATCCACTGCTGAGCCAAAAACCTCCCAAATTGAACTTGAGGTAATAAATCTTTCATCATACTCTTTGACCCCAGACCAAATTTCAATTTTGAAGCTGGGTCTCACTTTTTGCCCTACACAACAAATTGATAAATTTGAATTTATCAAAGACTTAAATTTATTTTCTAGGAAATTGCTATTCACGACCTAAAAGCCCTGGAGGAGCTGATGGAGTTATGGGAGGAGGGAAGCATTGACCTCACGGACCTTGATGAGGCAGCTGCCTTAGAGGGGGAACTGACGACTCTGCCGCCCTCCTCAATTCCACCTCCTTCAAATCCTCCCTTTATCAAATCAGCTCCGAGAGAATACAAGCCTAAATCAAATTTGTTCCCATTACTGCAGGGAAATCCCAATATTTGAGCTTTTACTAAGCAGGTGACTAAGGAAATAAACCAGTCCAATTGGAAACTGAAGGCCGAATCTAATTTAAGTGATTCCCAGCTCGACGCATTGCGATCCCTACAGCTCAATAAGGATATCATCATCAAGCCCTCCGATAAGGGGGGCAATTTGGTGGTCATGAACTTTCGTGACTATGAGCGGACGGTCATGAACTTATTGACCAACAAAGAATGGTACCGCAAAGTGTCTAACACTCATCTGGACTTAACCAGTACACGCTATAAACATCTGATTGGTAATGCTTACCATGATGGATTAATAACAAAAAAAAACCTGGGAGTTTCTTAACATCACAAACCCCAGAACTCCAACCCTCTATGCATTACCCAAAGTTCATAAGAGTCTATCCTCTCCTCCGGGACGTCCCATTGTCTCTGGCAATGGCTCATTGACGGAAACCGCCAGTCAACTGGTCGATGATTTTTTACGACCACATGTTGAAGGATTGGTATCATATCTACAAGACACGACTGATCTCCTTAGGGCTCTGGATGGCCTCTCTTTGCCCAGGGGATCATGGTTGGTGGCGCTCGATGTTGAGGCCCTTTACAACTCCATACCACATCACCTTGGTTTGCGGGCTGTGGAGGGCTTCATCATCGAAGATAAGGGCATCCCTCGGGCTTACATTAATTGCATCCTTAACCCTTTGGAGTTCATCTTATCAAATAATATTTTTTTGTTTGGAGACTCCCACTACCTCCAGATACAGGGAGTGGCTATGGGGACCAAGTGCGCCCCCTCTTATGCCAACCTGTATCTGGGGGGGTGGGAGAGACAACTCTTTCACAGAGAAGACCTTCAGGACTCTCTGGAATTCATCCCAATATGGCGACGATTTATTGATGACATCTTTTTCGTATGGACCGGTCCCAGGGATGCCCTCACCACTTTTCTAAACCACCTTAAGATTAATAGCTTTAATTTGAAGTTTACCTTTGAAACAAGTCAAACTGACTTGACTTTCCTTGATCTTAAAATCAATGCCAACAGTGATGGTGTCATTAGTACATCTCTGTACCGCAAATCCTCAGCAGGAAACTCCCTGCTACACGCAGGGAGTGCACACCCCAAATCCCTTATTTCCAGTGTGCCCTATGGGCAATACCTTAGAGTACGCCGGAATTGTAGTAATCCACAAGATTTTGAACATGAGGCTAAATTGCTTAGAGCCCGCTTTTTGGAACGAGGCTACAGCAACAAATGCCTCAAAAAAGCATATGCAAGAACTAAAAAACAGAATAGAAATGCCCTTCTACATGGCCCCAAGAGAGCTAAACCTGATCCGGGAATACGTCTAATAACCAAATATTCAAATCAACACCTTGAAGTCCGCCATATTTTGCAAAAATATTGGTACTTACTAACAAGTGATGAACAAATATCCAAGTGGATTAAACCCTACCCTGAAATTACCTACAGGAGAGCCAGGTCTCTGAGGGATACCTTGGTTCACAGTCATTTCGCTCTACCATCATCTAATGCCATTCCCTTTAGGGGCACCAGGCCTTGTCACAAATGCAAGTTCTGCAGATACATGCATTCATCACCTACTGTTACTCTCCCTGACGGACATTTACATAGACCTTCGTTCTCTGTTACCTGTCACTCCATTGGTATAGTATATCTTATGCAGTGCCAATGCAACGCTTTTTACATTGGAAAGACCAAACGACCATTCTTCCATCGCATAAGAGACCATGTCTCTTTGATCAAAAAGAAAAAAATGGAAACTCCTATTAGCCGTCATGTGGGTCTTTTCCACAATTTTGACAGTACAGTAATGCATTTTTCTGCTTTGGAACATGTCCCTCCGGGAGACAGAGGGGGGAATTATGACAGGATCCTGCTCCAAAAAGAGGCCAGGTGGATTCACAGGCTTTCTGCCCTAAGATACCCTGGCTTGAATGATGCATTTAGTTTTAAGCCCTTTTTATAGGGCCTTTCTTTAGAGCTCCATCGTGGAGCCTCGCTATAGTCAATTTTCCTTAGTCCAGTTTGTCTAAAACATTTTTTTTTTTTTTCTTTTGTAATTTGTTTTTGTGTTTATTTGATTGCCCCTAGCATTTGTCAGATACTTTTGCACATTTGTGTATGTTTCACTTTATTGTTACAATGTATATGAATTTTGACGCGTTTATTTCTATTTTTAGCCGTGGTGCTTACTCAGCGTCACGGTCAACAAATTGTTTTTTTATTATGATGTTCATGACCCATTATGTGCTCCTTCAAATCTCACCAGTTTGCTTTTTTTAATACTTTCAATAATCTTGGCAACGTCCGAGAAACAGTATTTTCATCTCTCTGTGATTTTGCCGTTTTTGAAGGAACTGTCGGAGATGCAATCTCTCTGTCAGTTAATACATTCTTTCCATTATCATTGTTTCAAGTATTCTTTATATTCTTATATTTCAAATACATAATTTAGTTTGTGTATTAATTTAATTTAGTCAATTCTATGCAGCACTCCTCCCTTGTCAGTTTATCTTTTGACACACTATAGTGCAACCATACGGATGCCCAGGGCGCCCTTTTTGATTTCATTTGTTATGCCAATCCTATGATCATTCAGGACGCCCATTATTAGTTGGTCCTTGCCTCGTCAGCTCACGATTTCCATCCGCCTTTCCACTCCTTTTTCATACCATCTCATTTCCCACTTTACCCTTGTAATAGTGTGGTTGTTTCCCTTTTGCAAGATGGCGCGGCTGACTTCAGCAGCTTAGAGGGCTTTAACACACACGTCTTCTGACGTGTGATAAGCCACTCCCATTGGCTGCTTCAATGACGCACGCGCCAGTCCAACCCCATGGACGGCGCTTGCGTCACGCATAGACCTCCGAGTAGACGTCCGCATCGCGGCAATGAGGTCAGACGCTGCTGCGGTGGGGGTATAAGAAGCGCGGTTTTTCGCCGCTTACTTTCTGCCAGGATCCTTCCCCACATCAAGGGGCAGGTTGCACTTTTTCCAGCTGGACTATGCTTGAAGCATATTCATCCAGGTAAGGCATTGCTTGGATGATTTGTCATTTGACTTTTTGATCCGTGTTTCTTCAGTGACTCATTTTTCTCACTTGGATATTTTTGTTTTTGTTTTTCTTCTCTCTTTTTGTTGATAGCTGTCAGATAGTTGCCAATGTGTCCTATCTTCCTTTTTGGCTGATGTGCATTCCTGCTGGCCTGTCCATCTCCCATTCAAACATCCCAGCTTCAGTTTTTCTTCTTTTATGAAAAACTTAGGCGCTAGATCCTTACTAATATTGGCATATTGTCTCAATACCTACTTTATCAAGGTAAGAGGCTCATCTTCATACACCTTTTTTATTTTTAATAAATTAGACTATGTTTGTGCAGTCCTGATATATTAATACATTTTATTAATATTCCCATAGGTATTCATTTCATTTTATTTTGCTCAAATACCCCTATGGTTGCGAATACTATTAGGTGTGTCACTGGATTCTGCCAGGCTGTTTGAGTGGAGCAGTGGAACAATGTCGGTTCGCTTGAACTGTATGGCTCTGAGAGAATTTTTCCTCTGTTCATTATAAACGATGTATTCTGCAAACTGGTGAGTGCATATGTACACATATGTATGTTTGGTGTTCAGCATGGGTCCTGATCAATGATGCATGTCAATATTTTTTCTTCAATATATTTTTTCAATACTTTTTCCCGATTATCATGCTAACATTGATGCAGCAATTTCTGCAATGTAATTCAAAATAACGTTATGTGCTTATGCTCATTAACCTGTAACCATCCTTCATGTTAATCATATGTATTCTGTGTTTTCAGTATAATTTGCTACTGTCACAATCACTCCTGAGGAAGCTATTCATAGCGAAACTAGTAGAGTGGCGACCTAGCAATTGCATCTTTGATCACTGAGTCACACGTCTTCAATGGATGGTTATGATATTTTATGTATTCTTTGTTCTTGTCATGTAATAAAATTTAATCTTTTTTAGTTCTGATTCCTTTGTCAATCTCTATCTAGCACCGTATTTAAAAATCCCAGGGTACTGAGTATACCCACTGCCCCCCCATCTCCAGTTTCATAGTATATGGGATGTGGTGCTATAAGATTTGACCAAGAGTGCCCCCCCTTTTTTCCATTGTCATTGGACAGTTTAACCCGCCCTGTTTTCCAAGGGTGGGGGGAGTATTTTGAAGTGAGGGATCTGTTAACATGTGCTTGAATAAAGAGTCTGTTGGTTTTTACCCTACACTGTAGTGTTGTCTGTTGGCTGGAGGGGCTAAAGAAACTTGGAAGATGCTGGATCTGGACAGAGGAAGCATTGACGGTGCACCTGGATCTGTTTGAGGACAGAGGCTTCGTCACAGTGTCCCAGGATCAGCCTAGAGTTGGGGCCTCCAGATAGAAGGGTGACTTAGAATCAGCCTAGTATTGGGGCCTTCAGATATAAAGGTGACCCAGGATCCGCCTGGGATTTGGACCTCTAGATATAGGGGTGTCACAGGATCATCCTAGAGTTGGGGCCTCCATATAGAAGGGTGACCCAGGATCAGCCTAGAGTTGGGGCCTACATATATAAGGGTGACTTAGAATCAGCCTAGGGTTGGGGCCTCCTGATAGAAAAGGGACCCAGGATAAGCCTGGAATTGGTTCCTCCTGCAATAAATGGGGCCTGAAGATCAGCTTAGGGTTGGGGCCTCCTGATATAAGGGTGATCAAAGGTCAGTCTGGGATTGGGGCCTCCAGGTCTCATCTACAGTAGCTGGACCTTGAGTGACGAGACAAAGCACCTTCTAACCCTCTATCTAAAGGGCATCGTCTCACCTTCTTTTACTGGGGATGAAGCCAATCTCCTCCCCCTCCGGCTGCACTCGCCGAGCCTGCCACCATTCCTCGTCGGTCGCATCCAGGACATGCAGAACATCTCCAAACTTAAAGCTCAGGGCCTGGCTGAGGAAGCCACAATCCCGCGTCTTGTCATAGTCAAAGAGCGCCCTAAAGAGAAGAGAAACGACACGACTCAATATCAACAAAGACTACGTGGGAAAGACCATTGCATGGTATAGTGGGAGCCAAGGGCAACAGGGCACATATCTGCTATTATTACAGGGGAACAGGGACAAACCAACTTCCAATATGGGGGAACAAGGAAAACACTGAAGAAATTACACTTTGCTACAATGTAAAGTAGTGAGTGTACACAGGGGGGAGGAGGAGTGTACACAGGGGGGAGGAGTGTACACAGGGGGGAGGAGTGTACACAGGGGGGGAGGAGTGTACAGCTTGTATAACGGTGTAAATTTCCTCTCCCCTCAAAATAACTCAACACACAGCCATTAATGTCTAAACCGCTGGCAACAAAAGTCAGTACACCCCTAAGTGAAAATCTCCAAATTGGGCCCAATTAGTCATTTTCCCTCCCCCGGTGTCATGTGACTCATGTGTTACAAGGTCTCAGGTGTGAATGGGGAGCAGGTGTGATAAATTTGGCGTTATCGCTTTCACTCTCTCATACTGGTCACTGGAAGTACAACATGGCACCTCATGGCAAAGAACTCTCTGAGGATCTGAAGAAAAGAATTGTTGCTCTACATCAGGGGTTTTCAAACTATGGCCCTCCAGGTGTTCAGGAACTACAATTCCCATCATGCCCAGTCATGTCTGTGAATGTCAGAGTTTTGCAATGCCTCATGGGATTTGTAGTTCCGCAACAGCTGGAGGGCCGTAGTTTGAGGATCCCTGCTCTACATAAAGATGGGCGGGGCTATAAGAAGATTGCCAAGACCCTGAAACTGATCTGCAGCACGGTGGCCAAGACCATCCAGCGGTATAACAGGACGGGTTCCCCTCAGAACAGGCCTCGCCATGGTCCACCAAAGAAGTTGAGGTCACGTGCTCAGCGTCATATCCAGAGGTTGTCTTTGGGAAATAGACGTATGAGTGCTGCCAGCATTGCTGCAGAGGGTGAAGGGGTGGGGGAGGGGTCAGCCTGTCAGAGCTCAGACCATACGCCGCACACTGCATCAAATTGGTCTGCATGGCTGTCATCCCAGAAGGAAGCCTCTTCTAAAGATGATGCACAAGAAAGACAAGCAGACTAAGGACATGGATTACTGGAACCCTGTCCTGTGGTCTGATGAGACCAAGATAAACTTATTTGGGTCAGATGGTGTCAGGCGTGTGTGGCGGCAACCAGGTGAGGAGGACAAAGACAAGTGTGTCTACCCTACAGTCAGGCATGGTGGTGGGAGTGTCATGGTCTGGGGCTGCATGAGTGCTGCCGGCACTGGGGGGCTACAGATCATTGAGGGAACCATGAATGCCAACATGTACTGTGACATACTGAAGCAGAGCATGATCCCCTCCCTTCAGAGACTGGACCGCAGGGTAGTATTCCAACATGATAACCACCCCAAACACACCTCCAAGATTACCACTGCCTTGGTAAAGAAGCTAAGGGTAAAGGTGATGGACTGGCCAAGCATGTCTCCAGACCTAAACCCTATTGATCATCTGTGGGGGATCCTCAAACGGAAGGTGGAGGAGCGCAAGGTCTCTAACATCCACCAGCTCTGTGATGTCATCATGGAGGAGGGGAAGAGGACTCCAGTGGCAACCTGTGAAGCTCTGGTGACCTCCATGCCCAAGAGGGTTAAGGCAGTGCTGGAAAATAATGGCGGCCACACAAAATATTGACACTTTGGGCCCAATTTGGACATTTTCACTTAGGGGTGTACTGACTTTTGTTGCCAGCGGTTTAGACATTAATGGCTGTGTGTTGAGTTATTTTGAGGGGAGAGGAAATTTACACCGTTATACAAGCTGTACACTCCTCCCCCCTGTGTACACTCCTCCCCCCTGTGTACACTCCTCCCCCTGTGTACACTCCTCCCCCTGTGTACACTCCTCCCCCCTGTATACACTCCTCCCCCCCTGTGTACACTCCTCCCCCCTGTGTACACTCCTCCCCCCTGTGTACACTCCTCCCCCTGTGTACACTCACTACTTTACATTGTAGCAAAGTGTCATTTCTTCAGTGTTGTCACATGAATGTGACTGAGGGGTGTACTTACTTTTGTCAGATACTGTAGATTGTCGGGGGTGTATCATGTATAATGTCGGGGGTGTATCATGTATAATGTCGGGGTGTAGCATGTCGGGGGTATATCATGTATAATGTCGGGGGTGTATCATGTATAATGTCGGGGTGTAGCATGTCGGGGGTATATCATGTATAATGTCGGGGGTGTATCATGTATAATGTCGGGGGTGTAGCATGTCGGGGGTGTAGCATGTATAATGTCGGGGGTGTATCATGTATAATGTCGGGGTGTAGCATGTCGGGGGTATATCATGTATAATGTCGGGGGTGTATCATGTATAATGTCGGGGGTGTAGCATGTCGGGGGTGTATCATGTATAATGTCGGGGGTGTATCATGTATAATGTCGGGGGTGTATCATGTATAATGTCGGGGGTGTATCATGTATAATGTCGGAGTGTAGCATGTCGGGGGTGTAGCATGTATAATGTCGGGGGTGTATCATGTATAATGTCGGGGGTGTATCATGTATAATGTCGGGGGTGTAGCATGTCGGCGGTGTATCATGTATAATGTCGGGGGTGTATCATGTATAATGTCGGGGGTGTATCATGTATAATGTCGGGGGTGTAGCATGTCGGGGGTGTAGCATGTATAATGTCGGGGGTGTATCATGTATAATGTCGGGGGTGTAGCATGTATAATGTCGGGGGTGTATCATGTATAATGTCGGGGGTGTAGCATGTCGGGGGTGTATCATGTATAATGTCGGGGGTGTATCATGTATAATGTCGGGGGTGTAGCATGTCGGGGGTGTATCATGTATAATGTCGGGGGTGTATCATGTATAATGTCGGGGGTGTATCATGTATAATGTCGGGGGTGTGTCATGTATAATGTCGGGGGTGTGGCATGTATAATGTCGGGGGTGTATCATGTATAATGTCGGGGGTGTAGCATGTATAATGTCGGGGGTGTATCATGTATAATGTCGGGGGTGTATCATGTATAATGTCGGGGGTGTAGCATGTCGGGGGTGTATCATGTATAATGTCGGGGGTGTAGCATGTATAATGTCGGGGGTGTAGCATGTATAATGTCGGGGGTGTGTCATGTATAATGTCGGGGGTGTAGCATGTATAATGTCGGGGGTGTATCATGTATAATGTCGGGGGTGTATCATGTATAATGTCGGGGGTGTAGCATGTCGGGGGTGTATCATGTATAATGTCGGGGGTGTAGCATGTATAATGTCGGGGGTGTATCATGTATAATGTCGGGGGTGTATCATGTATAATGTCGGGGGTGTAGCATGTCGGGGGTGTATCATGTATAATGTCGGGGGTGTATCATGTATAATGTCGGGGGTGTATCATGTATAATGTCGGGGGTGTAGCATGTCGGGGGTGTAGCATGTATAATGTCGGGGGTGTATCATGTATAATGTCGGGGGTGTAGCATGTCGGGGGTGTATCATGTATAATGTCGGGGTGCGTCATGTATAATGTCGGGGGTGTAGCATGTATAATGTCGGGGGTGTGTCATGTATAATGTCGGGGGTGTATCATGTATAATGTCGGGGTGTAGTATGTCGGGGGTGTATCATGTATAATGTCGGGGTGTAGCATGTCGGGGGTGTATCATGTATAATGTCGGGGGTGTATCATGTATAATGTCGGGGTGTGTCATGTATAATGTCGGGGGTGTATCATGTATAATGTCGGGGGTGTATCATGTATAATGTCGGGGGTGTAGCATGTCGGGGGTGTAGCATGTATAATGTCGGGGGTGTATCATGTAGATTGTCGGGGATGTATCATGTATAATGTCGGGGTGCGTCATGTATAATGTCGGGGGTGTAGCATGTATAATGTCGGGGGTGTGTCATGTATAATGTCGGGGGTGTATCATGTATAATGTCTGGGGTGTAGCATGTCGGGGGTGTAGCATGTATAATGTCGGGGGTGTATCATGTAGATTGTCGGGGATGTATCATGTATAATGTCGGGGTGTATCATGTATAATGTCGGGGTGTGTCATGTATAATGTCGGGGGTGTAGCATGTATAATGTCGGGGGTGTAGCATGTATAATGTCGGGGGTGTATCATGTATAATGTCGGGGGTGTATCATGTATAATGTCGGGGGTGTAGCATGTCGGGGGTGTATCATGTATAATGTCGGGGGTGTATCATGTATAATGTCGGGGGTGTAGCATGTCGGGGGTGTATCATGTATAATGTCGGGGTGCGTCATGTATAATGTCGGGGGTGTAGCATGTATAATGTCGGGGGTGTGTCATGTATAATGTCGGGGGTGTATCATGTATAATGTCGGGGTGTAGTATGTCGGGGGTGTATCATGTATAATGTCGGGGTGTAGCATGTCGGGGGTGTATCATGTATAATGTCGGGGGTGTATCATGTATAATGTCGGGGTGTGTCATGTATAATGTCGGGGGTGTATCATGTATAATGTCGGGGGTGTATCATGTATAATGTCGGGGGTGTAGCATGTCGGGGGTGTAGCATGTATAATGTCGGGGGTGTATCATGTAGATTGTCGGGGATGTATCATGTATAATGTCGGGGTGCGTCATGTATAATGTCGGGGGTGTAGCATGTATAATGTCGGGGGTGTGTCATGTATAATGTCGGGGGTGTATCATGTATAATGTCTGGGGTGTAGCATGTCGGGGGTGTAGCATGTATAATGTCGGGGGTGTATCATGTAGATTGTCGGGGATGTATCATGTATAATGTCGGGGTGTATCATGTATAATGTCGGGGTGTGTCATGTATAATGTCGGGGGTGTAGCATGTATAATGTCGGGGGTGTAGCATGTATAATGTCGGGGGTGTAGCATGTATAATGTCGGAGGTGTAGTATGTCGGGGGTGTAGCATGTCGGGGGTGTATCATGTATAATGTCGGGGTGTGTCATGTATAATGTCGGGGGTGTAGCATGTATAATGTCGGGGGTGTAGCATGTATAATGTCGGGGGTGTATCATGTATAATGTCGGGGGTGTATCATGTATAATGTCGGGGTGTGTCATGTATAATGTCGGGGGTGTCATGTATAATGTCGGGGGTGTATCATGTATAATGTCGGGGGTGTATCATGTATAATGTCGGGGGTGTAGCATGTCGGGGGTGTATCATGTAGATTGTCGGGGGTGTATCATGTATAATGTTGGGGTGTGTCATGTATAATGTCGGGGGTGTAGCATGTCGGGGGTGTATCATGTATAATGTCGGGGGTGTATCATGTATAATGTCGGGGGTGTAGCATGTCGGGGGTGTATCATGTATAAGGTCGGGGGTGTATCATGTATAATGTCGGGGGTGTATCATGTATAATGTCGGGGTGTAGTATGTCGGGGGTGTATCATGTATAATGTCGGGGGTGTATCATGTATAATGTCGGGGGTGTAGCATGTCGGGGGTGTATCATGTATAATGTCGGGGGTGTATCATGTATAATGTCGGGGGTGTAGCATGTCGGGGGTGTATCATGTATAATGTCGGGGGTGTATCATGTATAATGTCGGGGGTGTATCATGTATAATGTCGGAGGTGTAGTATGTCGGGGGTGTAGCATGTCGGGGGTGTATCATGTATAATGTCGGAGGTGTAGTATGTCGGGGGTGTAGCATGTCGGGGGTGTATCATGTATAATGTCGGGGGTGTATCATGTATAATGTTGGGGGTGTAGTATGTCGGGGGTGTATCATGTATAATGTCGGGGGTGTAGTATGTCGGGGGTGTAGCATGTCGGGGGTGTATCATGTATAATGTCGGGGGTGTAGTATGTCGGGGGTGTAGTATGTCGGGGGTGTAGTATGTCGGGGGTGTATCATGTATAATGTCGGGGGTGTATCATGTATAATGTCGGGGGTGTAGTATGTCGGGGGTGTATCATGTATAATGTCGGGGGTGTATCATGTATAATGTCGGGGGTGTAGTATGTCGGGGGTGTAGTATGTCGGGGGTGTATCATGTTTAATGTCGGGGGTGTAGTATGTCGGGGGTGTAGTATGTCGGGGGTGTATCATGTATAATGTCGGGGGTGTATCATGTATAATGTCGGGGTGTAGTATGTCGGGGGTGTATCATGTATAATGTCGGGGGTGTATCATGTATAATGTCGGGGGTGTAGTATGTCAGGGGTGTATCATGTATAATGTCGGGGGTGTAGCATGTCGGGGGTGTATCATGTATAATGTCGGGGGTGTATCATGTATAATGTCGGGGGTGTAGCATGTCGGGGGTGTATCATGTATAATGTCGGGGGTGTATCATGTATAATGTCGGGGGTGTAGTATGTCGGGGGTGTATCATGTATAATGTCGGAGGTGTAGTATGTCGGGGGTGTAGCATGTCGGGGGTGTATCATGTATAATGTCGGGGGTGTATCATGTATAATGTCGGAGGTGTAGTATGTCGGGGGTGTAGCATGTCGGGGGTGTATCATGTATAATGTCGGGGGTGTAGTATGTCGGGGGTGTATCATGTATAATGTCGGGGGTGTAGTATGTCGGGGGTGTAGTATTTCGGGGGTGTAGCATGTCGGGGGTGTATCATGTATAATGTCGGGGGTGTAGTATGTCGGGGGTGTAGTATGTCGGGGGTGTATCATGTATAATGTCGGGGGTGTATCATGTATAATGTCGGGGGTGTAGTATGTCGGGGGTGTATCATGTATAATGTCGGGGGTGTATCATGTATAATGTCGGGGGTGTAGTATGTCGGGGGTGTAGTATGTCGGGGGTGTAGTATGTCGGGGGTGTATCATGTATAATGTCGGGGGTGTAGTATGTCGGGGGTGTAGTATGTTGGGGGTGTATCATGTATAATGTCGGGGGTGTATCATGTATAATGTCAGGGGTGTAGTATGTCGGGGGTGTAGTATGTCGGGGGTGTATCATGTATAATGTCGGGGGTGTATCATGTATAATGTCGGGGTGTAGTATGTCGGGGGTGTATCATGTATAATGTCGGGGGTGTATCATGTATAATGTCGGGGGTGTAGTATGTCGGGGGTGTATCATGTATAATGTCGGGGGTGTAGTATGTCGGGGGTGTATCATGTATAATGTCGGGGGTGTAGTATGTCGGGGGTGTATCATGTATAATGTCGGGGGTGTATCATGTATAATGTCGGGGGTGTATCATGTATAATGTCGGGGTGTAGTATGTCGGGGGTGTATCATGTATAATGTCGGGGGTGTATCATGTATAATGTCGGTGTGTAGTATGTCGGGGGTGTATCATGTATAATGTCGGGGGTGTATCATGTATAATGTCGGGGGTGTAGTTTGTCGGGGGTGTATCATGTATAATGTCGGGGGTGTAGTATGTCGGGGGTGTATCATGTATAATGTCGGGGGTGTATCATGTATAATGTCGGGGGTGTATCATGTATAATATCGGGGGTGTAGTATGTCGGGGGTGTAGTATGTCGGGGGTGTATCATGTATAATGTCGGGGGTGTAGTATGTCGGGGGTGTAGTGTGTCGGGGGTGTATCATGTATAATGTCGGGGGTGTAGTATGTCGGGGGTGTAGTATGTATAATATCGGGGGTGTAGTATGTCGGGGGTGTATCATGTATAATGTCGGGGGTGTAGTATGTCGGGGGTGTAGTATGTCGGGGGTGTATCATGTATAATGTCGGGGTGTAGTATGTCGGGGGTGTATCATGTATAATGTCGGGGGTGTATCATGTATAATGTCGGGGGTGTAGTATGTCGGGGGTGTATCTTGTATAATGTCGGAGGTGTAGTATGTCAGGGGTGTAGTATGTCGGGGGTGTATCATGTATAATGTCGGGGGTGTATCATGTATAATGTCGGAGGTGTAGTATGTCAGGGGTGTAGTATGTCGGGGGTGTATCATGTATAATGTCGGGGGTGTATCATGTATAATGTCGGGGGTGTAGTATGTCGGGGGTGTATCTTGTATAATGTCGTGGTTGTAGTATGTCGGGGGTGTATCATGTATAATGTCGGGGGTGTATCATGTATAATGTCGGGGGTGTAGCATGTCGGGGGTGTATCATGTATAATGTCTGGGGTGTAGTATGTCGGGGCTGTAGTATGTCGGGGGTGTAGCATGTCGGGGGTGTATCATGTATAATGTCGGGGGTGTAGTATGTCGGGGGTGTATCATGTATAATGTCGGGGGTGTAGTATGTCGGGGGTGTAGCATGTCGGGGGTGTATCATGTATAATGTCGGGGGTGTAGTATGTCGGGGGTGTAGTATGTCGGGGGTGTAGCATGTCGGGGGTGTATCATGTATAATGTCGGGGGTGTAGTATGTCGGGGGTGTAGTATGTCGGGGGTGTATCATGTATAATGTCGGGGGTGTATCATGTATAATGTCGGGGGTGTAGTATGTCGGGGGTGTATCATGTATAATGTCGGGGGTGTATCATGTATAATGTCGGGGGTGTAGTATGTCGGGGGTGTAGTATGTCGGGGGTGTAGTATGTCGGGGGTGTATCATGTATAATGTCGGGGGTGTAGTATGTCGGGGGTGTAGTATGTTGGGTGTGTATCATGTATAATGTCGGGGGTGTATCATGTATAATGTCGGGGGTGTAGTATGTCGGGGGTGTAGTATGTTGGGGGTGTATCATGTATAATGTCGGGGGTGTATCATGTATAATGTCGGGGTGTAGTATGTCGGGAGTGTATCATGTATAATGTCGGGGGTGTATCATGTATAATGTCGGGGGTGTAGTATGTCGGGGGTGTATCATGTATAATGTCGGGGGTGTAGTATGTCGGGGGTGTATCATGTATAATGTCGGGGGTGTAGTATGTCGGGGGTGTATCATGTATAATGTCGGGGGTGTATCATGTATAATGTCGGGGGTGTATCATGTATAATGTCGGGGGTGTATCATGTATAATGTCAGGGTGTAGTATGTCGGGGGTGTATCATGTATAATGTCGGGGGTGTATCATGTATAATGTCGGTGTGTAGTATGTCGGGGGTGTATCATGTATAATGTCGGGGGTGTATCATGTATAATGTCGGGGGTGTAGTTTGTCGGGGGTGTATCATGTATAATGTCGGGGGTGTATCATGTATAATATCGGGGGTGTAGTATGTCGGGGGTGTAGTATGTCGGGGGTGTATCATGTATAATGTCGGGGGTGTAGTATGTCGGGGGTGTAGTATGTCGGGGGTGTATCATGTATAATGTCGGGGGTGTAGTATGTCGGGGGTGTAGTATGTCGGGGGTGTAGTATGTCGGGGGTGTATCATGTATAATGTCGGGGGTGTATCATGTATAATGTCGGGGGTGTAGTATGTCGGGGGTGTATCATGTATAATGTCGGGGGTGTATCATGTATAATGTCGGGGGTGTAGTATGTCGGGGGTGTAGTATGTCGGGGGTGTATCATGTATAATGTCGGGGGTGTAGTATGTCGGGGGTGTAGTATGTCGGGGGTGTATCATGTTTAATGTCGGGGGTGTAGTATGTCGGGGGTGTAGTATGTTGGGGGTGTATCATGTATAATGTCGGGGGTGTATCATGTATAATGTCGGGGTGTAGTATGTCGGGGGTGTATCATGTATAATGTCGGGGGTGTATCATGTATAATGTCGGGGGTGTAGTATGTCGGGGGTGTATCATGTATAATGTCGGGGGTGTAGCATGTCGGGGGTGTATCATGTATAATGTCGGGGGTGTATCATGTATAATGTCGGGGGTGTAGCATGTCGGGGGTGTATCATGTATAATGTCGGGGGTGTATCATGTATAATGTCGGGGGTGTATCATGTATAATGTCGGAGGTGTAGTATGTCGGGGGTGTAGCATGTCGGGGGTGTATCATGTATAATGTCGGGGGTGTATCATGTATAATGTCGGAGGTGTAGTATGTCGGGGGTGTAGCATGTCGGGGGTGTATCATGTATAATGTCGGGGGTGTAGTATGTCGGGGGTGTATCATGTATAATGTCGGGGGTGTAGTATGTCGGGGGTGTAGTATGTCGGGGGTGTAGCATGTCGGGGGTGTATCATGTATAATGTCGGGGGTGTAGTATGTCGGGGGTGTAGTATGTCAGGGGTGTATCATGTATAATGTCGGGGGTGTATCATGTATAATGTCGGGGGTGTAGTATGTCGGGGGTGTATCATGTATAATGTCGGGGGTGTATCATGTATAATGTCGGGGGTGTAGTATGTCGGGGGTGTAGTATGTCGGGGGTGTAGTATGTCGGGGGTGTATCATGTATAATGTCGGGGGTGTAGTATGTCGGGGGTGTAGTATGTTGGGGGTGTATCATGTATAATGTCGGGGGTGTATCATGTATAATGTCAGGGGTGTAGTATGTCGGGGGTGTAGTATGTCGGGGGTGTATCATGTATAATGTCGGGGGTGTATCATGTATAATGTCGGGGTGTAGTATGTCGGGGGTGTATCATGTATAATGTCGGGGGTGTATCATGTATAATGTCGGGGGTGTATCATGTATAATGTCGGGGGTGTAGTATGTCGGGGGTGTATCATGTATAATGTCGGGGGTGTAGTATGTCGGGGGTGTATCATGTATAATGTCGGGGGTGTATCATGTATAATGTCGGGGGTGTATCATGTATAATGTCGGGGGTGTATCATGTATAATGTCGGGGTGTAGTATGTCGGGGGTGTATCATGTATAATGTCGGGGGTGTATCATGTATAATGTCGGTGTGTAGTATGTCGGGGGTGTATCATGTATAATGTCGGGGGTGTATCATGTATAATGTCGGGGGTGTAGTTTGTCGGGGGTGTATCATGTATAATGTCGGGGGTGTAGTATGTCGGGGGTGTATCATGTATAATGTCGGGGGTGTATCATGTATAATGTCGGGGGTGTAGTATGTCGGGGGTGTAGTATGTCGGGGGTGTAGTATGTATAATATCGGGGGTGTAGTATGTCGGGGGTGTATCATGTATAATGTCGGGGGTGTAGTATGTCGGGGGTGTATCATGTATAATGTCGGGGTGTAGTATGTCGGGGGTGTATCATGTATAATGTCGGGGGTGTATCATGTATAATGTCGGGGGTGTATCTTGTATAATGTCGGAGGTGTAGTATGTCAGGGGTGTAGTATGTCGGGGGTGTATCATGTATAATGTCGGGGGTGTATCATGTATAATGTCGGAGGTGTAGTATGTCAGGGGTGTAGTATGTCGGGGGTGTATCATGTATAATGTCGGGGGAGTATCATGTATAATGTCGGGGGTGTAGTATGTCGGGGGTGTATCTTGTATAATGTCGTGGTTGTAGTATGTCGGGGGTGTATCATGTATAATGTCGGGGGTGTATCATGTATAATGTCGGGGGTGTAGCATGTCGGGGGTGTATCATGTATAATGTCGGGGGTGTAGTATGTCGGGGGTGTAGTATGTCGGGGGTGTAGCATGTCGGGGGTGTATCATGTATAATGTCGGGGGTGTAGTATGTCGGGGGTGTATCATGTATAATGTCGGGGGTGTAGTATGTCGGGGGTGTAGCATGTCGGGGGTGTATCATGTATAATGTCGGGGGTGTAGTATGTCGGGGGTGTAGTATGTCGGGGGTGTAGCATGTCGGGGGTGTATCATGTATAATGTCGGGGGTGTAGTATGTCGGGGGTGTAGTATGTCGGGGGTGTATCATGTATAATGTCGGGGGTGTATCATGTATAATGTCGGGGGTGTAGTATGTTGGGGGTGTATCATGTATAATGTCGGGGGTGTATCATGTATAATGTCGGGGGTGTAGTATGTCGGGGGTGTAGTATGTCAGGGGTGTAGTATGTCGGGGGTGTATCATGTATAATGTCGGGGGTGTAGTATGTCGGGGGTGTAGCATGTCGGGGGTGTATCATGTATAATGTCGGGGGTGTAGTATGTCGGGGGTGTAGTATGTCGGGGGTGTATCATGTATAATGTCGGGGGTGTATCATGTATAATGTCGGGGGTGTAGTATGTTGGGGGTGTATCATGTATAATGTCGGGGGTGTATCATGTATAATGTCGGGGTGTAGTATGTCGGGGGTGTATCATGTATAATGTCGGGGGTGTATCATGTATAATGTCGGGGGTGTAGTATGTCGGGGGTGTATCATGTATAATGTCGGGGGTGTAGTATGTCGGGGGTGTATCATGTATAATGTCGGGGGTGTATCATGTATAATGTCGGGGGTGTATTATGTTGGGGGTGTATCATGTATAATGTCGGGGGTGTATCATGTATAATGTCGGGGTGTAGTATGTCGGGGGTGTATCATGTATAATGTCGGGGGTGTATCATGTATAATGTCGGGGGTGTAGTATGTCGGGGGTGTATCATGTATAATGTCGGGGGTGTAGTATGTCGGGGGTGTATCATGTATAATGTCGGGGGTGTAGTATGTCGGGGGTGTATCATGTATAATGTCGGGGGTGTATCATGTATAATGTCGGGGGTGTATCATGTATAATGTCGGGGGTGTATCATGTATAATGTCGGGGTGTAGTATGTCGGGGGTGTATCATGTATAATGTCGGGGGTGTATCATGTATAATGTCGGTGTGTAGTATGTCGGGGGTGTATCATGTATAATGTCGGGGGTGTATCATGTATAATGTCGGGGGTGTAGTTTGTCGGGGGTGTATCATGTATAATGTCGGGGGTGTAGTATGTCGGGGGTGTATCATGTATAATGTCGGGGGTGTATCATGTATAATATCGGGGGTGTAGTATGTCGGGGGTGTAGTATGTCGGGGGTGTATCATGTATAATGTCGGGGGTGTAGTATGTCGGGGGTGTAGTATGTCGGGGGTGTATCATGTATAATGTCGGGGGTGTAGTATGTCGGGGGTGTAGTATGTCGGGGGTGTAGTATGTATAATATCGGGGGTGTAGTATGTCGGGGGTGTAGTATGTATAATGTCGGGGGTGTAGTATGTCGGGGGTGTAGTATGTCGGGGGTGTATCATGTATAATGTCGGGGTGTAGTATGTCGGGGGTGTATCATGTATAATGTCGGGGGTGTATCATGTATAATGTCGGGGGTGTAGTATGTCGGGGGTGTATCTTGTATAATGTCGGAGGTGTAGTATGTCAGGGGTGTAGTATGTCGGGGGTGTATCATGTATAATGTCGGGGGTGTATCATGTATAATGTCGGAGGTGTAGTATGTCAGGGGTGTAGTATGTCGGGGGTGTATCATGTATAATGTCGGGGGTGTATCATGTATAATGTCGGGGGTGTAGTATGTCGGGGGTGTATCTTGTATAATGTCGGGGGTGTAGTATGTCGGGGGTGTATCATGTATAATGTCGGGGTGTAGTATGTCGGGGGTGTATCATGTATAATGTCGGGGGTGTATCATGTATAATGTCGGGGGTGTAGCATGTCGGGGGTGTATCATGTATAATGTCGGGGGTGTAGTATGTCGGGGGTGTAGTATGTCGGGGGTGTAGCATGTCGGGGGTGTATCATGTATAATGTCGGGGGTGTAGTATGTCGGGGGTGTATCATGTATAATGTCGGGGGTGTAGTATGTCGGGGGTGTATCATGTATAATGTCGGGGGTGTGTCATGTATAATGTCGGGGGTGTAGCATGTATAATGTCGGGGGTGTAGTATGTCGGGGGTGTATCATGTATAATATCGGGGGTGTATCATGTATAATGTTGGGGGTGTAGTATGTCGGGGGTGTATCATGTATAATGTCGGGGTGTAGTATGTCGGGGGTGTATCATGTATAATGTCGGGGGTGTAGTATGTCGGGGGTGTAGTATGTCGGGGGTGTATCATGTATAATGTCGGGGGTGTATCATGTCGGGGGTGTATCATGTATAATGTCGGGGGTGTAGTATGTCGGGGGTGTATCATGTATAATGTCGGGGTGTAGTATGTCGGGGGTGTATCATGTATAATGTCGGGGGTGTAGTATGTCGGGGGTGTAGTATGTCGGGGGTGTAGTATGTTGGGGGTGTATCATGTATAATGTCGGGGGTGTAGTATGTCGGGGGTGTAGTATGTCGGGGGTGTATCATGTATAATGTCGGGGGTGTAGTATGTCGGGGGTGTATCATGTATAATGTCGGGGGTGTATCATGTATAATGTCGGGGGTGTAGTATGTCGGGGGTGTATCATGTATAATATCGGGGGTGTAGTATGTCGGGGGTGTAGTATGTCGGGGTGTATCATGTATAATGTCGGGGGTGTAGCATGTCGGGGGTGTATCATGTATAATGTCGGGGGTGTAGTATGTCGGGGGTGTAGCATGTCGGGGGTGTATCATGTATAATGTCGGGGGTGTATCATGTATAATGTCGGGGGTGTAGCATGTATAATGTCGGGGGTGTAGTATGTCGGGGGTGTATCATGTATAATATCGGGGGTGTAGTATGTCGGGGGTGTAGTATGTCGGGGGTGTATCATGTATAATGTCGGAGGTGTATCATGTATAATGTCGGGGGTGTAGTATGTCGGGGGTGTATCATGTATAATGTCGGAGTGTAGCATGTATAATGTCGGGGGTGTAGCATGTCGGGGGTGTAGTATGTCGGGGGTGTATCATGTATAATGTCGGGGGTGTAGTATGTCGGGGGTGTATCATGTATAATATCGGGGGTGTAGTATGTCGGGGGTGTATCATGTATAATGTCGGAGGTGTATCATGTATAATGTCGGGGGTGTAGCATGTATAATGTCGGGGGTGTAGTATGTATAATGTCGGGGGTGTATCATGTATAATATCGGGGGTGTAGTATGTCGGGGGTGTATCATGTATAATGTCGGGGGTGTATCATGTATAATGTCGGGGGTGTAGTATGTCGGGGGTGTAGTATGTCGGGGGTGTATCATGTATAATGTCGGGGGTGTATCATGTATAATGTCAGGGGTGTATCATGTATAATGTCGGGGGTGTAGTAGGTCGGGGGTGTAGTATGTCGGGGGTGTAGTATGTCGGGGGTGTATCATGTATAATGTCGGGGGTGTATCATGTATAATGTCGGGGGTGTAGTAGGTCGGGGGTGTAGTATGTCGGGGGTGTATCATGTATAATGTCGGGGGTGTATCATGTATAATGTCGGGGGTGTAGTATGTCGGGGGTGTAGTATGTCGGGGGTGTATCATGTATAATGTCGGGGGTGTAGTATGTCGGGGGTGTATCATGTATAATGTCGGGGGTGTATCATGTATAATGTCGGGGGTGTAGTATGTCGGGGGTGTAGTATGTCGGGGGTGTATCATGTATAATATCGGGGGTGTAGTATGTCGGGGGTGTATCATGTATAATGTCGGGGGTGTAGTATGTCGGGGGTGTATCATGTATAATATCGGGGGTGTATCATGTATAATGTCGAGGTGTAGTATGTCGGGGGTGTAGTATGTCGGGGGTGTATCATGTATAATGTCGGGGGTGTAGTATGTCGGGGGTGTATCATGTATAATGTCGGGGGTGTAGTATGTCGGGGGTGTAGTATGTCGGGGGTGTATCATGTATAATGTCGGGGGTGTAGCATGTCGGGGGTGTATCATGTATAATGTCGGGGGTGTAGCATGTCGGGGGTGTATCATGTATAATGTCGGGGGTGTAGTATGTCGGGGGTGTATCATGTATAATGTCGGGGTGTAGTATGTCGGGGGTGTATCATGTATAATGTCGGGGGTGTAGTATGTCGGGGGTGTAGTATGTCGGGGGTGTAGTATGTCGGGGGTGTATCATGTATAATGTCGGGGGTGTAGTATGTCGGGGGTGTATCATGTATAATGTCGGGGGTGTAGTATGTCGGGGGTGTATCATGTATAATGTCGGGGGTGTATCATGTATAATGTCGGGGGTGTAGTATGTCGGGGGTGTATCATGTATAATATCGGGGGTGTAGTATGTCGGGGGTGTAGTATGTCGGGGGTGTATCATGTATAATGTCGGGGGTGTAGTATGTCGGGGGTGTAGCATGTCGGGGGTGTATCATGTATAATGTCGGGGGTGTATCATGTATAATGTCGGGGGTGTAGCATGTATAATGTCGGGGGTGTAGTATGTCGGGGGTGTATCATGTATAATATCGGGGGTGTAGTATGTCGGGGATGTAGTATGTCGGGGGTGTAGTATGTCGGGGGTGTATCATGTATAATGTCGGAGGTGTATCATGTATAATGTCGGGGGTGTAGCATGTATAATGTCGGGGGTGTAGTATGTCGGGGGTGTATCATGTATAATATCGGGGGTGTAGTATGTCGGGGGTGTATCATGTATAATGTCGGGGTGTAGCATGTATAATGTCGGGGGTGTAGCATGTATAATGTCGGGGGTGTAGTATGTCGGGGGTGTAGTATGTCGGGGGTGTATCATGTATAATGTCGGGGGTGTATCATGTATAATGTCGGGGGTGTAGTATGTCGGGGGTGTATCATGTATAATATCGGGGGTGTACTATGTCGGGGGTGTATCATGTATAATGTCGGGGGTGTAGCATGTCGGGGGTGTATCATGTATAATGTCGGGGGTGTAGCATGTCGGGGGTGTAGCATGTATAATGTCGGGGGTGTAGTATGTCGGGGGTGTAGTATGTCGGGGGTGTATCATGTATAATGTCGGGGGTGTAGTATGTCGGGGGTGTATCATGTATAATGTCGGGGGTGTAGCATGCCGGGGGTGTATCATGTATAATGTCGGGGGTGTAGTATGTCGGGGGTGTATCATGTATAATGTCGGGGGTGTATCATGTATAATGTCGGGGGTGTAGTATGTCGGGGGTGTATCATGTATAATATCGGGGGTGTAGTATGTCGGGGGTGTAGTATGTCGGGGGTGTAGTATGTCGGGGGTGTATCATGTATAATGTCGGGGGTGTAGCATGTCGGGGGTGTATCATGTATAATGTCGGGGGTGTAGTATGTCGGGGGTGTATCATGTATAATGTCGGGGGTGTATCATGTATAATGTCGGGGGTGTATCATGTATAATGTCGGGGGTGTATCATGTATAATGTCGGGGTGTAGTATGTCGGGGGGTGTATCATGTATAATGTCGGGGGTGTATCATGTATAATGTCGGTGTGTAGTATGTCGGGGGTGTATCATGTATAATGTCGGGGGTGTATCATGTATAATGTCGGGGGTGTAGTTTGTCGGGGGTGTATCATGTATAATGTCGGGGGTGTAGTATGTCGGGGGTGTATCATGTATAATGTCGGGGGTGTATCATGTATAATATCGGGGGTGTAGTATGTCGGGGGTGTAGTATGTCGGGGGTGTATCATGTATAATGTCGGGGGTGTAGTATGTCGGGGGTGTAGTATGTCGGGGGTGTATCATGTATAATGTCGGGGTGTAGTATGTCGGGGGTGTATCATGTATAATGTCGGGGGTGTATCATGTATAATGTCGGGGGTGTAGTATGTCGGGGGTGTATCTTGTATAATGTCGGAGGTGTAGTATGTCAGGGGTGTAGTATGTCGGGGGTGTATCATGTATAATGTCGGGGGTGTATCATGTATAATGTCGGAGGTGTAGTATGTCAGGGGTGTAGTATGTCGGGGGTGTATCATGTATAATGTCGGGGGTGTATCATGTATAATGTCGGGGTGTAGTATGTCGGGGGTGTATCATGTATAATGTCGGGGGTGTAGTATGTCGGGGGTGTATCATGTATAATGTCGGGGGTGTATCATGTATAATATCGGGGGTGTAGTATGTCGGGGGTGTAGTATGTCGGGGGTGTATCATGTATAATGTCGGGGGTGTAGTATGTCGGGGGTGTAGTATGTCGGGGGTGTATCATGTATAATGTCGGGGTGTAGTATGTCGGGGGTGTATCATGTATAATGTCGGGGGTGTATCATGTATAATGTCGGGGGTGTAGTATGTCGGGGGTGTATCTTGTATAATGTCGGAGGTGTAGTATGTCAGGGGTGTAGTATGTCGGGGGTGTATCATGTATAATGTCGGGGGTGTATCATGTATAATGTCGGAGGTGTAGTATGTCAGGGGTGTAGTATGTCGGGGGTGTATCATGTATAATGTCGGGGGTGTATCATGTATAATGTCGGGGTGTAGTATGTCGGGGGTGTATCATGTATAATGTCGGGGGTGTAGTATGTCGGGGGTGTAGTATGTCGGGGGTGTATGTTGTATAATGTCGGGGGTGTAGTATGTCGGGGGTGTATCATGTATAATGTCGGGGTGTAGTATGTCGGGGGTGTAGTATGTCGGGGGTGTATCATGTATAATGTCGGGGGTGTATCATGTATAATGTCGGGGGTGTAGCATGTCGGGGGTGTATCATGTATAATGTCGGGGGTGTAGTATGTCGGGGGTGTAGCATGTCGGGGGTGTATCATGTATAATGTCGGGGGTGTAGTATGTCGGGGGTGTATCATGTATAATGTCGGGGGTGTAGTATGTCGGGGGTGTAGCATGTCGGGGGTGTATCATGTATAATGTCGGGGGTGTATCATGTATAATGTCGGGGGTGTAGCATGTCGGGGGTGTATCATGTATAATATCGGGGGTGTATCATGTATAATGTCGGGGGTGTAGTATGTCGGGGTGTATCATGTATAATGTCGGGGTGTAGTATGTCGGGGGTGTATCATGTATAATGTCGGGGGTGTAGTATGTCTGGGGTGTAGTATGTCGGGGGTGTATCATGTATAATGTCGGGGGTGTATCATGTCGGGGGTGTATCATGTATAATGTCGGGGGTGTAGTATGTCGGGGGTGTATCATGTATAATGTCGGGGGTGTAGTATGTCGGGGGTGTATCATGTATAATGTCGGGGTGTAGTATGTCGGGGGTGTATCATGTATAATGTCGGGGGTGTAGTATGTCGGGGGTGTAGTATGTCGGGGGTGTATCATGTATAATGTCGGGGGTGTAGTATGTCGGGGGTGTAGTATGTCGGGGGTGTATCATGTATAATGTCGGGGGTGTAGTATGTCGGGGGTGTATCATGTATAATGTCGGGGGTGTAGTATGTCGGGGGTGTGTCATGTATAATATCGGGGGTGTAGTATGTCGGGGGTGTAGTATGTCGGGGGTGTATCATGTATAATGTCGGGGGTGTAGCATGTCGGGGGTGTATCATGTATAATGTCGGGGGTGTAGTATGTCGGGGGTGTAGCATGTCGGGGGTGTATCATGTATAATGTCGGGGGTGTATCATGTATAATGTCGGGGGTGTAGCATGTATAATGTCGGGGGTGTAGTATGTCGGGGGTGTATCATGTATAATGTCGGGGGTGTATCATGTATAATGTCGGGGGTGTAGCATGTATATTGTCGGGGGTGTAGTATGTCGGGGGTGTAGTATGTCGGGGGTGTATCATGTATAATGTCGGAGGTGTATCATGTATAATGTCGGGGGTGTAGTATGTCGGGGGTGTATCATGTATAATATCGGGGGTGTAGTATGTCGGGGGTGTATCATGTATAATGTCGGAGTGTAGCATGTATAATGTCGGGGGTGTAGCATGTCGGGGGTGTAGTATGTCGGGGGTGTATCATGTATAATGTCGGGGGTGTAGTATGTCGGGGGTGTATCATGTATAATATCGGGGCTGTAGTATGTCGGGGGTGTATCATGTATAATGTCGGAGGTGTATCATGTATAATGTCGGGGGTGTAGCATGTATAATGTCGGGGGTGTAGTATGTCGGGGGTGTATCATGTATAATATCGGGGGTGTAGTATGTCGGGGGTGTATCATGTATAATGTCGGGGGTGTATCATGTATAATGTCGGGGGTGTAGTATGTCGGGGGTGTAGTATGTCGGGGGTGTATCATGTATAATGTCGGGGGTGTATCATGTATAATGTCGGGGGTGTATCATGTATAATGTCGGGGGTGTAGTAGGTCGGGGGTGTAGTATGTCGGGGGTGTAGTATGTCGGGGGTGTATCATGTATAATGTCGGGGGTGTATCATGTATAATGTCGGGGGTGTATCATGTATAATGTCGGGGGTGTAGTAGGTCGGGGGTGTAGTATGTCGGGGGTGTATCATGTATAATGTCGGGGGTGTATCATGTATAATGTCGGGGGTGTAGTATGTCGGGGGTGTAGTATGTCGGGGGTGTATCATGTATAATGTCGGGGGTGTAGTATGTCGGGGGTGTATCATGTATAATGTCGGGGGTGTATCATGTATAATGTCGGGGGTGTAGTATGTCGGGGGTGTAGTATGTCGGGGGTGTATCATGTATAATATCGGGGGTGTAGTATGTCGGGGGTGTATCATGTATAATGTCGGGGGTGTAGTATGTCGGGGGTGTAGTATGTCGGGGGTGTATCATGTATAATATCGGGGGTGTATCATGTATAATGTCGGGGTGTAGTATGTCGGGGGTGTAGTATGTCGGGGGTGTATCATGTATAATGTCGGGGGTGTAGTATGTCGGGGGTGTATCATGTATAATGTCGGGGGTGTAGTATGTCAGGGGTGTAGTATGTCGGGGGTGTATCATGTATAATGTCGGGGGTGTATCATGTATAATGTCGGGGGTGTAGCATGTCGGGGGTGTATCATGTATAATGTCGGGGGTGTAGTATGTCGGGGGTGTATCATGTATAATGTCGGGGGTGTAGTATGTCGGGGGTGTATCATGTATAATGTCGGGGTGTAGTATGTCGGGGGTGTATCATGTATAATGTCGGGGGTGTAGTATGTCGGGGGTGTAGTATTTCGGGGGTGTATCATGTATAATGTCGGGGGTGTAGTATGTCGGGGGTGTATCATGTATAATGTCGGGGGTGTAGTATGTCGGGGGTGTATCATGTATAATGTCGGGGGTGTATCATGTATAATGTCGGGGGTGTAGTATTTCGGGGGTGTATCATGTATAATATCGGGGGTGTAGTATGTCGGGGGTGTAGTATGTCGGGGGTGTATCATGTATAATGTCGGGGGTGTAGCATGTCGGGGGTGTATCATGTATAATGTCGGGGGTGTAGCATGTCGGGGGTGTATCATGTATAATGTCGGGGGTGTATCATGTATAATGTCGGGGTGTAGTATGTCGGGGGTGTATCATGTATAATATCGGTGGTGTAGTATGTCGGGGGTGTATCATGTATAATGTCGGGGGTGTATCATGTATAATGTCGGAGGTGTATCATGTATAATGTCGGGGGTGTAGCATGTATAATGTCGGGGGTGTAGTATGTCGGGGGTGTATCATGTATAATATCGGGGGTGTAGTATGTCGGGGGTGTATCATGTATAATGTCGGGGTGTAGCATGTATAATGTCGGGGGTGTATCATGTATAATATCGGGGGTGTAGTATGTCGGGGGTGTAGTATGTCGGGGGTGTAGTATGTCGGGGGTGTATCATGTATAATGTCGGAGGTGTATCATGTATAATGTCGGGGGTGTATCATGTATAATATCGGGGGTGTAGTATGTCGGGGGTGTAGTATGTCGGGGGTGTAGCATGTCGGGGGTGTATCATGTATAATGTCGGGGGTGTATCATGTATAATGTCGGGGGTGTATCATGTATAATATCGGGGGTGTAGTATGTCGGGGGTGTAGTATGTCGGGGGTGTATCATGTATAATGTCGGGGGTGTAGCATGTATAATGTCGGGGGTGTAGTATGTCGGGGGTGTATCATGTATAATATCGGGGGTGTAGTATGTCGGGGGTGTATCATGTATAATGTCGGGGTGTAGCATGTATAATGTCGGGGGTGTAGCATGTATAATGTCGGGGGTGTAGTATGTCGGGGGTGTAGTATGTCGGGGGTGTATCATGTATAATGTCGGGGGTGTATCATGTATAATGTCGGGGGTGTAGTATGTCGGGGGTGTAGTATGTCGGGGGTGTAGTATGTCGGGGGTGTATCATGTATAATATCGGGGGTGTAGTATGTCGGGGGTGTATCATGTATAATGTCGGGGGTGTAGCATGTCGGGGGTGTATCATGTATAATGTCGGGGGTGTAGCATGTCGGGGGTGTAGCATGTATAATGTCGGGGGTGTAGTATGTCGGGGGTGTAGTATGTCGGGGGTGTATCATGTATAATGTCGGGGGTGTAGTATGTCGGGGGTGTATCATGTATAATGTCGGGGGTGTAGCATGTCGGGGGTGTATCATGTATAATGTCGGGGGTGTAGTATGTTGGGGGTGTATCATGTATAATGTCGGGGGTGTATCATGTATAATGTCGGGGGTGTAGTATGTCGGGGGTGTATCATGTATAATATCGGGGGTGTAGTATGTCGGGGTGTAGTATGTCGGGGGTGTAGTATGTCGGGGGTGTATCATGTATAATGTCGGGGGGTGTAGCATGTCGGGGGTGTATCATGTATAATGTCGGGGGTGTAGTATGTCGGGGGTGTAGCATGTCGGGGGTGTATCATGTATAATGTCGGGGGTGTATCATGTATAATGTCGGGGGTGTAGTATGTCGGGGGTGTATCATGTATAATATCGGGGGTGTAGTATGTCGGGGGTGTAGTATGTCGGGGGTGTAGTATGTCGGGGGTGTATCATGTATAATGTCGGAGGTGTATCATGTATAATGTCGGGGGTGTAGTATGTCGGGGGTGTATCATGTATAATATCGGGGGTGTAGTATGTCGGGGGTGTATCATGTATAATGTCGGAGTGTAGCATGTATAATGTCGGGGGTGTAGCATGTCGGGGGTGTAGTATGTCGGGGGTGTATCATGTATAATGTTGGGGGTGTAGTATGTCGGGGGTGTATCATGTATAATATCGGGGGTGTAGTATGTCGGGGGTGTAGTATGTCGGGGGTGTATCATGTATAATGTCGGGGGTGTAGCATGTATAATGTCGGGGGTGTAGTATGTCGGGGGTGTATCATGTATAATATCGGGGGTGTAGTATGTCGGGGGTGTATCATGTATAATGTCGGGGGTGTAGTATGTCGGGGGTGTAGTATGTCGGGGGTGTAGTATGTCGGGGGTGTATCATGTATAATGTCGGGGGTGTATCATGTATAATGTCGGGGGTGTATCATGTATAATGTCGGGGGTGTAGTAGGTCGGGGGTGTAGTATGTCTGGGGTGTATCATGTATAATGTCGGGGGTGTAGTAGGTCGGGGGTGTATCATGTATAATATCGGGGGTGTAGTATGTCGGGGGTGTAGTATGTCGGGGGTGTAGTATGTCGGGGGTGTATCATGTATAATGTCGGAGGTGTATCATGTATAATGTCGGGGGTGTAGCATGTATAATGTCGGGGGTGTAGTATGTCGGGGGTGTATCATGTATAATATCGGGGGTGTAGTATGTCGGGGGTGTATCATGTATAATGTCGGGGGTGTATCATGTATAATGTCGGGGGTGTAGTAGGTCGGGGGTGTAGTATGTCGGGGGTGTAGTATGTCGGGGGTGTATCATGTATAATGTCGGGGGTGTATCATGTATAATGTCGGGGGTGTATCATGTATAATGTCGGGGGTGTAGTATGTCGGGGGTGTAGTATGTCGGGGGTGTATCATGTATAATGTCGGGGGTGTATCATGTATAATGTCGGGGTGTAGTATGTCGGGGGTGTAGTATGTCGGGGGTGTATCATGTATAATGTCGGGGGTGTAGTATGTCGGGGGTGTATCATGTATAATATCCGGGGGGGGGGGGGACATCATTTCCATGGCATTTCTCCTCCATCTTACCGGATGTAGAATCCCCGTTTGTTGCCGTTGGTGTTGTGCAGGGAGGCGCTGCCGGAGCCCAGACTGCTGTTCATCAGCTGTTCCCGCAGGTCGTGGATCTTGGCCTCAAACCGGCTGTACTCTGCAGGGACACATCATAGGACCACATGACTGACAGGATCCACCATATCACCCCCCATCCTCACCAAGTGTGTTCCTCAGAATTTGGTGACAGTAATGGACATCAAATAGAAGGTCAGCAACTCTGTGCAATACTCATAAAATCTTCCTTTATTAACTATTCCACAGTAACCACAGGCTGAGTACACAGACGTTGACGCGTTTCGGCCGTTATGACGTCTCTGTACTCAGGCTTTGGTTACTGTGGGATAAAGGAAGATTTTACGATCCTTCCACGGAGTTGTGGACTTTTTATTTGAATTACAGTGAGTGGAAGTGGCCGCCCTTCCCCCCACCATTGTGTTTTCTGTCAGAGGGATCATTTACATTAACACCGCCATATCAAATCACGACTAAAGGAATCGGCACACATTAGCCGTAGGAAAACGGGAAGCCCTAGGGCCAACGCTGCGCTAGATGACAATTTAAGAAATGAATTAACTGTGAAAAAATAAAAAAGAAATAGCTGCTAGCACCATAAGTTCAGTACAAAAAACGTATATATAGTGGAAAAAAAGGAAAGAGTAGTGCAGCGCTAAAAAAAATTGATTATGAAAGATATTAAAAATTGATGATTTGAACATTAAAATAAAATATTAATAACCCCATAATGAGTGTGAAGGGATATATATGTGATCTGATAAACCATCAGCAGTGAAAAAAAAATTTTTTTTGTGAGAAAAATTTATTAGTTGAGTGGTGAAAAAGAGTAAAAAAGAAAACTAAGACAAGGTTCCAGAATAAAAAATGAATAAATATTCAAAAAACTAGGGATGTGAGGGGAAAAAATAAAATGGTGAATGAAAGAAATAATGACAAAAATTTGCAAATATGTTATATCCAAAATACAAGAAAAATTGGTTGAAAAATACAAAAATAATTAGGCTATAGTTGCTCAATACACAAAATGACGTGATAAAAGCAAAAACAGAAAAAAGGAGTCCCATAAACTGATAATGATAAAGTTCCAAACAATGATATTCCAAGTGATGAACCAAACTTCCCAAGAGAATGTGAAGACTTCAGGTGCGTCACCCTGGTGGTGGATGTTCTGCTGACCAGATTGCCGTGACTGTGCCAAACAGCCTCGCCCAGCGCAGGGAATAGGTTTCCCCACAACCTTTGTGTCTCCACGATGGAATAAGGATTGGCCAATCCCCAGTTGATGTCATTCTAGTGACGAAACGCGTAGGGAGCCGCTGACGTCATCACGCAATACCTTACCGAGAGGAGGTGCCGCGGACGCCATAGGAACGAACATACACAGGATTATCGAGACGCCGCATCCATTACCGCTATACTGTATCTACCTTATTCCATCGTGGAGACACAAAGGTTGTGGGGAAACCTATTCCCTGCGCTGGGCGAGGCTGTTTGGCACAGTCACGGCAATCTGGTCAGCAGAACATCCACCACCAGGGTGACGCACCTGAAGTCTTCACATTCTCTTGGGAAGTTTGGTTCATCACTTGGAATATCATTGTTTGGAACTTTATCATTATCAGTTTATGGGACTCCTTTTTTCTGTTTTTGCTTTTTATCACATCATTTTGTGTATTGAGCAACTATAGCCTAATTATTTTTGTATTTTTCAACCAATTTTTCTTGTATTTTGGATATAACATATTTGCAAATTTTTGTCATTATTCCTTCATTCACCATTTTATTTTTTCCCCTCACATCCCTAGTTTTTTGAATATTTATTCATTTTTTATTCTGGAACCTTGTCTTAGTTTTCTTTTTTACTCTTTTTCACCACTCAACTAATAAATTTTTCTCACAAATTTTTTTTTTTTCCACTGCTGATGGTTTATCAGATCACATATATATCCCTTCACACTCATTATGGGGTTATTAATATTTTATTTTAATGTTCAAATCATCAATTTTTAATATCTTTCATAATGATTTTTTTAGCGCTGCACTACTCTTTCCTTTTTTTCCACATTAGCCGTAACATAGAACAAAGCAGATTGCATACCTTCCGGTTTGTATTGTGCAATGATGGTGACGGTCTGGCCGGCGTTCTTCAGAGCGAGTGCTGCTTGTTCATGCGTTGCGTTCCTCAGATCTACTCCGTTCACCTGGCGGTCATTCAGGAAAAGGAGTAATGTACATTTCACGTGTCACATGTCACATAAAGACACATATCCTGGAGGCGTCCATACTCACAGAAAGGATCTGATCGCCTTTCCGCAGGGCTCCGCTCAGATCAGCTGGTCCACCCGCCAAAATGAATGAGATAAAAATTCCTTCCCCGTCTTCTCCACCAACGATATTAAAACCTAGACCCGTTGATCCACGATGTATAGCAATCCTCCGTGGTTCCCTGTAGAAAAGGTAGAGGTGTGACAATCAGAACCCACCTGTCCCCACATTGTCCGCATTCTCCACCTCTAACCTTCCTGTTATCCAGATACCAGATTTCTCAATATAATACATTCTACACCAACCACTGTCCACCATTCTTCCACCCCCGCCTCGCCTCCCTGCCCCTCTTACCGTGGCACCTCCTCCTCTCCCATTAGCTCTTTGGGGATTGGTGAGTATCTTCGAGGTGATGTTGGTGTCATGACTGGTGCATACTCAGGACCCAGGTAACTGGGGTGACACAAATCACTTTCCAGCTGCTGAGAGTAGGCTGCAAATAGAAAGACATGAGGATGAAGAAGAGAGGACGGAGAGAGAAGAAAGAAGAGGAAAGCGGAGAAAAGGAGAGCGAGAATTAGCTGGGGGGGGGGGGGGAGGGGGAGGAAGAAGAGAAAGAGAAAGTTCAGCAGAAGGTAACAGGTAAGATGAAGTTAGGAGGAAGTGATTGCAGACAGTGACATACAGGTGAGATGAAGGTAGAGGTGGAAGTGATTGCAGACAGTGACATACAGGTGAGATGAAGGTAGAGAATGAAGTGATTGCAGACAGTGACATACAGGTGAGATGAAGGTAGAGGTGGAAGTGATGGCAGACAGTGACATACAGGTGAGATGAAGGTAGAGGAGGAAGTGATTGCAGACAGTGACATACAGGTGAGATGAAGGTAGAGGAGGAAGTGATTGCAGACAGTGACATATAGGTGAGATGAAGGTAGAGGAGGAAGTGATGGCAGACAGTGACATACAGGTGAGATGAAGATAAAGGAGGAAGTGATTGCAGACAGTGACATACAGGTGAGATGAGGGTAGAGGTGGAAGTGATTGCAGACAGTGACATACAGGTGAGATGAAGGTAGAGGTGGAAGTGATGGCAGACAGTGACATACAGGTGAGATGAAGGTAGAGGAGGAAGTGATTGCAGACAGTGACATACAGGTGAGATGAAGGTAGAGGAGGAAGTGATTGCAGACAGTGACATACAGGTGAGATGAAGGTAGAGGAGGAAGTGATTGCAGACAGTTACATACAGGTGAGATGAAGGTAGAGGAGGAAGTGATTGCAGACAGTGACATACAGGTGAGATGAAGGTAGAGAATGAAGTGATTGCAGACAGTGACATACAGGTGAGATGAAGGTAGAGGTGGAAGTGTTGGCAGACAGTGACATACAGGTGAGATGAAGGTAGAGGAGGAAGTGATTGCAGACAGTGACATACAGGTGAGATGAAGGTAGAGGAGGAAGTGATTGCAGACAGTGACATACAGGTGAGATGAAGGTAGAGAATGAAGTGATTGCAGACAGTGACATACAGGTGAGATGAAGGTAGAGAATGAAGTGATTGCAGACAGTGACATACAGGTGAGATGAAGGTAGAGGAGGAAGTGATGGCAGACAGTGACATACAGGTGAGATGAAGGTAGAGGAGGAAGTGATTGCAGACAGTGACATACAGGTGAGATGAAGGTAGAGGAGGAAGTGATTGCAGACAGTGACATACAGGTGAGATGAAGGTAGAGGAGGAAGTGATGGCAGACAGTGACATACAGGTGAGATGAAGGTAGAGGAGGAAGTGATTGCAGACAGTGACATACAGGTGAGATGAAGGTAGAGGTGGAAGTGATGGCAGACAGTGACATACAGGTGAGATGAAGGTAGAGGAGGAAGTGATTGCAGACAGTGACATACAGGTGAGATGAAGGTAGAGGTGGAAGTGATTGCAGACAGTGACATACAGGTGAGATGAAGGTAGAGGTGGAAGTGATGGCAGACAGTGACATACAGGTGAGATGAAGGTAGAGGTGGAAGTGATTGCAGACAGTGACATACAGGTGAGATGAAGGTAGAGGAGGAAGTGATTGCAGACAGTGACATACAGGTGAGATGAAGGTAGAGGAGGAAGTGATTGCAGACAGTGACATACAGGTGAGATGAAGGTAGAGGAGGAAGTGATTGCAGACAGTGACATACAGGTGAGATGAAGGTAGAGGAGGAAGTGATTGCAGACAGTGACATACAGGTGAGATGAAGGTAGAGGAGGAAGTGATTGCAGACAGTGACATACAGGTGAGATGAAGGTAGAGGAGGAAGTGATGGCAGACAGTGACATACAGGTGAGATGAAGGTAGGTGGAAGTGATTGCAGACAGTGACATACAGGTGAGATGAAGGTAGAGGAGGAAGTGATGGCAGACAGTGACATACAGGTGAGATGAAGGTAGAGGAGGAAGTGATTGCAGACAGTGACATACAGGTGAGATGAAGGTAGAGGTGGAAGTGATGGCAGACAGTGACATACAGGTGAGATGAAGGTAGAGAATGAAGTGATTGCAGACAGTGACATACAGGTGAGATGAAGGTAGAGGTGGAAGTGATGGCAGACAGTGACATACAGGTGAGATGAAGGTAGAGGTGGAAGTGATTGCAGACACTGACATACAGGTGAGATGAAGGTAGAGGTGGAAGTGATTGCAGACAGTGACATACAGGTGAGAGGAAGGTAGAGGTGGAAGTGATTGCAGACAGTGACATACAGGTGAGATGAAGGTAGAGGAGGAAGTGATTGCAGACAGTGACATACAGGTGAGATGAAGGTAGAGGAGGAAGTGATTGCAGACAGTGACATACAGGTGAGATGAAGGTAGAGGAGGAAGTGATTGCAGACAGTGACATACAGGTGAGATGAAGGTAGAGGTGGAAGTGATTGCAAACAGTGACATACAGGTGAGATGAAGGTAGAGAATGAAGTGATTGCAGACAGTGACATACAGGTGAGATGAAGGTAGAGGTGGAAGTGATTGCAGACAGTGACATACAGGTGAGATGAGGGTAGAGGTGGAAGTGATTGCAGACAGTGACATACAGGTGAGATGAAGGTAGAGGAGGAAGTGATGGCAGACAGTGACATACAGGTGAGATGAAGGTAGAGAATGAAGTGATTGCAGACAGTGACATACAGGTGAGATGAAGGTAGAGGTGGAAGTGTTGGCAGACAGTGACATACAGGTGAGATGAAGGTAGAGGAGGAAGTGATTGCAGACAGTGACATACAGGTGAGATGAAGGTAGAGGAGGAAGTGATTGCAGACAGTGACATACAGGTGAGATGAAGGTAGAGGAGGAAGTGATGGCAGACAGTGACATACAGGTGAGATGAAGGTAGAGAATGAAGTGATGGCAGACAGTGACATACAGGTGAGATGAAGGTAGAGGTGGAAGTGATTGCAGACAGTGACATACAGGTGAGATGAAGGTAGAGGTGGAAGTGATTGCAGACAGTGACATACAGGTGAGATGAAGGTAGAGGTGGAAGTGATGGCAGACAGTGACATACAGGTGAGATGAAGGTAGAGGAGGAAGTGATTGCAGACAGTGACATACAGGTGAGATGAAGGTAGAGAATGAAGTGATTGCAGACAGTGACATACAGGTGAGATGAAGGTAGAGGTGGAAGTGATTGCAGACAGTGACATACAGGTGAGATGAAGGTAGAGAATGAAGTGATTGCAGACAGTGACATACAGGTGAGATGAAGGTAGAGGTGGAAGTGATTGCAGACAGTGACATGCAGGTGAGATGAAGGTAGAGGAGGAAGTGATTGCAGACAGTGACATACAGGTGAGATGAAGGTAGAGAATGAAGTGATGGCAGACAGTGACATACAGGTGAGATGAAGGTAGAGGAGGAAGTGATTGCAGACAGTGACATACAGGTGAGATGAAGGTAGAGGTGGAAGTGATAGCAGACAGTGACATACAGGTGAGATGAAGGTAGAGGAGGAAGTGATTGCAGACAGTGACATACAGGTGAGATGAAGGTAGAGGATGAAGTGATTGCAGACAGTGACATACAGGTGAGATGAAGGTAGAGGTGGAAGTGATGGCAGACAGTGACATACAGGTGAGATGAAGGTAGAGGAGGAAGTGATTGCAGACAGTGACATACAGGTGAGATGAAGGTAGAGGTGGAAGTGATGGCAGACAGTGACATACAGGTGAGATGAAGGTAGAGGAGGAAGTGATTGCAGACAGTGACATACAGGTGAGATGAAGGTAGAGAATGAAGTGATTGCAGACAGTGACATACAGGTGAGATGAAGGTAGAGGAGGAAGTGATTGCAGACAGTGACATACAGGTGAGATGAAGGTAGAGGAGGAAGTGATTGCAGACAGTGACATACAGGTGAGATGAAGGTAGAGGAGGAAGTGATGGCAGACAGTGACATACAGGTGAGATGAAGGTAGAGGAGGAAGTGATGGCAGACAGTGACATACAGGTGAGATGAAGGTAGAGGAGGAAGTGATTGCAGACAGTGACATACAGGTGAGATGAAGGTAGGTGGAAGTGATTGCAGACAGTGACATACAGGTGAGATGAAGGTAGAGGAGAAAGTGATGGCAGACAGTGACATACAGGTGAGATGAAGGTAGAGGAGGAAGTGATTGCAGACAGTGACATACAGGTGAGATGATGGTAGAGGAGGAAGTGATTGCAGACAGTGACATACAGGTGAGATGAAGGTAGAGGAGGAAGTGATTGCAGACAGTGACATACAGGTGAGATGAAGGTAGAGGAGGAAGTGATTGCAGACAGTGACATACAGGTGAGATGAAGGTAGAGGAGGAAGTGATTGCAGACAGTGACATACAGGTGAGATGAAGGTAGAGGAGAAAGTGATGGCAGACAGTGACATACAGGTGAGATGAAGGTAGAGGAGGAAGTGATTGCAGACAGTGACATACAGGTGAGATGAAGGTAGAGGAGGAAGTGATTGCAGACAGTGACATACAGGTGAGATGAAGGTAGAGGAGGAAGTGATTGCAGACAGTGACATACAGGTGAGATGAAGGTAGAGGAGGAAGTGATTGCAGACAGTGACATACAGGTGAGATGAAGGTAGAGGTGGAAGTGATTGCAGACAGTGACATACAGGTGAGATGAAGGTAGAGAATGAAGTGATTGCAGACAGTGACATACAGGTGAGATGAAGGTAGAGGTGGAAGTGATTGCAGACAGTGACATACAGGTGAGATGAAGGTAGAGGTGGAAGTGATTGCAGACAGTGACATACAGGTGAGATGAAGGTAGAGAATGAAGTGATTGCAGACAGTGACATACAGGTGAGATGAAGGTAGAGGTGGAAGTGATGGCAGACAGTGACATACAGGTGAGATGAAGGTAGAGGAGGAAGTGATTGCAGACAGTGACATACAGGTGAGATGATGGTAGAGGTGGAAGTGATTGCAGACAGTGACATACAGGTGAGATGAAGGTAGAGGAGGAAGTGATTGCAGACAGTGACATACAGGTGAGATGAAGGTAGAGGAGGAAGTGATGGCAGACAGTGACATACAGGTGAGATGAAGGTAGAGGAGGAAGTGATTGCAGACAGTGACATACAGGTGAGATGAAGGTAGAGAATGAAGTGATGGCAGACAGTGACATACAGGTGAGATGAAGGTAGAGGAGGAAGTGATTGCAGACAGTGACATACAGGTGAGATGAAGGTAGAGGAGGAAGTGATTGCAGACAGTGACATACAGGTGAGATGAAGGTAGAGGAGGAAGTGATTGCAGACAGTGACATACAGGTGAGATGAAGGTAGAGGAGGAAGTGATTGCAGACAGTGACATACAGGTGAGATGAAGGTAGAGGAGGAAGTGATGGCAGACAGTGACATACAGGTGAGATGAAGGTAGAGGAGGAAGTGATGGCAGACAGTGACATACAGGTGAGATGAAGGTAGAGGAGGAAGTGATTGCAGACAGTGACATACAGGTGAGATGAAGGTAGAGGTGGAAGTGATTGCAGACAGTGACATACAGGTGAGATGAAGGTAGAGGTGGAAGTGATGGCAGACAGTGACATACAGGTGGGATGAAGGTAGAGGTGGAAGTGATTGCAGACAGTGACATACAGGTGAGATGAAGGTAGAGGAGGAAGTGATTGCAGACAGTGACATACAGGTGAGATGAAGGTAGAGGTGGAAGTGATGGCAGACAGTGACATACAGGTGAGATGAAGGTAGAGGTGGAAGTGATTGCAGACAGTGACATACAGGTGAGATGAAGGTAGAGGTGGAAGTGATTGCAGACAGTGACATACAGGTGAGATGAAGGTAGAGGTGGAAGTGATTGCAGACAGTGACATACAGGTGAGATGAAGGTAGAGGTGGAAGTGATTGCAGACAGTGACATACAGGTGAGATGAAGGTAGAGGAGGAAGTGATTGCAGACAGTGACATACAGGTGAGATGAAGGTAGAGAATGAAGTGATTGCAGACAGTGACATACAGGTGAGATGAAGGTAGAGGAGGAAGTGATGGCAGACAGTGGCATACAGGTGAGATGAAGGTAGAGGTGGAAGTGATTGCAGACAGTGACATACAGGTGAGATGAAGGTAGAGGAGGAAGTGATGGCAGACAGTGACATACAGGTGAGATGAAGGTAGAGGAGGAAGTGATGGCAGACAGTGACATACAGGTGAGATGAAGGTAGAGGAGGAAGTGATTGCAGACAGTGACATACAGGTGAGATGAAGGTAGGTGGAAGTGATTGCAGACAGTGACATACAGGTGAGATGAAGGTAGAGGAGAAAGTGATTGCAGACAGTGACATACAGGTGAGATGAAGGTAGAGGTGGAAGTGATGGCAGACAGTGACATACAGGTGAGATGAAGGTAGAGGAGGAAGTGATTGCAGACAGTGACATACAGGTGAGATGAGGGTAGAGGTGGAAGTGATGGCAGACAGTGACATACAGGTGAGATGAAGGTAGAGGAGGAAGTGATGGCAGACAGTGACATACAGGTGAGATGAAGGTAGAGGAGGAAGTGATGGCAGACAGTGACATACAGGTGAGATGAAGGTAGAGGAGGAAGTGATGGCAGACAGTGACATACAGGTGAGATGAAGGTAGAGGAGGAAGTGATGGCAGGCAGTGACATACAGGTGAGATGAAGGTAGAGGAGGAAGTGATTGCAGACAGTGACATACAGGTGAGATGAAGGTAGAGGTGGAAGTGATGGCAGACAGTGACATACAGGTGAGATGAAGGTAGAGGTGGAAGTGATGGCAGACAGTGACATACAGGTGAGATGAAGGTAGAGGAGGAAGTGATGGCAGACAGTGACATACAGGTGAGATGAAGGTAGAGGAGGAAGTGATGGCAGACAGTGACATACAGGTGAGATGAAGGTAGAGGTGGAAGTGATGGCAGACAGTGACATACAGGTGAGATGAAGGTAGAGGAGGAAGTGATTGCAGACAGTGACATACAGGTGAGATGAAGGTAGAGGTGGAAGTGATTGCAGACAGTGACATACAGGTGAGATGAAGGTAGAGGTGGAAGTGATTGCAGACAGTGACATACAGGTGAGATGAAGGTAGAGGAGGAAGTGATTGCAGACAGTGACATACAGGTGAGATGAAGGTAGAGGAGGAAGTGATTGCAGACAGTGACATACAGGTGAGATGAAGGTAGAGGAGGAAGTGATTGCAGACAGTGACATACAGGTGAGATGAAGGTAGAGGTGGAAGTGATTGCAGACAGTGACATACAGGTGAGATGAAGGTAGAGAATGAAGTGATTGCAGACAGTGACATACAGGTGAGATGAAGGTAGAGGTGGAAGTGATTGCAGACAGTGACATACAGGTGAGATGAAGGTAGAGGTGGAAGTGATTGCAGACAGTGACATACAGGTGAGATGAAGGTAGAGGAGGAAGAGATTGCAGACAGTGACATACAGGTGAGATGATGGTAGAGGTGGAAGTGATTGCAGACAGTGACATACAGGTGAGATGAAGGTAGAGGAGGAAGTGATGGCAGACAGTGACATACAGGTGAGATGAAGGTAGAGGAGGAAGTGATGGCAGACAGTGATATACAGGTGAGATGAATGTAGAGGTGGAAGTGATTGCAGACAGTGACATACAGGTGAGATGAAGGTAGAGAATGAAGTGATTGCAGACAGTGACATACAGGTGAGATGAAGGTAGAGGAGGAAGTGATGGCAGACAGTGACATACAGGTGAGATGAAGGTAGAGAATGAAGTGATTGCAGACAGTGACATACAGGTGAGATGAAGGTAGAGGTGGAAGTGATTGCAGACAGTGACATACAGGTGAGATGAAGGTAGAGGTGGAAGTGATGGCAGACAGTGACATACAGGTGAGATGAAGGTAGAGGAGGAAGTGATTGCAGACAGTGACATACAGGTGAGATGAAGGTAGAGAATGAAGTGATTGCAGACAGTGACATACAGGTGAGATGAAGGTAGAGGTGGAAGTGATTGCAGACAGTGACATACAGGTGAGATGAAGGTAGAGAAGGAAGTGATGGCAGACAGTGACATACAGGTGAGATGAAGGTAGAGGAGGAAGTGATTGCAGACAGTGACATACAGGTGAGATGAAGGTAGAGGAGGAAGTGATGGCAGACAGTGACATACAGGTGAGATGAAGGTAGAGGTGGAAGTGATGGCAGACAGTGACATACAGGTGAGATGAAGGTAGAGGAGGAAGTGATTGCAGACAGTGACATACAGGTGAGATGAAGGTAGAGGAGGAAGTAATGGCAGACAGTGACATACAGGTGAGATGAAGGTAGAGGAGGAAGTGATGGCAGACAGTGACATACAGGTGAGATGAAGGTAGAGGTGGAAGTGATTGCAGACAGTGACATACAGGTGAGATGAAGGTAGAGGAGGAAGTGATTGCAGACAGTGACATACAGGTGAGATGAAGGTAGAGGAGGAAGTGATTGCAGACAGTGACATACAGGTGAGATGAAGGTAGAGGAGGAAGTGATTGCAGACAGTGACATACAGGTGAGATGAAGGTAGAGGTGGAAGTGATTGCAGACAGTGACATACAGGTGAGATGAAGGTAGAGAATGAAGTGATTGCAGACAGTGACATACAGGTGAGATGAAGGTAGAGGTGGAAGTGATTGCAGACAGTGACATACAGGTGAGATGAAGGTAGAGGTGGAAGTGATTGCAGACAGTGACATACAGGTGAGATGAAGGTAGAGGAGGAAGAGATTGCAGACAGTGACATACAGGTGAGATGATGGTAGAGGTGGAAGTGATTGCAGACAGTGACATACAGGTGAGATGAAGGTAGAGGAGGAAGTGATGGCAGACAGTGACATACAGGTGAGATGAAGGTAGAGGAGGAAGTGATGGCAGACAGTGATATACAGGTGAGATGAATGTAGAGGTGGAAGTGATTGCAGACAGTGACATACAGGTGAGATGAAGGTAGAGAATGAAGTGATTGCAGACAGTGACATACAGGTGAGATGAAGGTAGAGGAGGAAGTGATGGCAGACAGTGACATACAGGTGAGATGAAGGTAGAGAATGAAGTGATTGCAGACAGTGACATACAGGTGAGATGAAGGTAGAGGTGGAAGTGATTGCAGACAGTGACATACAGGTGAGATGAAGGTAGAGGTGGAAGTGATGGCAGACAGTGACATACAGGTGAGATGAAGGTAGAGGAGGAAGTGATTGCAGACAGTGACATACAGGTGAGATGAAGGTAGAGAATGAAGTGATTGCAGACAGTGACATACAGGTGAGATGAAGGTAGAGGTGGAAGTGATTGCAGACAGTGACATACAGGTGAGATGAAGGTAGAGAAGGAAGTGATGGCAGACAGTGACATACAGGTGAGATGAAGGTAGAGGAGGAAGTGATTGCAGACAGTGACATACAGGTGAGATGAAGGTAGAGGAGGAAGTGATGGCAGACAGTGACATACAGGTGAGATGAAGGTAGAGGTGGAAGTGATGGCAGACAGTGACATACAGGTGAGATGAAGGTAGAGGAGGAAGTGATTGCAGACAGTGACATACAGGTGAGATGAAGGTAGAGGAGGAAGTAATGGCAGACAGTGACATACAGGTGAGATGAAGGTAGAGGAGGAAGTGATGGCAGACAGTGACATACAGGTGAGATGAAGGTAGAGGTGGAAGTGATTGCAGACAGTGACATACAGGTGAGATGAAGGTAGAGGAGGAAGTGATTGCAGACAGTGACATACAGGTGAGATGAAGGTAGAGGAGGAAGTGATGGCAGACAGTGACATACAGGTGAGATGAAGGTAGAGGAGGAAGTGATTGCAGACAGTGACATACAGGTGAGATGAAGGTAGAGGAGGAAGTGATTGCAGACAGTGACATACAGGTGAGATGAACGTAGAGGTGGAAGTGTTGGCAGACAGTGACATACAGGTGAGATGAAGGTAGAGGAGGAAGTGATTGCAGACAGTGACATACAGGTGAGATGAAGGTAGAGGTGGAAGTGATGGCAGACAGTGACATACAGATGAGATGAAGGTAGAGGTGGAAGTGATGGCAGACAGTGACATACAGGTGAGATGAAGGTAGAGGTGGAAGTGATGGCAGACAGTGACATACAGGTGAGATGAAGGTAGAGGTGGAAGTGATTGTAGACAGTGACATACAGGTGAGATGAAGGTAGAGGAGGAAGTGATTGCAGACAGTGACATACAGGTGAGATGAAGGTAGAGAATGAAGTGATTGCAGACAGTGACATACAGGTGAGATGAAGGTAGAGGTGGAAGTGATGGCAGACAGTGACATACAGGTGAGATGAAGGTAGAGAATGAAGTGATTGCAGACAGTGACATACAGGTGAGATGAAGGTAGAGGAGGAAGTGATGGCAGACAGTGACAAACAGGTGAGATGAAGGTAGAGGAGGAAGTGATGGCAGACAGTGACATACAGGTGAGATGAAGGTAGAGGAGGAAGTGATTGCAGACAGTGACATACAGGTGAGATGAAGGTAGAGGTGGAAGTGATTGCAGACAGTGACATACAGGTGAGATGAAGGTAGAGGAGGAAGTGATTGCAGACAGTGACATACAGGTGAGATGAAGGTAGAGGAGGAAGTGTTGGCAGACAGTGACATACAGGTGAGATGAAGGTAGAGGAGGAAGGGATTGCAGACAGTGACATACAGGTGAGATGAAGGTAGAGGTGGAAGTGATTGCAGACAGTGACATACAGGTGAGATGAAGGTAGAGGTGGAAGTGATTGCAGACAGTGACATACAGGTGAGATGAAGGTAGAGGTGGAAGTGATGGCAGACAGTGACATACAGGTGAGATGAAGGTAGAGGAGGAAGTGATGGCAGACAGTGACATACAGGTGAGATGAAGGTAGAGGAGGAAGTGATGGCAGACAGTGACATACAGGTGAGATGTAGGTAGAGGAGGAAGTCATTGCAGACAGTGACATACAGGTGAGATGAAGGTAGAGAATGAAGTGATTGCAGACAGTGACATACAGGTGAGATGAAGGTAGAGAATGAAGTGATTGCAGACAGTGACATACAGGTGAGATGAAGGTAGAGGAGGAAGTGATTGCAGACAGTGACATACAGGTGAGATGAAGGTAGAGGAGGAAGTGATTGCAGACAGTGACATACAGGTGAGATGAAGGTAGAGGAGGAAGTGATTGCAGACAGTGACATACAGGTGAGATGAAGGTAGAGGAGGAAGTGATTGCAGACAGTGACATACAGGTGAGATGAAGGTAGAGGTGGAAGTGATTGCAGACAGTGACATACAGGTGAGATGAAGGTAGAGGAGGAAGTGATTGCAGACAGTGACATACAGGTGAGATGAAGGTAGAGGAGGAAGTGATTGCAGACAGTGACATACAGGTGAGATGAAGGTAGAGGTGGAAGTGATTGCAGACAGTGACATACAGGTGAGATGAAGGTAGAGGAGGAAGTGATTGCAGACAGTGACATACAGGTGAGATGAAGGTAGAGAATGAAGTGATTGCAGACAGTGACATACAGGTGAGATGAAGGTAGAGGTGGAAGTGATTGCAGACAGTGACATACAGGTGAGATGAAGGTAGAGGAGGAAGTGATGGCAGACAGTGACATACAGGTGAGATGAAGGTAGAGGAGGAAGTGATTGCAGACAGTGACATACAGGTGAGATGAAGGTAGAGAATGAAGTGATTGCAGACAGTGACATACAGGTGAGATGAAGGTAGAGGAGGAAGTGATTGCAGACAGTGACATACAGGTGAGATGAAGGTAGAGGAGGAAGTGATTGCAGACAGTGACATACAGGTGAGATGAAGGTAGAGGTGGAAGTGATTGCAGACAGTGACATACAGGTGAGATGAAGGTAGAGGAGGAAGTGATGGCAGACAGTGACATACAGGTGAGATGAAGGTAGAGGAGGAAGTGATTGCAGACAGTGACATACAGGTGAGATGAAGGTAGAGAATGAAGTGATTGCAGACAGTGACATACAGGTGGGATGAAGGTAGAGGAGGAAGTGATGGCAGACAGTGACATACAGGTGAGATGAAGGTAGAGGTGGAAGTGATTGCAGACAGTGACATACAGGTGAGATGAAGGTAGAGGTGGAAGTGATTGCAGACAGTGACATACAGGTGAGATGAAGGTAGAGGTGGAAGTGATGGCAGACAGTGACATACAGGTGAAATGAAGGTAGAGGAGGAAGTGATGGCAGACAGTGACATACAGGTGAGATGAAGGTAGAGGAGGAAGTGATGGCAGACAGTGACATACAGGTGAGATGAAGGTAGAGGTGGAAGTGATTGCAGACAGTGACATACAGGTGAGATGAGGGTAGAGGTGGAAGTGATGGCAGACAGTGACATACAGGTGAGATGAAGGTAGAGGTGGAAGTGATTGCAGACAGTGACATACAGGTGAGATGAAGGTAGAGGAGGAAGTGATGGCAGACAGTGACATACAGGTGAGATGAAGGTAGAGGTGGAAGTGATGGCAGACAGTGACATACAGGTGAGATGAAGGTAGAGGTGGAAGTGATGGCAGACAGTGACATACAGGTGAGATGAAGGTAGAGGTGGAAGTGATTACAGACAGTGATATACAGATGAGATGAAGGTAGAGGAGGAAGTGATTGCAGACAGTGACGTACAGGTGAGATGAAGGTAGAGGTGGAAGTGATGGCAGACAGTGACATACAGGTGAGATGAAGGTAGAGGAAGAAGTTTTGGAAGACAGTGACATACAGGTGAGATGAACGTAGAGGAGGAAGTGATTGCAGACAGTGACATACAGGTGAGATGAAGGTAGAGGAGGAAGTGATTGCAGACAGTGACATACAGGTGAAATGAAGGTAGAGAAGGAAGTGATTGCAGACAGTGACATAGGTGGGATGAAGGTAGAGGTGGAAGTAATTGCAGACGGTGAGATGAAGCTAGAGAAGGAAGTGATTGCAGACAGTGACATACAGGTGAGATGAAGGTAGAGGAGGAAGTGATTGCAGACAGTGACATACAGGTGAGATGAAGGTAGAGGAGGAAGTGATTGCAGACAGTGACATACAGGTGAGATGAAGGTAGAGGTGGAAGTGATGGCAGACAGTGACATACAGGTGAAATGAAGGTAGAGAAGGAAGTGATTGCAGACAGTGACATACAGGTGAGATGAAGGTAGAGGTGGAAGTGATTGCAGACAGTGACATACAGGTGAGATGAAGGTAGAGGAGGAAGTGATTGCAGACAGTGACATACAGGTGAGATGAAGGTAGAGGTGGAAGTGATGGCAGACAGTGACATACAGGTGAGATGAAGGTAGAGGAGGAAGTGATTGCAGACAGTGACATACAGGTGAGATGAAGGTAGAGGTGGAAGTGATGGCAGACAGTGACATACAGGTGAGATGAAGGTAGAGGTGGAAGTGATGGCAGACAGTGACATACAGGTGAGATGAAGGTAGAGGAGGAAGTGATTGCAGACAGTGACATACAGGTGAGATGAAGGTAGAGGAGGAAGTGATTGCAGACAGTGACATACAGGTGAGATGAAGGTAGAGGAGGAAGTGATTGCAGACAGTGACATACAGGTGAGATGAAGGTAGAGGTGGAAGTGATGGCAGACAGTGACATACAGGTGAGATGAAGGTAGAGGAGGAAGTGATTGCAGACAGTGACATACAGGTGAGATGAAGGTAGAGGTGGAAGTGTTGGCAGACAGTGACATACAGGTGAGATGAAGGTAGAGGTGGAAGTGATTGCAGACAGTGACATACAGGTGAGATGAAGGTAGAGGTGGAAGTGATTGCAGACAGTGACATACAGGTGAGATGAAGGTAGAGGTGGAAGTGATTGCAGACAGTGACATACAGGTGAGATGAAGGTAGAGGTGGAAGTGATTGCAGACAGTGACATACAGGTGAGATGAAGGTAGAGGAGGAAATGATTGCAGACAGTGACATACAGGTGAGATGAAGGTAGAGGAAGAAGTTTTGGAAGACAGTGACATACAGGTGAGATGAACGTAGAGGAGGAAGTGATTGCAGACAGTGACATACATGTGAGATGAAGGTAGAGGTGGAAGTGATTGCAGACAGTGACATACAGGTGAGATGAAGGTAGAGGTGGAAGTGATTGCAGACAGTGACATACAGGTGAGATGAAGGTAGAGGAAGAAGTTTTGGAAGACAGTGACATACAGGTGAGATGAACGTAGAGGAGGAAGTGATTGCAGACAGTGACATACAGGTGAGATGAAGGTAAAGGTGGAAGTGTTGGCAGACAGTGACATACAGGTGAAATGAAGGTAGAGGAGGAAGTGAATGCAGACAGTGACATACAGGTTAGATGAAGGTAGAGGTGGAAGTGATTGCAGACAGTGACATACAGGTGAGATGAAGGTAGAGGAGGAAGTGATGGCAGACAGTGACATACAGGTGAGATGAAGGTAGAGGAGGAAGTGATGGCAGACAGTGACATACAGGTGAGATGAAGGTAGAGGTGGAAGTGTTGGCAGACAGTGACATACAGGTGAGATGAAGGTAGAGGTGGAAGTGATTGCAGACAGTGACATACAGGTGAGATGAAGGTAGAGGTGGAAGTGATGGCAGACAGTGACATACAGGTGAGATGAAGGTAGAGGAGGAAGTGATTGCAGACAGTGACATACAGGTGAGATGAAGGTAGAGGAGGAAGTGATTGCAGACAGTGACATACAGGTGAGATGAAGGTAGAGGAGGAAGTGATGGCAGACAGTGACATACAGGTGAGATGAAGGTAGAGGAGGAAGTGATGGCAGACAGTGACATACAGGTGAAATGAAGGTAGGGGTGGAAGTGATTGCAGACAGTGACATACAGGTGAGATGAAGGTAGAGGAGGAAGTGATGGCAGACAGTGACATACAGGTGAGATGAAGGTAGAGGTGGAAGTGATTGCAGACAGTGACATACAGGTGAGATGAAGGTAGAGGTGGAAGTGATGGCAGACAGTGACATACAGGTGAGATGAAGGTAGAGGAGGAAGTGATTGCAGACAGTGACATACAGGTGAGATGAAGGTAGAGGTGGAAGTGATGGCAGACAGTGACATACAGGTGAGATGAAGGTAGAGAATGAAGTGATGGCAGACAGTGACATACAGGTGAGATGAAGGTAGAGGAGGAAGTGATTGCAGACAGTGACATACAGGTGAGATGAAGGTAGAGGAGGAAGTGATGGCAGACAGTGATATACAGGTGAGATGAATGTAGAGGTGGAAGTGATTGCAGACAGTGACATACAGGTGAGATGAAGGTAGAGGAGGAAGTGATGGCAGACAGTGACATACAGGTGAGATGAAGGTAGAGGAGGAAGTGATTGCAGACAGTGACATACAGGTGAGATGAAGGTAGAGGTGGAAGTGATGGCAGACAATGACATACAGGTGAGATGAAGGTAGAGGAGGAAGTGATGGCAGACAGTGACATACAGGTGAGATGAAGGTAGAGGTGGAAGTGTTGGCAGACAGTGACATACAGGTGAGATGAAGGTAGAGGTGGAAGTGATTGCAGACAGTGACATACAGGTGAGATGAAGGTAGAGGTGGAAGTGATGGCAGACAGTGACATACAGGTGAGATGAAGGTAGAGGAGGAAGTGATTGCAGACAGTGACATACAGGTGAGATGAAGGTAGAGGTGGAAATGATTGCAGACAGTGACATACAGGTGAGATGAAGGTAGAGGTGGAAGTGATTGCAGACAGTGACATACAGGTGAGATGAAGGTAGAGGAGGAAGTGTTGGCAGACAGTGACATACAGGTGAGATGAAGGTAGAGGTGGAAGTGATTGCAGACAGTGACATACAGGTGAGATGAAGGTAGAGGAGGAAGTGATTGCAGACAGTGACATACAGGTGAGATGAAGGTAGAGGAGGAAGTGATTGCAGACAGTGACATACAGGTGAGATGAAGGTAGAGGAGGAAGTGATGGCAGACAGTGACATACAGGTGAGATGAAGGTAGAGGAGGAAGTGATGGCAGACAGTGACATACAGGTGAAATGAAGGTAGGGGTGGAAGTGATTGCAGACAGTGACATACAGGTGAGATGAAGGTAGAGGAGGAAGTGATGGCAGACAGTGACATACAGGTGAGATGAAGGTAGAGGTGGAAGTGATTGCAGACAGTGACATACAGGTGAGATGAAGGTAGAGGTGGAAGTGATGGCAGACAGTGACATACAGGTGAGATGAAGGTAGAGGAGGAAGTGATTGCAGACAGTGACATACAGGTGAGATGAAGGTAGAGAATGAAGTGATGGCAGACAGTGACATACAGGTGAGATGAAGGTAGAGGTGGAAGTGATTGCAGACAGTGACATACAGGTGAGATGAAGATAGAGGTGGAAGTGATTGCAGACAGTGACATACAGGTGAGATGAAGGTAGAGGTGGAAGTGATGGCAGACAGTGACATACAGGTGAGATGAAGGTAGAGAATGAAGTGATGGCAGACAGTGACATACAGGTGAGATGAAGGTAGAGGAGGAAGTGATTGCAGACAGTGACATACAGGTGAGATGAAGGTAGAGGTGGAAGTGATGGCAGACAGTGACATACAGGTGAGATGAAGGTAGAGGTGGAAGTGATTGCAGACACTGACATACAGGTGAGATGAAGGTAGAGGTGGAAATGATTGCAGACAGTGACATACAGGTGAGATGAAGGTAGAGGAGGAAGTGATGGCAGACAGTGACATACAGGTGAGATGAAGGTAGAGGTGGAAGTGATGGCAGACAGTGACATACAGGTGAGATGAAGGTAGAGGTGGAAGTGATTGCAGACAGTGACATACAGGTGAGATGAAGGTAGAGGTGGAAGTGATTGCAGACACTGACATACAGGTGAGATGAAGGTAGAGGAGGAAGTGATGGCAGACAGTGACATACAGGTGAGATGAAGGTAGAGGAGGAAGTGATTGCAGACAGTGACATACAGGTGAGATGAAGGTAGAGGTGGAAGTGATGGCAGACAGTGACATACAGGTGAGATGAAGGTAGAGGTGGAAGTGATTGCAGACAGTGACATACAGGTGAGATGAAGGTAGAGGTGGAAGTGATGGCAGACAGTGACATACAGGTGAGATGAAGGTAGAGGTGGAAGTGATGGCAGACAGTGACATACAGGTGAGATGAAGGTAGAGGAGGAAGTGATGGCAGACAGTGACATACAGGTGAGATGAAGGTAGAGGAGGAAGTGATTGCAGACAGTGACATACAGGTGAGATGAAGGTAGAGGTGGAAGTGTTGGCAGACAGTGACATACAGGTGAAATGAAGGTAGAGGAGGAAGTGAATGCAGACAGTGACATACAGGTGAGATGAAGGTAGAGAATGAAGTGATTGCAGACAGTGACATACAGGTGAGATGAAGGTAGAGGAGGAAGTGTTGGCAGACAGTGACATACAGGTGAGATGAAGGTAGAGGTGGAAGTGATTGCAGACAGTGACATACAGGTGAGATGAAGGTAGAGGAGGAAGTGATTGCAGACAGTGACATACAGGTGAGATGAAGGTAGAGGTGGAAGTGATTGCAGACAGTGACATACAGGTGAGATGAAGGTAGAGGAGGAAGTGATGGCAGACAATGACATACAGGTGAGATGAAGGTAGAGGAGGAAGTGATGGCAGACAGTGACATACAGGTGAGATGAAGGTAGAGGTGGAAGTGATTGCAGACAGTGACATACAGGTGAGATGAAGGTAGAGGAGGAAGTGATTGCAGACAGTGACATACAGGTGAGATGAAGGTAGAGGTGGAAGTGATTGCAGACAGTGACATACAGGTGAGATGAAGGTAGAGGAGGAAGTGATGGCAGACAATGACATACAGGTGAGATGAAGGTAGAGGAGGAAGTGATGGCAGACAGTGACATACAGGTGAGATGAAGGTAGAGGTGGAAGTGTTGGCAGACAGTGACATACAGGTGAGATGAAGGTAGAGGTGGAAGTGATTGCAGACAGTGACATACAGGTGAGATGAAGGTAGAGGTGGAAGTGATGGCAGACAGTGACATACAGGTGAGATGAAGGTAGAGGAGGAAGTGATTGCAGACAGTGACATACAGGTGAGATGAAGGTAGAGGAGGAAGTGATTGCAGACAGTGACATACAGGTGAAATGAAGGTAGGGGTGGAAGTGATTGCAGACAGTGACATACAGGTGAGATGAAGGTAGAGGAGGAAGTGTTGGCAGACAGTGACATACAGGTGAGATGAAGGTAGAGGTGGAAGTGATTGCAGACAGTGACATACAGGTGAGATGAAGGTAGAGGAGGAAGTGATTGCAGACAGTGACATACAGGTGAGATGAAGGTAGAGGAGGAAGTGATTGCAGACAGTGACATACAGGTGAGATGAAGGTAGAGGAGGAAGTGATGGCAGACAATGACATACAGGTGAGATGAAGGTAGAGGAGGAAGTGATGGCAGACAGTGACATACAGGTGAGATGAAGGTAGAGGTGGAAGTGATTGCAGACACTGACATACAGGTGAGATGAAGGTAGAGGAGGAAGTGATGGCAGACAGTGACATACAGGTGAGATGAAGGTAGAGGAGGAAGTGATTGCAGACAGTGACATACAGGTGAGATGAAGGTAGAGGTGGAAGTGATGGCAGACAGTGACATACAGGTGAGATGAAGGTAGAGGTGGAAGTGATTGCAGACAGTGACATACAGGTGAGATGAAGGTAGAGGAGGAAGTGATTGCAGACAGTGACATACAGGTGAGATGAAGGTAGAGGTGGAAATGATTGCAGACAGTGACATACAGGTGAGATGAAGGTAGAGGTGGAAGTGATTGCAGACAGTGACATACAGGTGAGATGAAGGTAGAGGAGGAAGTGTTGGCAGACAGTGACATACAGGTGAGATGAAGGTAGAGGTGGAAGTGATGGCAGACAGTGACATACAGGTGAAATGAAGGTAGGGGTGGAAGTGATTGCAGACAGTGACATACAGGTGAGATGAAGGTAGAGGAGGAAGTGATGGCAGACAGTGACATACAGGTGAGATGAAGGTAGAGGTGGAAGTGATTGCAGACAGTGACATACAGGTGAGATGAAGGTAGAGGTGGAAGTGATGGCAGACAGTGACATACAGGTGAGATGAAGGTAGAGGAGGAAGTGATTGCAGACAGTGACATACAGGTGAGATGAAGGTAGAGAATGAAGTGATGGCAGACAGTGACATACAGGTGAGATGAAGGTAGAGGTGGAAGTGATTGCAGACAGTGACATACAGGTGAGATGAAGGTAGAGGTGGAAGTGATTGCAGACAGTGACATACAGGTGAGATGAAGGTAGAGGTGGAAGTGATGGCAGACAGTGACATACAGGTGAGATGAAGGTAGAGAATGAAGTGATGGCAGACAGTGACATACAGGTGAGATGAAGGTAGAGGAGGAAGTGATTGCAGACAGTGACATACAGGTGAGATGAAGGTAGAGGTGGAAGTGATGGCAGACAGTGACATACAGGTGAGATGAAAGTAGAGGTGGAAGTGATTGCAGACAGTGACATACAGGTGAGATGAAGGTAGAGGTGGAAGTGATTGCAGACACTGACATACAGGTGAGATGAAGGTAGAGGTGGAAATGATTGCAGACAGTGACATACAGGTGAGATGAAGGTAGAGGAGGAAGTGATGGCAGACAGTGACATACAGGTGAGATGAAGGTAGAGGTGGAAGTGATGGCAGACAGTGACATACAGGTGAGATGAAGGTAGAGGTGGAAGTGATTGCAGACAGTGACATACAGGTGAGATGAAGGTAGAGGTGGAAGTGATTGCAGACACTGACATACAGGTGAGATGAAGGTAGAGGAGGAAGTGATGGCAGACAGTGACATACAGGTGAGATGAAGGTAGAGGAGGAAGTGATTGCAGACAGTGACATACAGGTGAGATGAAGGTAGAGGTGGAAGTGATGGCAGACAGTGACATACAGGTGAGATGAAGGTAGAGGAGGAAGTGATTGCAGACAGTGACATACAGGTGAGATGAAGGTAGAGGTGGAAGTGATTGCAGACAGTGACATACAGGTGAGATGAAGGTAGAGGTGGAAGTGATTGCAGACAGTGACACACAGGTGAGATGAAGGTAGAGGAGGAAGTGATGGCAGACAGTGACATACAGGTGAGATGAAGGTAGAGGAGGAAGTGATTGCAGACAGTGACATACAGGTGAGATGAAGGTAGAGGAGGAAGTGATGGCAGACAGTGACATACAGGTGAGATGAAGGTAGAGGTGGAAGTGATGGCAGACAGTGACATACAGGTGAGATGAAGGTAGAGGTGGAAGTGATTGCAGACAGTGACATACAGGTGAGATGAAGGTAGAGGAGGAAGTGATTGCAGACAGTGACATACAGGTGAGATGAAGGTAGAGGAGGAAGTGATGGCAGACAGTGACATACAGGTGAGATGAAGGTAGAGGTGGAAGTGATTGCAGACAGTGACATACAGGTGAGATGAAGGTAGAGGTGGAAGTGATTGCAGACAGTGACATACAGGTGAGATGAAGGTAGAGGAGGAAGTGATTGCAGACAGTGACATACAGGTGAGATGAAGGTAGAGGTGGAAATGGTTGCAGACAGTGACATACAGGTGAGATGAAGGTAGAGGTGGAAGTGATTGCAGACAGTGACATACAGGTGAGATGAAGGTAGAGGAGGAAGTGATTGCAGACAGTGACATACAGGTGAGATGAAGGTAGAGGAGGAAGTGATTGCAGACAGTGACATACAGGTGAGATGAAGGTAGAGGAGGAAGTGATGGCAGACAGTGACATACAGGTGAGATGAAGGTAGAGGAGGAAGTGATGGCAGACAGTGACATACAGGTGAAATGAAGGTAGGGGTGGAAGTGATTGCAGACAGTGACATACAGGTGAGATGAAGGTAGAGGAGGAAGTGATGGCAGACAGTGACATACAGGTGAGATGAAGGTAGAGGTGGAAGTGATTGCAGACAGTGACATACAGGTGAGATGAAGGTAGAGGTGGAAGTGATTGCAGACACTGACATACAGGTGAGATGAAGGTAGAGGTGGAAATGATTGCAGACAGTGACATACAGGTGAGATGAAGGTAGAGGAGGAAGTGATTGCAGACAGTGACATACAGGTGAGATGAAGGTAGAGAATGAAGTGATTGCAGACAGTGACATACAGGTGAGATGAAGGTAGAGGTGGAAGTGATTGCAGACAGTGACATACAGGTGAGACGAAGGTAGAGGTGGAAGTGATTGCAGACAGTGACATACAGGTGAGATGAAGGTAGAGGAGGAAGTGATTGCAGACAGTGACATACAGGTGAGATGAAGGTAGAGGAGGAAGTGATTGCAGACAGTGACATACAGGTGAGATGAAGGTAGAGGAGGAAGTGATGGCAGACAGTGACATACAGGTGAGATGAAGGTAGAGGTGGAAGTGATGGCAGACAGTGACATACAGGTGAGATGAAGGTAGAGGTGGAAGTGATTGCAGACAGTGACATACAGGTGAGATGAAGGTAGAGGTGGAAGTGATTGCAGACACTGACATACAGGTGAGATGAAGGTAGAGGTGGAAGTGATGGCAGACAGTGACATACAGGTGAGATGAAGGTAGAGGAGGAAGTGATTGCAGACAGTGACATACAGGTGAGATGAAGGTAGAGGAGGAAGTGATGGCAGACAGTGACATACAGGTGAAATGAAGGTAGAGGTGGAAGTGATTGCAGACAGTGACATACAGGTGAGATGAAGGTAGAGGAGGAAGTGATGGCAGACAGTGACATACAGGTGAGATGAAGGTAGAGGTGGAAGTGATTGCAGACAGTGACATACAGGTGAGATGAAGGTAGAGGTGGAAGTGATGGCAGACAGTGACATACAGGTGAGATGAAGGTAGAGGTGGAAATGATTGCAGACAGTGACATACAGGTGAGATGAAGGTAGAGGTGGAAGTGTTGGCAGACAGTGACATACAGGTGAGATGAAGGTAGAGGTGGAAGTGATTGCAGACAGTGACATACAGGTGAGATGAAGGTAGAGGAGGAAGTGATTGCAGACAGTGACATACAGGTGAGATGAAGGTAGAGAATGAAGTGATTGCAGACAGTGACATACAGGTGAGATGAAGGTAGAGGTGGAAGTGATGGCAGACAGTGACATACAGGTGAGATGAAGGTAGAGGAGGAAGTGATTGCAGACAGTGACATACAGGTGAGATGAAGGTAGAGGAGGAAGTGATGGCAGACAGTGACATACAGGTGAGATGAAGGTAGAGGTGGAAGTGATGGCAGACAGTGACATACAGGTGAGATGAAGGTAGAGAATGAAGTGATTGCAGACAGTGACATACAGGTGAGATGAAGGTAGAGAAGGAAGTGATAGCAGACAGTGACATACAGGTGAGATGAAGGTAGAGGAGGAAGTGATTGCAGACAGTGACATACAGGTGAGATGAAGGTAGAGGAGGAAGAGATGGCAGACAGTGACATACAGGTGAGATGAAGGTAGAGAATGAAGTGATTGCAGACAGTGACATACAGGTGAGATGAAGGTAGAGGAGGAAGTGATTGCAGACAGTGACATACAGGTGAGATGAAGGTAGAGGAGGAAGTGATTGCAGACAGTGACATACAGGTGAGATGAAGGTAGAGGAGGAAGTGATTGCAGACAGTGACATACAGGTGAGATGAAGGTAGAGGTGGAAATGATTGCAGACAGTGACATACAGGTGAGATGAAGGTAGAGGAGGAAGTGATGGCAGACAGTGACATACAGGTGAGATGAAGGTAGAGGTGGAAGTGATTGCAGACAGTGACATACAGGTGAGATGAAGGTAGAGGAGGAAGTGATGGCAGACAGTGACATACAGGTGAGATGAAGGTAGAGGTGGAAGTGATGGCAGACAGTGACATACAGGTGAGATGAAGGTAGAGGAGGAAGTGATTGCAGACAGTGACATACAGGTGAGATGAAGGTAGAGAATGAAGTGATTGCAGACAGTGACATACAGGTGAGATGAGGGTAGAGGTGGAAGTGATTGCAGACAGTGACATACAGGTGAGATGAAGGTAGAGGAGGAAGTGATGGCAGACAGTGACATACAGGTGAGATGAGGGTAGAGGTGGAAGTGATTGCAGACAGTGACATACAGGTGAGATGAAGGTAGAGGTGGAAGTGATGGCAGACAGTGACATACAGGTGAGATGAAGGTAGAGGAGGAAGTGTTGGCAGACAGTGACATACAGGTGAGATGAAGGTAGAGGAGGAAGTGATGGCAGACAGTGACATACAGGTGAGATGAAGGTAGAGGAGGAAGTGATGGCAGACAGTGACATACAGGTGAGATGAAGGTAGAGGAGGAAGTGATGGCAGACAGTGACATACAGGTGAGATGAAGGTAGAGGAGGAAGTGATTGCAGACAGTGACATACAGGTGAGATGAAGGTAGAGGTGGAAGTGATGGCAGACAGTGACATACAGGTGAGATGAAGGTAGAGGAGGAAGTGATTGCAGACAGTGACATACAGGTGAGATGAAGGTAGAGGAGGAAGTGATTGCAGACAGTGACATACAGGTGAGATGAAGGTAGAGAATGAAGTGATTGCAGACAGTGACATACAGGTGAGATGAAGGTAGAGGTGGAAGTGATTGCAGACAGTGACATACAGGTGAGATGAAGGTAGAGAATGAAGTGATTGCAGACAGTGACATACAGGTGAGATGAAGGTAGAGGTGGAAGTGTTGGCAGACAGTGACATACAGGTGAGATGAAGGTAGAGGAGGAAGTGATTGCAGACAGTGACATACAGGTGAGATGAAGGTAGAGGTGGAAGTGATGGCAGACAGTGACATACAGGTGAGATGAAGGTAGAGGTGGAAATGATTGCAGACAGTGACATACAGGTGAGATGAAGGTAGAGGTGGAAGTGTTGGCAGACAGTGACATACAGGTGAGATGAAGGTAGAGGTGGAAGTGATTGCAGACAGTGACATACAGGTGAGATGAAGGTAGAGGAGGAAGTGATTGCAGACAGTGACATACAGGTGAGATGAAGGTAGAGGTGGAAATGATTGCAGACAGTGACATACAGGTGAGATGAAGGTAGAGGAGGAAGTGATTGCAGACAGTGACATACAGGTGAGATGAAGGTAGAGGAGGAAGTGATGGCAGACAGTGACATACAGGTGAGATGAAGGTAGAGGTGGAAGTGATGGCAGACAGTGACATACAGGTGAGATGAAGGTAGAGAATGAAGTGATTGCAGACAGTGACATACAGGTGAGATGAAGGTAGAGGAGGAAGTGATTGCAGACAGTGACATACAGGTGAGATGAAGGTAGAGGAGGAAGTGATTGCAGACAGTGACATACAGGTGAGATGAAGGTAGAGGAGGAAGTGATTGCAGACAGTGACATACAGGTGAGATGAAGGTAGAGGAGGAAGAGATGGCAGACAGTGACATACAGGTGAGATGAAGGTAGAGAATGAAGTGATTGCAGACAGTGACATACAGGTGAGATGAAGGTAGAGGAGGAAGTGATTGCAGACAGTGACATACAGGTGAGATGAAGGTAGAGGAGGAAGTGATTGCAGACAGTGACATACAGGTGAGATGAAGGTAGAGAATGAAGTGATTGCAGACAGTGACATACAGGTGAGATGAAGGTAGAGGTGGAAGTGATGGCAGACAGTGACATACAGGTGAGATGAAGGTAGAGGAGGAAGTGATTGCAGACAGTGACATACAGGTGAGATGAAGGTAGAGGAGGAAGTGATGGCAGACAGTGACATACAGGTGAGATGAAGGTAGAGGTGGAAGTGATGGCAGACAGTGACATACAGGTGAGATGAAGGTAGAGAATGAAGTGATTGCAGACAGTGACATACAGGTGAGATGAAGGTAGAGAAGGAAGTGATAGCAGACAGTGACATACAGGTGAGATGAAGGTAGAGGTGGAAATGATTGCAGACAGTGACATACAGGTGAGATGAAGGTAGAGGAGGAAGTGATGGCAGACAGTGACATACAGGTGAGATGAAGGTAGAGGTGGAAGTGATTGCAGACAGTGACATACAGGTGAGATGAGGGTAGAGGTGGAAGTGATTGCAGACAGTGACATACAGGTGAGATGAAGGTAGAGGAGGAAGTGATGGCAGACAGTGACATACAGGTGAGATGAGGGTAGAGGTGGAAGTGATTGCAGACAGTGACATACAGGTGAGATGAAGGTAGAGGTGGAAGTGATGGCAGACAGTGACATACAGGTGAGATGAAGGTAGAGGAGGAAGTGTTGGCAGACAGTGACATACAGGTGAGATGAAGGTAGAGGAGGAAGTGATGGCAGACAGTGACATACAGGTGAGATGAAGGTAGAGGAGGAAGTGATGGCAGACAGTGACATACAGGTGAGATGAAGGTAGAGGAGGAAGTGATGGCAGACAGTGACATACAGGTGAGATGAAGGTAGAGGAGGAAGTGATTGCAGACAGTGACATACAGGTGAGATGAAGGTAGAGGAGGAAGTGATTGCAGACAGTGACATACAGGTGAGATGAAGGTAGAGGAGGAAGTGATTGCAGACAGTGACATACAGGTGAGATGAAGGTAGAGGTGGAAGTGATTGCAGACAGTGACATACAGGTGAGATGAAGGTAGAGGTGGAAATGATTGCAGACAGTGACATACAGGTGAGATGAAGGTAGAGGAGGAAGTGATTGCAGACAGTGACATACAGGTGAGATGAAGGTAGAGGTGGAAGTGATGGCAGACAGTGACATACAGGTGAGATGAAGGTAGAGGAGGAAGTGATTGCAGACAGTGACATACAGGTGAGATGAAGGTAGAGGAGGAAGTGATTGCAGACAGTGACATACAGGTGAGATGAAGGTAGAGAATGAAGTGATTGCAGACAGTGACATACAGGTGAGATGAAGGTAGAGAATGAAGTGATTGCAGACAGTGACATACAGGTGAGATGAAGGTAGAGGTGGAAGTGATTGCAGACAGTGACATACAGGTGAGATGAAGGTAGAGGTGGAAGTGATGGCAGACAGTGACATACAGGTGAGATGAAGGTAGAGGAGGAAGTGATTGCAGACAGTGACATACAGGTGAGATGAAGGTAGAGGTGGAAGTGATTGCAGACAGTGACATACAGGTGAGATGAAGGTAGAGGAGGAAGTGATTGCAGACAGTGACATACAGGTGAGATGAAGGTAGAGGTGGAAGTGATTGCAGACAGTGACATACAGGTGAGATGAAGGTAGAGAATGAAGTGATTGCAGACAGTGACATACAGGTGAGATGAAGGTAGAGGTGGAAGTGATTGCAGACAGTGACATACAGGTGAGATGAAGGTAGAGGTGGAAGTGATGGCAGACAGTGACATACAGGTGAGATGAAGGTAGAGGAGGAAGTGATGGCAGACAGTGACATACAGGTGAGATGAAGGTAGAGGAGGAAGTGATTGCAGACAGTGACATACAGGTGAGATGAAGGTAGAGGTGGAAGTGATGGCAGACAGTGACATACAGGTGAGATGAAGGTAGAGGTGGAAATGATTGCAGACAGTGACATACAGGTGAGATGAAGGTAGAGGTGGAAGTGATGGCAGACAGTGACATACAGGTGAGATGAAGGTAGAGGAGGAAGTGATTGCAGACAGTGACATACAGGTGAGATGAAGGTAGAGGTGGAAATGATTGCAGACAGTGACATACAGGTGAGATGAGGGTAGAGGTGGAAGTGATTGCAGACAGTGACATACAGGTGAGATGAAGGTAGAGGTGGAAGTGATTGCAGACAGTGACATACAGGTGAGATGAAGGTAGAGGAGGAAGTGATGGCAGACAGTGACATACAGGTGAGATGAAGGTAGAGAATGAAGTGATTGCAGACAGTGACATACAGGTGAGATGAAGGTAGAGGAGGAAGTGATTGCAGACAGTGACATACAGGTGAGATGAAGGTAGAGAATGAAGTGATTGCAGACAGTGACATACAGGTGAGATGAAGGTAGAGGTGGAAGTGATGGCAGACAGTGACATACAGGTGAGATGAAGGTAGAGGTGGAAATGATTGCAGACAGTGACATACAGGTGAGATGAAGGTAGAGGTGGAAGTGATTGCAGACAGTGACATACAGGTGAGATGAAGGTAGAGGAGGAAGTGATTGCAGACAGTGACATACAGGTGAGATGAAGGTAGAGGTGGAAATGATTGCAGACAGTGACATACAGGTGAGATGAAGGTAGAGGTGGAAGTGATTGCAGACAGTGACATACAGGTGAGATGAAGGTAGAGAATGAAGTGATTGCAGACAGTGACATACAGGTGAGATGAAGGTAGAGGTGGAAGTGATGGCAGACAGTGACATACAGGTGAGATGAAGGTAGAGGTGGAAGTGATTGCAGACAGTGACATACAGGTGAGATGAAGGTAGAGAATGAAGTGATTGCAGACAGTGACATACAGGTGAGATGAAGGTAGAGGAGGAAGTGATTGCAGACAGTGACATACAAGTGAGATGAAGGTAGAGGTGGAAGTGATTGCAGACAGTGACATACAGGTGAGATGAAGGTAGAGGTGGAAGTGATGGCAGACAGTGACATACAGGTGAGGTGAAGGTAGAGGTGGAAGTGATGGCAGACAGTGACATACAGGTGAGATGAAGGTAGAGGAGGAAGTGATGGCAGACAGTGACATACAGGTGAGATGAAGGTAGAGGAGGAAGGGATTGCAGACAGTGACATACAGGTGAGATGAAGGTAGAGGTGGAAGTGTTTGCAGACATTGACATACAGGTGAGATGAAGGTAGAGGTGGAAGTGATTGCAGACAGTGACATACAGGTGAGATGAAGGTAGAGGTGGAAGTGATGGCAGACAGTGACATACAGGTGAGATGAAGGTAGAGGAGGAAGTGTTGGCAGACAGTGACATACAGGTGAGATGAAGGTAGAGGTGGAAGTGATTGCAGACAGTGACATACAGGTGAGATGAAGGTAGAGGAGGAAGTGATGGCAGACAGTGACATACAGGTGAGATGAAGGTAGAGGTGGAAGTGTTTGCAGACAGTGACATACAGGTGAGATGAAGGTAGAGGAGGAAGTGATTGCAGACAGTGACATACAGGTAAGATGAAGGTAGAGGTGGAAGTGATTGCAGACAGTGACATACAGGTGAGATGAAGGTAGAGGAGGAAGTGATGGCAGACAGTGACATACAGGTGAGATGAAGGTAGAGGAGGAAGTGATTGCAGACAGTGACATACAGGTGAGATAAAGGTAGAGAAGGAAGTGATAGCAGACAGTGACATACAGGTGAGATGAAGGTAGAGGAGGAAGTGATTGCAGACAGTGACATACAGGTGAGATGAAGGTAGAGAATGAAGTGATTGCAGACAGTGACATACAGGTGGGATGAAGGTAGAGGTGGAAGTGATTGCAGACAGTGACATACAGGTGAGATGAAGGTAGAGGTGGAAGTGATGGCAGACAGTGACATACAGGTGAGATGAAGGTAGAGGTGGAAGTGATTGCAGACAGTGACATACAGGTGAGATGAAGGTAGAGGAGGAAGTGATTGCAGACAGTGACATACAGGTGAGATGAAGGTAGAGGTGGAAGTGATTGCAGACACTGACATACAGGTGAGATGAAGGTAGAGGAGGAAGTGATTGCAGACAGTGACATACAGGTGAGATGAAGGTAGAGGAGGAAGTGATTGCAGACAGTGACATACAGGTGAGATGAAGGTAGAGGAGGAAGTGATGGCAGACAGTGACATACAGGTGAGATGAAGGTAGAGGTGGAAGTGATTGCAGACAGTGACATACAGGTGAGATGAAGGTAGAGGTGGAAGTGATTGCAGACAGTGACATACAGGTGAGATGAAGGTAGAGGAGGAAGTGATGGCAGACAGTGACATACAGGTGAGATGAAGGTAGAGGAGGAAGTGATGGCAGACAGTGACATACAGGTGAGATGAAGGTAGAGAATGAAGTGATTGCAGACAGTGACATACAGGTGAGATGGAGGTAGAGGAGGAAGTGATTGCAGACAGTGACATACAGGTGAGATGAAGGTAGAGGAGGAAGTGATTGCAGACAGTGACATACAGGTGAGATGAAGGTAGAGGAGTAAGTGATTGCAGACAGTGACATACAGGTGAGATGAAGGTAGAGGTGGAAATGATTGCAGACAGTGACATACAGGTGAGATGAAGGTAGAGGAGGAAGTGATGGCAGACAGTGACATACAGGTGAGATGAAGGTAGAGGTGGAAGTGATTGCAGACAGTGACATACAGGTGAGATGAAGGTAGAGGAGGAAGTGATTGCAGACAGTGACATACAGGTGAGATGAAGGTAGAGGAGGAAGTGATGGCAGACAGTGACATACAGGTGAGATGAAGGTAGAGGTGGAAGTGATGGCAGACAGTGACATACAGGTGAGATGAAGGTAGAGGAGGAAGTGATTGCAGACAGTGACATACAGGTGAGATGAAGGTAGAGAATGAAGTGATTGCAGACAGTGACATACAGGTGAGATGAGGGTAGAGGTGGAAGTGATGGCAGACAGTGACATACAGGTGAGATGAAGGTAGAGGAGGAAGTGATGGCAGACAGTGACATACAGGTGAGATGAAGGTAGAGGAGGAAGTGATTGCAGACAGTGACATACAGGTGAGATGAAGGTAGAGGAGGAAGTGATGGCAGACAGTGACATACAGGTGAGATGAAGGTAGAGGAGGAAGTGATGGCAGACAGTGACATACAGGTGAAATGAAGGTAGGGGTGGAAGTGATTGCAGACAGTGACATACAGGTGAGATGAAGGTAGAGGTGGAAGTGATTGCAGACACTGACATACAGGTGAGATGAAGGTAGAGGTGGAAGTGATTGCAGACAGTGACATACAGGTGAGATGAAGGTAGAGGTGGAAATGATTGCAGACAGTGACATACAGGTGAGATGAAGGTAGAGGTGGAAATGATTGCAGACAGTGACATACAGGTGAGATGAAGGTAGAGGAGGAAGTGATTGCAGACAGTGACATACAGGTGAGATGAAGGTAGAGAATGAAGTGATTGCAGACAGTGACATACAGGTGAGATGAAGGTAGAGGTGGAAGTGATTGCAGACAGTGACATACAGGTGAGATGAAGGTAGAGGTGGAAGTGATTGCAGACAGTGACATACAGGTGAGATGAAGGTAGAGGAGGAAGTGATTGCAGACAGTGACATACAGGTGAGATGAAGGTAGAGGAGGAAGTGATTGCAGACAGTGACATACAGGTGAGATGAAGGTAGAGGAGGAAGTGATGGCAGACAGTGACATACAGGTGAGATGAAGGTAGAGGTGGAAGTGATGGCAGACAGTGACATACAGGTGAGATGAAGGTAGAGGTGGAAGTGATTGCAGACAGTGACATACAGGTGAGATGAAGGTAGAGGTGGAAGTGATTGCAGACACTGACATACAGGTGAGATGAAGGTAGAGGTGGAAGTGATGGCAGACAGTGACATACAGGTGAGATGAAGGTAGAGGAGGAAGTGATTGCAGACAGTGACATACAGGTGAGATGAAGGTAGAGGAGGAAGTGATGGCAGACAGTGACATACAGGTGAAATGAAGGTAGAGGTGGAAGTGATTGCAGACAGTGACATACAGGTGAGATGAAGGTAGAGGAGGAAGTGATGGCAGACAGTGACATACAGGTGAGATGAAGGTAGAGGTGGAAGTGATTGCAGACAGTGACATACAGGTGAGATGAAGGTAGAGGTGGAAGTGATGGCAGACAGTGACATACAGGTGAGATGAAGGTAGAGGTGGAAATGATTGCAGACAGTGACATACAGGTGAGATGAAGGTAGAGGTGGAAGTGTTGGCAGACAGTGACATACAGGTGAGATGAAGGTAGAGGTGGAAGTGATTGCAGACAGTGACATACAGGTGAGATGAAGGTAGAGGAGGAAGTGATTGCAGACAGTGACATACAGGTGAGATGAAGGTAGAGAATGAAGTGATTGCAGACAGTGACATACAGGTGAGATGAAGGTAGAGGTGGAAGTGATGGCAGACAGTGACATACAGGTGAGATGAAGGTAGAGGAGGAAGTGATTGCAGACAGTGACATACAGGTGAGATGAAGGTAGAGGAGGAAGTGATGGCAGACAGTGACATACAGGTGAGATGAAGGTAGAGGTGGAAGTGATGGCAGACAGTGACATACAGGTGAGATGAAGGTAGAGAATGAAGTGATTGCAGACAGTGACATACAGGTGAGATGAAGGTAGAGAAGGAAGTGATAGCAGACAGTGACATACAGGTGAGATGAAGGTAGAGGAGGAAGTGATTGCAGACAGTGACATACAGGTGAGATGAAGGTAGAGGAGGAAGAGATGGCAGACAGTGACATACAGGTGAGATGAAGGTAGAGAATGAAGTGATTGCAGACAGTGACATACAGGTGAGATGAAGGTAGAGGAGGAAGTGATTGCAGACAGTGACATACAGGTGAGATGAAGGTAGAGGAGGAAGTGATTGCAGACAGTGACATACAGGTGAGATGAAGGTAGAGGAGGAAGTGATTGCAGACAGTGACATACAGGTGAGATGAAGGTAGAGGTGGAAATGATTGCAGACAGTGACATACAGGTGAGATGAAGGTAGAGGAGGAAGTGATGGCAGACAGTGACATACAGGTGAGATGAAGGTAGAGGTGGAAGTGATTGCAGACAGTGACATACAGGTGAGATGAAGGTAGAGGAGGAAGTGATGGCAGACAGTGACATACAGGTGAGATGAAGGTAGAGGTGGAAGTGATGGCAGACAGTGACATACAGGTGAGATGAAGGTAGAGGAGGAAGTGATTGCAGACAGTGACATACAGGTGAGATGAAGGTAGAGAATGAAGTGATTGCAGACAGTGACATACAGGTGAGATGAGGGTAGAGGTGGAAGTGATTGCAGACAGTGACATACAGGTGAGATGAAGGTAGAGGTGGAAGTGATGGCAGACAGTGACATACAGGTGAGATGAAGGTAGAGGAGGAAGTGTTGGCAGACAGTGACATACAGGTGAGATGAAGGTAGAGGAGGAAGTGATGGCAGACAGTGACATACAGGTGAGATGAAGGTAGAGGAGGAAGTGATGGCAGACAGTGACATACAGGTGAGATGAAGGTAGAGGAGGAAGTGATGGCAGACAGTGACATACAGGTGAGATGAAGGTAGAGGAGGAAGTGATTGCAGACAGTGACATACAGGTGAGATGAAGGTAGAGGTGGAAGTGATGGCAGACAGTGACATACAGGTGAGATGAAGGTAGAGGAGGAAGTGATTGCAGACAGTGACATACAGGTGAGATGAAGGTAGAGGAGGAAGTGATTGCAGACAGTGACATACAGGTGAGATGAAGGTAGAGAATGAAGTGATTGCAGACAGTGACATACAGGTGAGATGAAGGTAGAGGTGGAAGTGATTGCAGACAGTGACATACAGGTGAGATGAAGGTAGAGAATGAAGTGATTGCAGACAGTGACATACAGGTGAGATGAAGGTAGAGGTGGAAGTGTTGGCAGACAGTGACATACAGGTGAGATGAAGGTAGAGGAGGAAGTGATTGCAGACAGTGACATACAGGTGAGATGAAGGTAGAGGTGGAAGTGATGGCAGACAGTGACATACAGGTGAGATGAAGGTAGAGGTGGAAATGATTGCAGACAGTGACATACAGGTGAGATGAAGGTAGAGGTGGAAGTGTTGGCAGACAGTGACATACAGGTGAGATGAAGGTAGAGGTGGAAGTGATTGCAGACAGTGACATACAGGTGAGATGAAGGTAGAGGAGGAAGTGATTGCAGACAGTGACATACAGGTGAGATGAAGGTAGAGGTGGAAATGATTGCAGACAGTGACATACAGGTGAGATGAAGGTAGAGGAGGAAGTGATTGCAGACAGTGACATACAGGTGAGATGAAGGTAGAGGAGGAAGTGATGGCAGACAGTGACATACAGGTGAGATGAAGGTAGAGGTGGAAGTGATGGCAGACAGTGACATACAGGTGAGATGAAGGTAGAGAATGAAGTGATTGCAGACAGTGACATACAGGTGAGATGAAGGTAGAGAAGGAAGTGATAGCAGACAGTGACATACAGGTGAGATGAAGGTAGAGGAGGAAGTGATTGCAGACAGTGACATACAGGTGAGATGAAGGTAGAGGAGGAAGTGATTGCAGACAGTGACATACAGGTGAGATGAAGGTAGAGGAGGAAGAGATGGCAGACAGTGACATACAGGTGAGATGAAGGTAGAGAATGAAGTGATTGCAGACAGTGACATACAGGTGAGATGAAGGTAGAGGAGGAAGTGATTGCAGACAGTGACATACAGGTGAGATGAAGGTAGAGGAGGAAGTGATTGCAGACAGTGACATACAGGTGAGATGAAGGTAGAGGAGGAAGTGATTGCAGACAGTGACATACAGGTGAGATGAAGGTAGAGGTGGAAATGATTGCAGACAGTGACATACAGGTGAGATGAAGGTAGAGGAGGAAGTGATGGCAGACAGTGACATACAGGTGAGATGAAGGTAGAGGTGGAAGTGATTGCAGACAGTGACATACAGGTGAGATGAGGGTAGAGGTGGAAGTGATTGCAGACAGTGACATACAGGTGAGATGAAGGTAGAGGAGGAAGTGATGGCAGACAGTGACATACAGGTGAGATGAGGGTAGAGGTGGAAGTGATTGCAGACAGTGACATACAGGTGAGATGAAGGTAGAGGTGGAAGTGATGGCAGACAGTGACATACAGGTGAGATGAAGGTAGAGGAGGAAGTGTTGGCAGACAGTGACATACAGGTGAGATGAAGGTAGAGGAGGAAGTGATGGCAGACAGTGACATACAGGTGAGATGAAGGTAGAGGAGGAAGTGATGGCAGACAGTGACATACAGGTGAGATGAAGGTAGAGGAGGAAGTGATGGCAGACAGTGACATACAGGTGAGATGAAGGTAGAGGAGGAAGTGATTGCAGACAGTGACATACAGGTGAGATGAAGGTAGAGGAGGAAGTGATTGCAGACAGTGACATACAGGTGAGATGAAGGTAGAGGAGGAAGTGATTGCAGACAGTGACATACAGGTGAGATGAAGGTAGAGGTGGAAGTGATTGCAGACAGTGACATACAGGTGAGATGAAGGTAGAGGTGGAAATGATTGCAGACAGTGACATACAGGTGAGATGAAGGTAGAGGAGGAAGTGATTGCAGACAGTGACATACAGGTGAGATGAAGGTAGAGGTGGAAGTGATGGCAGACAGTGACATACAGGTGAGATGAAGGTAGAGGAGGAAGTGATTGCAGACAGTGACATACAGGTGAGATGAAGGTAGAGGAGGAAGTGATTGCAGACAGTGACATACAGGTGAGATGAAGGTAGAGAATGAAGTGATTGCAGACAGTGACATACAGGTGAGATGAAGGTAGAGAATGAAGTGATTGCAGACAGTGACATACAGGTGAGATGAAGGTAGAGGAGGAAGTGATTGCAGACAGTGACATACAGGTGAGATGAAGGTAGAGGAGGAAGTGATGGCAGACAGTGACATACAGGTGAGATGAAGGTAGAGGTGGAAGTGATTGCAGACAGTGACATACAGGTGAGATGAAGGTAGAGGTGGAAGTGATGGCAGACAGTGACATACAGGTGAGATGAAGGTAGAGGAGGAAGTGATGGCAGACAGTGACATACAGGTGAGATGAAGGTAGAGGAGGAAGTGATTGCAGACAGTGACATACAGGTGAGATGAAGGTAGAGGTGGAAGTGATGGCAGACAGTGACATACAGGTGAGATGAAGGTAGAGGTGGAAGTGATTGCAGACAGTGACATACAGGTGAGATGAAGGTAGAGGTGGAAGTGATTGCAGACAGTGACATACAGGTGAGATGAAGGTAGAGGAGGAAGTGATTGCAGACAGTGACATACAGGTGAGATGAAGGTAGAGAATGAAGTGATTGCAGACAGTGACATACAGGTGAGATGAAGGTAGAGGTGGAAGTGATTGCAGACAGTGACATACAGGTGAGATGAAGGTAGAGGAGGAAGTGATTGCAGACAGTGACATACAGGTGAGATGAAGGTAGAGGTGAAAGTGATGGCAGACAGTGACATACAGGTGAGATGAAGGTAGAGGTGGAAATGATTGCAGACAGTGACATACAGGTGAGATGAAGGTAGAGGTGGAAGTGATGGCAGACAGTGACATACAGGTGAGATGAAGGTAGAGGAGGAAGTGATTGCAGACAGTGACATACAGGTGAGATGAAGGTAGAGGAGGAAGTGATGGCAGACAGTGACATACAGGTGAGATGAAGGTAGAGGAGGAAGTGATTGCAGACAGTGACATACAGGTGAGATGAAGGTAGAGAATGAAGTGATTGCAGACAGTGACATACAGGTGAGATGAAGGTAGAGGTGGAAGTGATGGCAGACAGTGACATACAGGTGAGATGAAGGTAGAGGTGGAAATGATTGCAGACAGTGACATACAGGTGAGATGAAGGTAGAGGTGGAAGTGATTGCAGACAGTGACATACAGGTGAGATGAAGGTAGAGGAGGAAGTGATTGCAGACAGTGACATACAGGTGAGATGAAGGTAGAGGTGGAAATGATTGCAGACAGTGACATACAGGTGAGATGAAGGTAGAGGTGGAAGTGATTGCAGACAGTGACATACAGGTGAGATGAAGGTAGAGAATGAAGTGATTGCAGACAGTGACATACAGGTGAGATGAAGGTAGAGGTGGAAGTGATGGCAGACAGTGACATACAGGTGAGATGAAGGTAGAGGTGGAAGTGATTGCAGACAGTGACATACAGGTGAGATGAAGGTAGAGAATGAAGTGATTGCAGACAGTGACATACAGGTGAGATGAAGGTAGAGGAGGAAGTGATTGCAGACAGTGACATACAAGTGAGATGAAGGTAGAGGTGGAAGTGATTGCAGACAGTGACATACAGGTGAGATGAAGGTAGAGGTGGAAGTGATGGCAGACAGTGACATACAGGTGAGGTGAAGGTAGAGGTGGAAGTGATGGCAGACAGTGACATACAGGTGAGATGAAGGTAGAGGAGGAAGTGATGGCAGACAGTGACATACAGGTGAGATGAAGGTAGAGGAGGAAGGGATTGCAGACAGTGACATACAGGTGAGATGAAGGTAGAGATGGAAGTGTTTGCAGACAGTGACATACAGGTGAGATGAAGGTAGAGGTGGAAGTGATTGCAGACAGTGACATACAGGTGAGATGAAGGTAGAGGTGGAAGTGATGGCAGACAGTGACATACAGGTGAGATGAAGGTAGAGGAGGAAGTGTTGGCAGACAGTGACATACAGGTGAGATGAAGGTAGAGGTGGAAGTGATTGCAGACAGTGACATACAGGTGAGATGAAGGTAGAGGAGGAAGTGATGGCAGACAGTGACATACAGGTGAGATGAAGGTAGAGGTGGAAGTGTTTGCAGACAGTGACATACAGGTGAGATGAAGGTAGAGGAGGAAGTGATTGCAGACAGTGACATACAGGTAAGATGAAGGTAGAGGTGGAAGTGATTGCAGACAGTGACATACAGGTGAGATGAAGGTAGAGGAGGAAGTGATGGCAGACAGTGACATACAGGTGAGATGAAGGTAGAGGAGGAAGTGATTGCAGACAGTGACATACAGGTGAGATAAAGGTAGAGAAGGAAGTGATAGCAGACAGTGACATACAGGTGAGATGAAGGTAGAGGAGGAAGTGATTGCAGACAGTGACATACAGGTGAGATGAAGGTAGAGAATGAAGTGATTGCAGACAGTGACATACAGGTGGGATGAAGGTAGAGGTGGAAGTGATTGCAGACAGTGACATACAGGTGAGATGAAGGTAGAGGTGGAAGTGATGGCAGACAGTGACATACAGGTGAGATGAAGGTAGAGGTGGAAGTGATTGCAGACAGTGACATACAGGTGAGATGAAGGTAGAGGAGGAAGTGATTGCAGACAGTGACATACAGGTGAGATGAAGGTAGAGGTGGAAGTGATTGCAGACACTGACATACAGGTGAGATGAAGGTAGAGGAGGAAGTGATTGCAGACAGTGACATACAGGTGAGATGAAGGTAGAGGAGGAAGTGATTGCAGACAGTGACATACAGGTGAGATGAAGGTAGAGGAGGAAGTGATGGCAGACAGTGACATACAGGTGAGATGAAGGTAGAGAATGAAGTGATTGCAGACAGTGACATACAGGTGAGATGGAGGTAGAGGAGGAAGTGATTGCAGACAGTGACATACAGGTGAGATGAAGGTAGAGGAGGAAGTGATTGCAGACAGTGACATACAGGTGAGATGAAGGTAGAGGAGTAAGTGATTGCAGACAGTGACATACAGGTGAGATGAAGGTAGAGGTGGAAATGATTGCAGACAGTGACATACAGGTGAGATGAAGGTAGAGGAGGAAGTGATGGCAGACAGTGACATACAGGTGAGATGAAGGTAGAGGTGGAAGTGATTGCAGACAGTGACATACAGGTGAGATGAAGGTAGAGGAGGAAGTGATTGCAGACAGTGACATACAGGTGAGATGAAGGTAGAGGAGGAAGTGATGGCAGACAGTGACATACAGGTGAGATGAAGGTAGAGGTGGAAGTGATGGCAGACAGTGACATACAGGTGAGATGAAGGTAGAGGAGGAAGTGATTGCAGACAGTGACATACAGGTGAGATGAAGGTAGAGAATGAAGTGATTGCAGACAGTGACATACAGGTGAGATGAGGGTAGAGGTGGAAGTGATGGCAGACAGTGACATACAGGTGAGATGAAGGTAGAGGAGGAAGTGATGGCAGACAGTGACATACAGGTGAGATGAAGGTAGAGGAGGAAGTGATGGCAGACAGTGACATACAGGTGAGATGAAGGTAGAGGAGGAAGTGATGGCAGACAGTGACATACAGGTGAGATGAAGGTAGAGGAGGAAGTGATTGCAGACAGTGACATACAGGTGAGATGAAGGTAGAGAATGAAGTGATTGCAGACAGTGACATACAGGTGAGATGAAGGTAGAGAATGAAGTGATGGCAGACAGTGACATACAGGTGAGATGAAGGTAGAGGAGGAAGTGATTGCAGACAGTGACATACAGGTGAGATGAAGGTAGAGGAGGAAGTGATTGCAGACAGTGACATACAGGTGAGATGAAGGTAGAGGAGGAAGTGATTGCAGACAGTGACATACAGGTGAGATGAAGGTAGAGGTGGAAATGATTGCAGACAGTGACATACAGGTGAGATGAAGGTAGAGGTGGAAGTGATTGCAGACAGTGACATACAGGTGAGATGAAGGTAGAGAATGAAGTGATTGCAGACAGTGACATACAGGTGAGATGAAGGTAGAGGTGGAAGTGTTGGCAGACAGTGACATACAGGTGAGATGAAGGTAAAGGAGGAAGTGATTGCAGACAGTGACATACAGGTGAGATGAAGGTATGAGGAAGAAGTGATTGCAGACAGTGACATACAGGTGAGATGAAGGTAGAGGTGGAAGTGATTGCAGACAGTGACATACAGGTGAGATGAAGGTAGAGGAGGAAGTGATTGCAGACAGTGACATACAGGTGAGATGAAGGTAGAGAATGAAGTGATTGCAGACAGTGACATACAGGTGAGATGAAGGTAGAGGAGGAAGTGATGGCAGACAGTGACATACAGGTGAGATGAAGGTAGAGAATGAAGTGATTGCAGACAGTGACATACAGGTGAGATGAAGGTAGAGAATGAAGTGATGGCAGACAGTGACATACAGGTGAGATGAAGGTAGAGGTGGAAGTGATTGCAGACAGTGACATACAGGTGAGATGAAGGTAGAGGTGGAAGTGATGGCAGACAGTGACATACAGATGAGATGAAGGTAGAGAATGAAGTGATTGCAGACAGTGACATACAGGTGAGATGAAGGTAGAGGAAGAAGTTTTGGAAGACAGTGACATACAGGTGAAATGAAGGTAGAGGTGGAAGTGATTGCAGACAGTGACATACAGGTGAGATGTAGGTAGAGGAGGAAGTGATGGCAGACAGTGACATACAGGTGAGATGAAGGTAGAGGAGGAAGTGATGGCAGACAGTGACATACAGGTGAGATGAAGGTAGAGGAGGAAGTGATGGCAGACAGTGACATACAGGTGAGATGAAGGTAGAGGTGGAAGTGATGGCAGACAGTGACATACAGGTGAGATGAAGGTAGAGGAGGAAGTGATGGCAGACAGTGACATACAGGTGAGATGAAGGTAGAGGAGGAAGTGATGGCAGACAGTGACATACAGGTGAGATGAAGGTAGAGGTGGAAGTGATTGCAGACAGTGACATACAGGTGAGATGAAGGTAGAGGTGGAAGTGATTGCAGACAGTGACATACAGGTGAGATGAAGGTAGAGGTGGAAGTGATGGCAGATAGTGACATACAGGTGAGATGAAGGTAGAGGTGGAAGTGATTGCAGACAGTGACATACAGGTGAGATGAAGGTAGAGGTGGAAGTGATGGCAGACAGTGACATACAGGTGAGATGAAGGTAGAGGTGGAAATGATTGCAGACAGTGACATACAGGTGAGATGAAGGTAGAGGAGGAAGTGATGGCAGACAGTGACATACAGGTGAGATGAAGGTAGAGGAGGAAGTGATTGCAGACAGTGACATACAGGTGAGATGAAGGTAGAGGTGGAAGTGATTGCAGACAGTGACATACAGGTGAGATGAAGGTAGAGGAGGAAGTGATTGCAGACAGTGACATACAGGTGAGATGAAGGTAGAGGAGGAAGTGATTGCAGACAGTGACATACAGGTGAGATGAAGGTAGAGGAGGAAGGGATTGCAGACAGTGACATACAGGTGAGATGAAGGTAGAGGTGGAAGTGATTGCAGACAGTGACATACAGGTGAGATGAAGGTAGAGGTGGAAGTGATTGCAGACAGTGACATACAGGTGAGATGAAGGTAGAGGTGGAAGTGATTGCAGACAGTGACATACAGGTGAGATGAAGGTAGAGGAGGAAGTGATTGCAGACAGTGACATACAGGTGAGATGAAGGTAGAGGTGGAAGTGATGGCAGACAGTGACATACAGGTGAGATGAAGGTAGAGGAGGAAGTGATTGCAGACAGTGACATACAGGTGAGATGAAGGTAGAGAATGAAGTGATGGCAGACAGTGACATACAGGTGAGATGAAGGTAGAGGAGGAAGTGATTGCAGACAGTGACATACAGGTGAGATGAAGGTAGAGGAGGAAGTGATGGCAGACAGTGACATACAGGTGAGATGAAGGTAGAGGAGGAAGTGATTGCAGACAGTGACATACAGGTGAGATGAAGGTAGAGGTGGAGGTGATTGCAGACAGTGACATACAGGTGAGATGAAGGTAGAGGAGGAAGTGATTGCAGACAGTGACATACAGGTGAGATGAAGGTAGAGAATGAAGTGATTGCAGACAGTGACATACAGGTGAGATGAAGGTAGAGGTGGAAGTGATTGCAGACAGTGACATACAGGTGAGATGAAGGTAGAGAATGAAGTGATGGCAGACAGTGACATACAGGTGAAATGAAGGTAGAGGAGGAAGTGATTGCAGACAGTGACATACAGGTGGGATGAAGGTAGAGAATGAAGTGATTGCAGACAGTGACATACAGGTAAGATGAAGGTAGAGGAGGAAGTGATTGCAGACAGTGACATACAGGTGAGATGAAGGTAGAGGTGGAAGTGATTGCAGACAGTGACATACAGGTGAGATGAAGGTAGAGGTGGAAGTGATGGCAGACAGTGACATACAGGTGAGATGAAGGTAGAGGAGGAAGTGATGGCAGACAGTGACATACAGGTGAGATGAAGGTAGAGGAGGAAGTGATTGCAGACAGTGACATACAGGTGAGATGAAGGTAGAGGAGGAAGTGATTGCAGACAGTGACATACAGGTGAGATGAAGGTAGAGGTGGAAGTGATGGCAGACAGTGACATACAGGTGAGATGAAGGTAGAGGTGGAAGTGATTGCAGACAGTGACATACAGGTGAGATGAAGGTAGAGGAGGAAGGGATTGCAGACAGTGACATACAGGTGAGATGAAGGTAGAGGTGGAAGTGATGGCAGACAGTGACATACAGATGAGATGAAGGTAGAGGAGGAAGTGATGGCAGACAGTGACATACAGGTGAGATGAAGGTAGAGAATGAAGTGATTGCAGACAGTGACATACAGGTGAGATGAAGGTAGAGAATGAAGTGATGGCAGACAGTGACATACAGGTGAGATGAAGGTAGAGGTGGAAGTGATGGCAGACAGTGACATACAGGTGAGATGAAGGTAGAGGTGGAAATGATTGCAGACAGTGACATACAGGTGAGATGAAGGTAGAGGTGGAAGTGATTGCAGACAGTGACATACAGGTGAGATGAAGGTAGAGGAGGAAGTGATTGCAGACAGTGACATACAGGTGAGATGAAGGTAGAGGAGGAAGTGATTGCAGACAGTGACATACAGGTGAGATGAAGGTAGAGGTGGAAGTGTTGGCAGACAGTGACATACAGGTGAGATGAAGGTAGAGGAGGAAGTGATTGCAGACAGTGACATACAGGTGAGATGAAGGTAGAGGTGGAAGTGATGGCAGACAGTGACATACAGGTGAGATGAAGGTAGAGGTGGAAGTGATTGCAGACAGTGACATACAGGTGAGATGAAGGTAGAGGTGGAAGTGATTGCAGACAGTGACATACAGGTGAGATGAAGGTAGAGGAGGAAGTGATGGCAGACAGTGACATACAGGTGAGATGAAGGTAGAGGAGGAAGTGATTGCAGACAGTGACATACAGGTGAGATGAAGGTAGAGGAGGAAGTGATTGCAGACAGTGACATACAGGTGAGATGAAGGTAGAGGTGGAAGTGATTGCAGACAGTGACATACAGGTGAGATGAAGGTAGAGGTGGAAATGATTGCAGACAGTGACATACAGGTGAGATGAAGGTAGAGAATGAAGTGATTGCAGACAGTGACATACAGGTGAGATGAAGGTAGAGGTGGAAGTGATTGCAGACAGTGACATACAGGTGAGATGAAGGTAGAGGTGGAAATGATTGCAGACAGTGACATACAGGTGAGATGAAGGTAGAGGAGGAAGTGATGGCAGACAGTGACATACAGGTGAGCTGAAGGTAGAGGTGGAAGTGATTGCAGACAGTGACATACAGGTGAGATGAAGGTAGAGGTGGAAGTGATTGCAGACAGTGACATACAGGTGAGATGAAGGTAGAGGTGGAAGTGATTGCAGACAGTGACATACAGGTGAGATGAAGGTAGAGGTGGAAGTGATTGCAGACAGTGACATACAGGTGAGATGAAGGTAGAGGTGGAAGTGATGGCAGACAGTGACATACAGGTGAGATGAAGGTAGAGGTGGAAGTGATGGTAGACAGTGACATACAGGTGAGATGAAGGTAGAGGTGGAAGTGATTGCAGACAGTGACATACAGGTGAGATGAAGGTAGAGGTGGAAGTGATGGCAGACAGTGACATACAGGTGAGATGAAGGTAGAGGAAGAAGTTTTGGAAGACAGTGACATACAGGTGAGATGAACGTAGAGGAGGAAGTGATTGCAGACAGTGACATACAGGTGAGATGAAGGTAGAGGAGGAAGTGATTGCAGACAGTGACATACAGGTGAGATGAAGGTAGAGGAGGAAGTGATTGCAGACAGTGACATACAGGTGAGATGAAGGTAGAGGTGGAAGTGATTGCAGACAGTGACATACAGGTGAGATGAAGGTAGAGGAGGAAGTGATTGCAGACAGTGACATACAGGTGAGATGAAGGTAGAGGTGGAAGTGATTGCAGACAGTGACATACAGGTGAGATGAAGGTAGAGAATGAAGTGATGGCAGACAGTGACATACAGGTGAGATGAAGGTAGAGGTGGAAGTGATGGCAGACAGTGACATACAGGTGAGAGGAAGGTAGAGGAGGAAGTGATTGCAGACAGTGACATACAGGTGAGATGAAGGTAGAGGAGGAAGTGATGGCAGACAGTGACATACAGGTGAGATGAAGGTAGAGGTGGAAGTGATTGCAGACAGTGACATACAGGTGAGATGAAGGTAGAGGTGGAAGTGATTGCAGACACTGACATACAGGTGAGATGAAGGTAGAGGTGGAAATGATTGCAGACAGTGACATACAGGTGAGATGAAGGTAGAGGAGGAAGTGATTGCAGACAGTGACATACAGGTGAGATGAAGGTAGAGAATGAAGTGATGGCAGACAGTGACATACAGGTGAGATGAAGGTAGAGGTGGAAGTGATTGCAGACAGTGACATACAGGTGAGATGAAGGTAGAGGAGGAAGTGATTGCAGACAGTGACATACAGGTGAGATGAAGGTAGAGGTGGAAGTGATGGCAGACAGTGACATACAGGTGAGATGAAGGTAGAGGAGGAAGTGATTGCAGACAGTGACATACAGGTGAGATGAAGGTAGAGGAGGAAGTGATTGCAGACAGTGACATACAGGTGAGATGAAGGTAGAGGAGGAAGTGATTGCAGACAGTGACATACAGGTGAGATGAAGGTAGAGGAGGAAGAGATGGCAGACAGTGACATACAGGTGAGATGAAGGTAGAGAATGAAGTGATTGCAGACAGTGACATACAGGTGAGATGAAGGTAGAGGAGGAAGTGATTGCAGACAGTGACATACAGGTGAGATGAAGGTAGAGAATGAAGTGATTGCAGACAGTGACATACAGGTGAGATGAAGGTAGAGGAGGAAGTGATTGCAGACAGTGACATACAGGTGAGATGAAGGTAGAGAATGAAGTGATGGCAGACAGTGACATACAGGTGAGATGAAGGTAGAGGTGGAAGTGATTGCAGACAGTGACATACAGGTGAGATGAAGGTAGAGGAGGAAGTGATTGCAGACAGTGACATACAGGTGAGATGAAGGTAGAGGAGGAAGTGATGGCAGACAGTGACATACAGGTGAGATGAAGGTAGAGGAAGAAGTTTTGGAAGACAGTGACATACAGGTGAGATGAACGTAGAGGAGGAAGTGATTGCAGACAGTGACATACAGGTGAGATGAAGGTAGAGGAGGAAGTGATTGCAGACAGTGACATACAGGTGAGATGAAGGTAGAGGAGGAAGTGATTGCAGACAGTGACATACAGGTGAGATGAAGGTAGAGGTGGAAGTGATTGCAGACAGTGACATACAGGTGAGATGAAGGTAGAGGAGGAAGTGATTGCAGACAGTGACATACAGGTGAGATGAAGGTAGAGGTGGAAGTGATTGCAGACAGTGACATACAGGTGAGATGAAGGTAGAGAATGAAGTGATGGCAGACAGTGACATACAGGTGAGATGAAGGTAGAGGTGGAAGTGATGGCAGACAGTGACATACAGGTGAGAGGAAGGTAGAGGAGGAAGTGATTGCAGACAGTGACATACAGGTGAGATGAAGGTAGAGGAGGAAGTGATGGCAGACAGTGACATACAGGTGAGATGAAGGTAGAGGTGGAAGTGATTGCAGACAGTGACATACAGGTGAGATGAAGGTAGAGGTGGAAGTGATTGCAGACACTGACATACAGGTGAGATGAAGGTAGAGGTGGAAATGATTGCAGACAGTGACATACAGGTGAGATGAAGGTAGAGGAGGAAGTGATTGCAGACAGTGACATACAGGTGAGATGAAGGTAGAGAATGAAGTGATGGCAGACAGTGACATACAGGTGAGATGAAGGTAGAGGTGGAAGTGATTGCAGACAGTGACATACAGGTGAGATGAAGGTAGAGGAGGAAGTGATTGCAGACAGTGACATACAGGTGAGATGAAGGTAGAGGTGGAAGTGATGGCAGACAGTGACATACAGGTGAGATGAAGGTAGAGGAGGAAGTGATTGCAGACAGTGACATACAGGTGAGATGAAGGTAGAGGAGGAAGTGATTGCAGACAGTGACATACAGGTGAGATGAAGGTAGAGGAGGAAGTGATTGCAGACAGTGACATACAGGTGAGATGAAGGTAGAGGAGGAAGAGATGGCAGACAGTGACATACAGGTGAGATGAAGGTAGAGAATGAAGTGATTGCAGACAGTGACATACAGGTGAGATGAAGGTAGAGGAGGAAGTGATTGCAGACAGTGACATACAGGTGAGATGAAGGTAGAGAATGAAGTGATTGCAGACAGTGACATACAGGTGAGATGAAGGTAGAGGAGGAAGTGATTGCAGACAGTGACATACAGGTGAGATGAAGGTAGAGAATGAAGTGATGGCAGACAGTGACATACAGGTGAGATGAAGGTAGAGGTGGAAGTGATTGCAGACAGTGACATACAGGTGAGATGAAGGTAGAGGAGGAAGTGATTGCAGACAGTGACATACAGGTGAGATGAAGGTAGAGGAGGAAGTGATTGCAGACAGTGACATACAGGTGAGATGAAGGTAGAGGTGGAAGTGATTGCAGACAGTGACATACAGGTGAGATGAAGGTAGAGGAGGAAGTGTTGGCAGACAGTGACATACAGGTGAGATGAAGGTAGAGGAGGAAGTGATGGCAGACAGTGACATACAGGTGAGATGAAGGTAGAGGAGGAAGTGATTGCAGACAGTGACATACAGGTGAGATGAAGGTAGAGGTGGAAGTGATGGCAGACAGTGACATACAGGTGAGATGAAGGTAGAGGAGGAAGTGTTGGCAGACAGTGACATACAGGTGAGATGAAGGTAGAGGAGGAAGTGATGGCAGACAGTGACATACAGGTGAGATGAAGGTAGAGGAGGAAGTGATGGCAGACAGTGACATACAGGTGAGATGAAGGTAGAGGTGGAAGTGATTGCAGACAGTGACATACAGGTGAGATGAAGGTAGAGGAGGAAGTGATGGCAGACAGTGACATACAGGTGAGATGAAGGTAGAGGAGGAAGTGATTGCAGACAGTGACATACAGGTGAGATGAAGGTAGAGAATGAAGTGATTGCAGACAGTGACATACAGGTGAGATGAAGGTAGAGGAGGAAGTGATTGCAGACAGTGACATACAGGTGAGATGAAGGTAGAGGAGGAAGTGATTGCAGACAGTGACATACAGGTGAGATGAAGGTAGAGAATGAAGTGATTGCAGACAGTGACATACAGGTGAGATGAAGGTAGAGAATGAAGTGATTGCAGACAGTGACATACAGGTGAGATGAAGGTAGAGGAGGAAGTGATTGCAGACAGTGACATACAGGTGAGATGAAGGTAGAGGTGGAAGTGATTGCAGACAGTGACATACAGGTGAGATGAAGGTAGAGGAGGAAGTGATGGCAGACAGTGACATACAGGTGAGATGAAGGTAGAGGAGGAAGTGATGGCAGACAGTGACATACAGGTGAGATGAAGGTAGAGGAGGAAGTGATGGCAGACAGTGACATACAGGTGAGATGAAGGTAGAGGAGGAAGTGATTGCAGACAGTGACATACAGGTGAGATGAAGGTAGAGGAGGAAGTGATTGCAGACAGTGACATACAGGTGAGATGAAGGTAGAGGAGGAAGTGATGGCAGACAGTGACATACAGGTGAGATGAAGGTAGAGGAGGAAGTGATTGCAGACAGTGACATACAGGTGAGATGAAGGTAGAGGTGGAAGTGATGGCAGACAGTGACATACAGGTGAGATGAAGGTAGAGGTGGAAGTGATGGCAGACAGTGACATACAGGTGAGATGAAGGTAGAGGAGGAAGTGATTGCAGACAGTGACATACAGGTGAGATGAAGGTAGAGGAGGAAGTGATGGCAGACAGTGACATACAGGTGAGATGAAGGTAGAGAATGAAGTGATTGCAGACAGTGACATACAGGTGAGATGAAGGTAGAGGTGGAAGTGATTGCAGACAGTGACATACAGGTGAGATGAAGGTAGAGGAGGAAGTGATTGCAGACAGTGACATACAGGTGAGATGAAGGTAGAGGAGGAAGAGATGGCAGACAGTGACATACAGGTGAGATGAAGGTAGAGGAGGAAGTGATTGCAGACAGTGACATACAGGTGAGATGAAGGTAGAGGTGGAAGTGATGGCAGACAGTGACATACAGGTGAGATGAAGGTAGAGGAGGAAGTGATTGCAGACAGTGACATACAGGTGAGATGAAGGTAGAGGTGGAAGTGATGGCAGACAGTGACATACAGGTGAGATGAAGGTAGAGAATGAAGTGATTGCAGACAGTGACATACAGGTGAGATGAAGGTAGAGGTGGAAGTGATTGCAGACAGTGACATACAGGTGAGATGAAGGTAGAGGAGGAAGTGTTGGCAGACAGTGACATACAGGTGAGATGAAGGTAGAGGTGGAAGTGATTGCAGACAGTGACATACAGGTGAGATGAAGGTAGAGGTGGAAGTGATTGCAGACAGTGACATACAGGTGAGATGAAGGTAGAGGTCGAAGTGATTGCAGACAGTGACATACAGGTGAGATGAAGGTAGAGGAGGAAGTGATTGCAGACAGTGACATACAGGTGAGATGAAGGTAGAGGTGGAAGTGATTGCAGACAGTGACATACAGGTGAGATGAAGGTAGAGAAGGAAGTGATTGCAGACAGTGACATACAGGTGAGATGAAGGTAGAGGAGGAAGTGATTGCAGACAGTGACATACAGGTGAAATGAAGGTAGAGGTGGAAGTGATGGCAGACAGTGACATACAGGTGAGATGAAGGTAGAGGTGGAAGTGATGGCAGACAGTGACATACAGGTGAAATGAAGGTAGAGAAGGAAGTGATTGCAGACAGTGACATACAGGTGAGATGAAGGTAGAGGAGGAAGTGATTGCAGACAGTGACATACAGGTGAGATGAAGGTAGAGGAGGAAGTGATTGCAGACAGTGACATACAGGTGAAATGAAGGTAGAGAAGGAAGTGATTGCAGACAGTGACATACAGGTGAGATGAAGGTAGAGGTGGAAGTGATGGCAGACAGTGACATACAGGTGAGATGAAGGTAGAGGTGGAAGTGATGGCAGACAGTGACATACAGGTGAAATGAAGGTAGAGAAGGAAGTGATTGCAGACAGTGACATACAGGTGAGATGAAGGTAGAGGAGGAAGTGATTGCAGACAGTGACATACAGGTGAAATGAAGGTAGAGAAGGAAGTGATTGCAGACAGTGACATAGGTGGGATGAAGGTAGAGGTGGAAGTAATTGCAGACAGTGACATACAGGTGAGATGAAGGTAGAGGAGGAAGTGATTGCAGACAGTGACATACAGGTGAGATGAAGGTAGAGAATGAAGTGATTGCAGACAGTGACATACAGGTGAGATGAAGGTAGAGGTGGAAGTGATTGCAGACAGTGACATACAGGTGAGATGAAGGTAGAGGTGGAAGTGATTGCAGACAGTGACATACAGGTGAGATGAAGGTAGAGGAGGAAGTGATTGCAGACAGTGACATACAGGTGAGATGAAGGTAGAGGAGGAAGTGATTGCAGACAGTGACATACAGGTGAGATGAAGGTAGAGGAGGAAGTGATTGCAGACAGTGACATACAGGTGAGATGAAGGTAGAGGAGGAAGTGATTGCAGACAGTGACATACAGGTGAGATGAAGGTAGAGGAGGAAGTGATTGCAGACAGTGACACACAGGTGAGATGAAGGTAGAGGTGGAAGTGATTGCAGACAGTGACATACAGGTGAGATGAAGGTAGAGGAGGAAGTGATGGCAGACAGTGACATACAGGTGAGATGAAGGTAGAGGAGGAAGTGATTGCAGACAGTGACATACAGGTGAGATGAAGGTAGAGGTGGAAGTGATTACAGACAGTGACATACAGGTGAGATGAAGGTAGAGGTGGAAGTGATTGCAGACAGTGACATACAGGTGGGATGAAGGTAGAGGTGGAAGTAATTGCAGACAGTGACATACAGGTGAGATGAAGGTAGAGAAGGAAGTGATTGCAGACAGTGACATACAGGTGAGATGAAGGTAGAGGTGGAAGTGATTGCAGACAGTGACATACAGGTGAGATGAAGGTAGAGGTGGAAGTGTTGGCAGACAGTGACATACAGGTGAGATGAAGGTAGAGGAGGAAGTGATTGCAGACAGTGACATACAGGTGAGATGAAGGTAGAGGAGAAAGTGATTGCAGACAGTGACATACAAGTGAGATGAAGGTAGAGGTGGAAGTGATTGCAGACAGTGACATACAAGTGAGATGAAGGTAGAGGTGGAAGTGATTGCAGACAGTGACATACAGGTGAGATGAAGGTAGAGGTGGAAGTGATGGCAGACAGTGACATACAGGTGAGATGAAGGTAGAGGTGGAAGTGATGGCAGACAGTGACATACAGGTGAGGTGAAGGTAGAGGTGGAAGTGTTGGCAGACAGTGACATACAGGTGAGATGAAGGTAGAGGTGGAAGTGATTGCAGACAGTGACATACAGGTGAGATGAAGGTAGAGGTGGAAATGATTGCAGACAGTGACATACAGGTGAGATGAAGGTAGAGGAGGAAGTGATTGCAGACAGTGACATACAGGTGAGATGAAGGTAGAGGAGGAAGTGATGGCAGACAGTGACATACAGGTGAGATGAAGGTAGAGAATGAAGTGATTGCAGACAGTGACATACAGGTGAGATGAAGGTAGAGGTGGAAGTGATTGCAGACAGTGACATACAGGTGAGATGAAGGTAGAGGAGGAAGTGATGGCAGACAGTGACATACAGGTGAGATGAAGGTAGAGAATGAAGTGATTGCAGACAGTGACATACAGGTGAGATGAAGGTAGAGGAGGAAGTGATTGCAGACAGTGACATACAGGTGAGATGAAGGTAGAGGTGGAAGTGATTGCAGACAGTGACATACAGGTGAGATGAAGGTAGAGAATGAAGTGATTGCAGACAGTGACATACAGGTGAGATGAAGGTAGAGGAGGAAGTGATTGCAGACAGTGACATACAGGTGAGATGAAGGTAGAGGTGGAAGTGATTGCAGACAGTGACATACAGGTGAGATGAAGGTAGAGGTGGAAGTGATGGCAGACAGTGACATACAGGTGAGATGAAGGTAGAGGTGGAAGTGATTGCAGACAGTGACATACAGGTGAGATGAAGGTAGAGGTGGAAGTGATTGCAGACAGTGACATACAGGTGAGATGAAGGTAGAGGAGGAAGTGATTGCAGACAGTGACATACAGGTGAGATGAAGGTAGAGGTGGAAGTGATTGCAGACAGTGACATACAGGTGAGATGAAGGTAGAGGTGGAAGTGATTGCAGACAGTGACATACAGGTGAGATGAAGGTAGAGGAGGAAGTGATTGCAGACAGTGACATACAGGTGAGATGAAGGTAGAGGAGGAAGTGATTGCAGACAGTGACATACAGGTGAGATGAAGGTAGAGGAGGAAGTGATTGCAGACAGTGACATACAGGTGAGATGAAGGTAGAGGAGGAAGTGATTGCAGACAGTGACATACAGGTGAGATGAAGGTAGAGAATGAAGTGATTGCAGACAGTGACATACAGGTGAGATGAAGGTAGAGGAGGAAGTGATGGCAGACAGTGACATACAGGTGAGATGAAGGTAGAGGAGGAAGTGATGGCAGACAGTGACATACAGGTGAGATGAAGGTAGAGGAGGAAGTGATTGCAGACAGTGACATACAGGTGAGATGAAGGTAGAGAATGAAGTGATTGCAGACAGTGACATACAGGTGAGATGAAGGTAGAGGAGGAAGTGATTGCAGACAGTGACATACAGGTGAGATGAAGGTAGAGAATGAAGTGATTGCAGACAGTGACATACAGGTGAGATGAAGGTAGAGGTGGAAGTGATTGCAGACAGTGACATACAGGTGAGATGAAGGTAGAGGAGGAAGTGATGGCAGACAGTGACATACAGGTGAGATGAAGGTAGAGGAGGAAGTGATGGCAGACAGTGACATACAGGTGAGATGAAGGTAGAGGTGGAAGTGATTGCAGACAGTGACATACAGGTGAGGTGAAGGTAGAGGTGGAAGTGTTGGCAGACAGTGACATACAGGTGAGATGAAGGTAGAGGTGGAAGTGATTGCAGACAGTGACATACAGATGAGATGAAGGTAGAGGAGGAAGTGATTGCAGACAGTGACATACAGGTGAGATGAAGGTAGAGGTGGAAGTGATGGCAGACAGTGACATACAGGTGAGATGAAGGTAGAGGTGGAAGTGATTGCAGACAGTGACATACAGGTGAGATGAAGGTAGAGGAGGAAGTGATTGCAGACAGTGACATACAGGTGAGATGAAGGTAGAGGAGGAAGTGATTGCAGACAGTGACATACAGGTGAGATGAAGGTAGAGAATGAAGTGATTGCAGACAGTGACATACAGGTGAGATGAAGGTAGAGGAGGAAGTGATGGCAGACAGTGACATACAGGTGAGATGAAGGTAGAGGAGGAAGTGATGGCAGACAGTGACATACAGGTGAGATGAAGGTAGAGGTGGAAGTGATTGCAGACAGTGACATACAGGTGAGATGAAGGTAGAGGAGGAAGTGATTGCAGACAGTGACATGCAGGTGAGATGAAGGTAGAGAATGAAGTGATTGCAGACAGTGACATACAGGTGAGATGAAGGTAGAGGTGGAAGTGATTGCAGACAGTGACATACAGGTGAGATGAAGGTAGAGGTGGAAGTGATTGCAGACAGTGACATACAGGTGAGATGAAGGTAGAGGAGGAAGTGATTGCAGACAGTGACATACAGGTGAGATGAAGGTAGAGAATGAAGTGATTGCAGACAGTGACATACAGGTGAGATGAAGGTAGAGGAGGAAGTGATGGCAGACAGTGACATACAGGTGAGATGAAGGTAGAGGAGGAAGTGATGGCAGACAGTGACATACAGGTGAGATGAAGGTAGAGGTGGAAGTGATTGCAGACAGTGACATACAGGTGAGATGAAGGTAGAGGAGGAAGTGATTGCAGACAGTGACATACAGGTGAGATGAAGGTAGAGGAGGAAGTGATTGCAGACAGTGACATACAGGTGAGATGAAGGTAGAGGTGGAAGTGATTGCAGACAGTGACATACAGGTGAGATGAAGGTAGAGGTGGAAATGATTGCAGACAGTGACATACAGGTGAGATGAAGGTAGAGAATGAAGTGATTGCAGACAGTGACATACAGGTGAGATGAAGGTAGAGGTGGAAGTGATTGCAGACAGTGACATACAGGTGAGATGAAGGTAGAGGTGGAAATGATTGCAGACAGTGACATACAGGTGAGATGAAGGTAGAGGAGGAAGTGATGGCAGACAGTGACATACAGGTGAGATGAAGGTAGAGGTGGAAGTGATTGCAGACAGTGACATACAGGTGAGATGAAGGTAGAGGTGGAAGTGATTGCAGACAGTGACATACAGGTGAGATGAAGGTAGAGGTGGAAGTGATTGCAGACAGTGACATACAGGTGAGATGAAGGTAGAGGTGGAAGTGATTGCAGACAGTGACATACAGGTGAGATGAAGGTAGAGGTGGAAGTGATTGCAGACAGTGACATACAGGTGAGATGAAGGTAGAGGAGGAAGTGATGGCAGACAGTGACATACAGGTGAGATGAAGGTAGAGGTGGAAGTGATTGCAGACAGTGACATACAGGTGAGATGAAGGTAGAGGTGGAAGTGATTGCAGACAGTGACATACAGGTGAGATGAAGGTAGAGGTGGAAGTGATTGCAGACAGTGACATACAGGTGAGATGAAGGTAGAGGAGGAAGTGATTGCAGACAGTGACATACAGGTGAGATGAAGGTAGAGAATGAAGTGATTGCAGACAGTGACATACAGGTGAGATGAAGGTAGAGGAGGAAGTGATTGCAGACAGTGACATACAGGTGAGATGAAGGTAGAGGAGGAAGTGATGGCAGACAGTGACATACAGGTGAGATGAAGGTAGAGGTGGAAGTGATTGCAGACAGTGACATACAGGTGAGATGAAGGTAGAGGAGGAAGAGATGGCAGACAGTGACATACAGGTGAGATGAAGGTAGAGGAGGAAGTGATTGCAGACAGTGACATACAGGTGAGATGAAGGTAGAGGAGGAAGTGATTGCAGACAGTGACATACAGGTGAGATGAAGGTAGAGAATGAAGTGATTGCAGACAGTGACATACAGGTGAGATGAAGGTAGAGGTGGAAGTGATTGCAGACAGTGACATACAGGTGAGATGAAGGTAGAGGTGGAAGTGATTGCAGACAGTGACATACAGGTGAGATGAAGGTAGAGGAGGAAGTGATTGCAGACAGTGACATACAGGTGAGATGAAGGTAGAGGTGGAAGTGATTGCAGACAGTGACATACAGGTGAGATGAAGGTAGAGGAGGAAGTGATTGCAGACAGTGACATACAGGTGAGATGAAGGTAGAGAATGAAGTGATTGCAGACAGTGACATACAGGTGAGATGAAGGTAGAGGAGGAAGTGATTGCAGACAGTGACATACAGGTGAGATGAAGGTAGAGGAGGAAGTGATGGCAGACAGTGACATACAGGTGAGATGAAGGTAGAGGTGGAAGTGATTGCAGACAGTGACATACAGGTGAGATGAAGGTAGAGGAGGAAGAGATGGCAGACAGTGACATACAGGTGAGATGAAGGTAGAGGAGGAAGTGATTGCAGACAGTGACATACAGGTGAGATGAAGGTAGAGGAGGAAGTGATTGCAGACAGTGACATACAGGTGAGATGAAGGTAGAGAATGAAGTGATTGCAGACAGTGACATACAGGTGAGATGAAGGTAGAGGTGGAAGTGATTGCAGACAGTGACATACAGGTGAGATGAAGGTAGAGGAGGAAGTGATGGCAGACAGTGACATACAGGTGAGATGAAGGTAGAGGAGGAAGTGATTGCAGACAGTGACATACAGGTGAGATGAAAGTAGAGGTGGAAGTGATTGCAGACAGTGACATACAGGTGAGATGAAGGTAGAGGTGGAAGTGATTGCAGACAGTGACATACAGGTGAGATGAAGGTAGAGGAGGAAGTGATGGCAGACAGTGACATACAGGTGAGATGAAGGTAGAGGTGGAAGTGATTGCAAACAGTGACATACAGGTGAGATGAAGGTAGAGGAGGAAGTGATTGCAGACAGTGACATACAGGTGAGATGAAGGTAGAGGTGGAAGTGATGGCAGACAGTGACATACAGGTGAAATGAAGGTAGAGAAGGAAGTGATTGCAGACAGTGACATACAGGTGAGATGAAGGTAGAGGTGGAAGTGATTGCAGACAGTGACATACAGGTGAGATGAAGGTAGAGGAGGAAGTGATTGCAGACAGTGACATACAGGTGAGATGAAGGTAGAGGAGGAAGTGATTGCAGACAGTGACATACAGGTGAGATGAAGGTAGAGGTGGAAGTGATTGCAGACACTGACATACAGGTGAGATGAAGGTAGAGGTGGAAGTGATTGCAGACAGTGACATACAGGTGAGAGGAAGGTAGAGGTGGAAGTGATTGCAGACAGTGACATACAGGTGAGATGAAGGTAGAGGAGGAAGTGATTGCAGACAGTGACATACAGGTGAGATGAAGGTAGAGGAGGAAGTGATTGCAGACAGTGACATACAGGTGAGATGAAGGTAGAGGTGGCAGTGATTGCAGACAGTGACATACAGGTGAGATGAAGGTAGAGGTGGAAGTGATGGCAGACAGTGACATACAGGTGAGATGAAGGTAGAGGAGGAAGTGATTGCAGACAGTGACATACAGGTGAGATGAAGGTAGAGGAGGAAGTGATTGCAGACAGTGACATACAGGTGAGATGAAGGTAGAGGTGGAAGTGTTGGCAGACAGTGACATACAGGTGAGATGAAGGTAGAGGTGGAAGTGATTGCAGACAGTGACATACAGGTGAGATGAAGGTAGAGGAAGAAGTGATTGCAGACAGTGACATACAGGTGAGATGAAGGTAGAGAATGAAGTGATTGCAGACAGTGACATACAGGTGAGATGAAGGTAGAGGAAGAAGTGATTGCAGACAGTGACATACAGGTGAGATGAAGGTAGAGAATGAAGTGATTGCAGACAGTGACATACAGGTGAGATGAAGGTAGAGGAAGAAGTTTTGGAAGACAGTGACATACAGGTGAGATGAAGGTAGAGGAGGAAGTGATTGCAGACAGTGACATACAGGTGAGATGAAGGTAGAGGTGGAAGTGATTGCAGACAGTAACATACAGGTGAGATGAAGGTAGAGGTGGAAGTGATTGCAGACAGTAACATACAGGTGAGATGAAGGTAGAGGTGGAAGTGATTGCAGACAGTAACATACAGGTGAGATGAAGGTAGAGGTGGAAGTGATTGCAGACAGTAACATACAGGTGAGATGAAGGTAGAGGTGGAAGTGATTGCAGACAGTAACATACAGGTGAGATGAAGGTAGAGGTGGAAGTGATTGCAGACAGTAACATACAGGTGAGATGAAGGTAGAGGAGGAAGTGATTGCAGACAGTAACATACAGGTGAGATGAAGGTAGAGGAGGAAGCATTGACAGTGACATACAAGTTGTAATATTCGGAGGAGCGTAAGAATCATTCAGGTAGACGTTGGTGGGTTTGGCCACTTTCAGGTAGACGATATCCGATGTGTTCTTTAGTGCCGCCACTGCATCCTCGTGCATCACATCCTCCAAACTGACATGATTCACCTACAAGACAACACAGGGTTAAAAGAAAACGCCAGCATAAAGTCATCACAGACCTACAAAAGTCTTGCAGCAGCCATTTTGGTATTGATAGTAGACTGGCATATAAAACACATATTATACTGTATATAGACTATATATCTCAGACTTACTGGGAGATTCAGTCACCTGCCTACTATATAGCAACATCACCATTTCAGAAACCTGAAGGACCAGTTCAAATTTCTCTGTCTTCCCTTTGCTGACACTCAGAAGGCCACAAATAAAGGAGGAGAATGAAGAAGAAGAAGAAGAGGGAAGAGGGTGGAAAAGCTAAGGAGGGATAAGAACAAGAACTATTGGGGGAGGTGAGAGAGATGGGGGTGTGGACAACAGGTGAGATGAAGGTATCGAAGGAAACACAGGTGACATACAGGTGAGAGGGTAGAGAAGGAAACACAGGTGACATACAGGTGAGAGGGAAACACAGGTGACATACAGGTGAGAGGGTAGAGAGGAAACACAGGTGACATACAGGTGAAAGGATAGAGAAGGAAACACAGGTGACATACAGGTGAGAGAGGGTAGAGAAGGAAACACAGGTGACATACAGGTGAAAAGGAAACACAGGTGACATACAGGTGAGAGGGTAGAGAAGGAAACACAGGTGACATACAGGTGAGAGGGTAGAGAAGGAAACACAGGTGACATACAGGTGAGAAGGAAACACAGGTGACATACAGGTGAGAGGGTTAGAGAAGGAAACACAGGTGACATACAGGTGAAAGGATAGAGAAGGAAACACAGGTGACATACAGGTGAGAGGGTAGAGAAGGAAACACAGGTGACATACAGGTGAAAAGGAAACACAGGTGACATACAGGTGAGAGGGTAGAGAAGGAAACACAGGTGACATACAGGTGAGAGGGTAGAGAAGGAAACACAGGTGACATACAGGTGAGAAGAAAACACAGGTGACATACAGGTGAGAGGGTAGAGAAGGAAACACTGGTGACATACAGGTGAGATGAAGGTAGAGAAGGAAACACAGGTGACATACAGGTGAGATGAAGGTAGAGAAGGAAACACAGGTGACATACAGGTGAGATGAAGGTAGAATGAAACACAGGTGACATACAGGTGAGATGAAGGCAGAGAAGGAACACAGGTGACATACAGGTGAGATGAAGGTAGAGATAGAAACACGGTGACATACAGGTGAGATGAAGTTAGAGAAGGAAACACAGGTGACATACAGGTGAGATGAAGGTAGAGAAGGAAACACAAGTGACATACAGGTGAGATGAGGTAGAGAATGAACACAAGGTGACATACAGGTGAGATGAAGGTAGAGAATGAAACACAGGTGACATACAGGTGAGATGAAGGTAGAGAAGGAAACACAGGTGACATACAGGTGAGATGAAGGTAGAGAATGAAACACAGGTGACATACAGGTGAGATGAAGGTAGAGAAGGAAACACAAGTGACATACAGGTGAGATGAAGGTAGAGAATGAAACACAGAGTGACATACAGGTGAGATGAAGGTAGAGAATGAAACACAGGTGACATACAGTGAGATGAAGGTAGAGAAGGAAACACAGGTGACATACAGGTGAGATGAAGGTAGAGAAGGTAACACAAGTGACATACAGGTGAGATGAAGGGTAGAGAATGAAACACAGGTGACATACAGGTGAGATGAAGGTAGAGAATGAAACACAGGTGACATACAGGTGAGATGAAGGTAGAGAAGGAAACACAGGTGACATACAGGTGAGATGAAGGTAGAGAATGAAACACAGGGTGACATACAGGTGAGATGAAGGTAGAGAATGAAACACAGGTGACATACAGGTGAGATGAAGTAGAGAATGAAACACAGGTGACATACAGGTGAGATGAAGTTAGAGAAGGAAACACAGGTGACATACAGTGAGATGAGGGTAGAGAAGAAACACAGGTGACATACAGGTGAGATGAGGTAGAGAAGGAAACACAGGTGACATACAGGTGAGAGGGTAGAGAAGGAAACACAGGTGACATACAGGTGAGAGAGTAGAGAAGGAACACAGGTGACATACAGGTGAGATGAGAGTAGAGAGAAACACAGGTGACATACTGTGAGAGGATAGAGAAGGAAACACAGGTGACATACAGGTGAGAGGGTAGAGAAGGAAACACAGGTGACATACAGTGAGAGGGTAGAGAAGGAAACACAGGTGACATACAGGTGAGAGGTAGAGAAGGAAACACAGGTGACATACAGGTGATGAGGGGTAGAGAAGACACACAGGTGACATACAGGTGAGATAAGGGTAGTGAAAGAAACACAGGTGACATACAGGTGAGAGGGTAGAGAAGGAAACACAGGTGACATACAGGTGAGAGGGTAGAGAAGGAAACACAGGTGACATACAGGTGAGATGGTAGAGAAGGAAACACAGGTACATACAGGTGAGATGAAGGTAGAGAAGGAAACACAGGTGACATACAGGTGAGATGAAGGTAGAGAAGGAACACAAGTGACATACAGGTGAGATGAAGGTAGAGAAGGAAACACAGGTGACATACAGGTGAGATGAGGGTAGAGAATGAAACACAGGTGACATACAGGTGAGATGAAGGTAGAGAAGGAAACACAGGTGACATAGAGGTGAGATGAAGGTAGAGAAGGAAACACAGGTGACATACAGGTGAGATGAAGGTAGAGAATGAAACACAGGTGACATACAGGTGAGATGAAGGTAGAGAAGGAAACACAAGTGACATACAGGTGAGATGAAGGTAGAGAATGAAACACAGGTGACATACAGGTGAGATGAAGGTAGAGAATGAAACACAGGTGACATACAGGTGAGATGAAGGTAGAGAAGGAACCAGGTGACAGTGACATACAGGTGAGATGAAGGTAGAGAAGGAAACACAGGTGACATACAGGTGAGATGAGGTAGAGAATGAAACACAGGTGACATACAGGTGAGATGAAGGTAGAGAAGGAAACACAGGTGACATACAGGTGAGATGAAGGTAGAGAAGGAAACACAGGTGACATACAGATGAGATGAAGGTAGAATGAAACACAGGTAACATACAGGTGAGATGAAGGTAGAGAAGGAAACACAAGTGACATACAGGTGAGATGAAGGTAGAGAATGAAACACAGGTGACATACAGGTGAGATGAAGGTAGAGAATGAAACACAGGTGACAGTGAATGAGTAGAAGAAGGAAACACAGGTGACATACAGGTGAGATGAGGGTAGAGAAGGAAACACAGGTGACATACAGGTGAGAGGGTAGAGAAGGAAACACAGGTGACATACAGGTGAGAGGGTAGAGAAGGAAACACAGGTGACATACAGGTGAGATGAGAGTAGAGAAAGAACACAGGTGACATACAGGTGAGAGGATAGAGAAGGAAACACAGGTGACATACAGGTGAGAGGGTAGAGAAGGAAACACAGGTGACATACAGTGAGAGGGTAGAGAAGGAAACACAGGTGACATACAGGTGAGAGGGTAGAGAAGGAAACACAGTGACATACAGGTGAGATGAGGTAAGAAAGACACAGGTGACATACAGGTGAGATAAGGGTAGTGAAGAAACACAGGTGACATACAGGTGAGAGGGTAGAGAAGGAAACACAGGTGACATACAGGTGAGAGGGTAGAGAAGGAAACACAGGTGACATACAGGTGAGATGGTAGAGAAGGAAACACAGGTGACATACAGGTGAGAGGGTAGAGAAGGAAACACAGGTGACATACAGGTGAGATGAAGGTAGAGAAGGAAACACAGGTGACATACAGGTGAGATGAAGGTAGAGAAGGAAACACAGGTGACATAGCTGAGAGGGTAGAGAAGGAAACACAGGTGACATACAGGTGAGAGGGTAGGAATGAAACACAGGTGAAAGATAGAGAAGGAAACACAGGTGACATACAGGTGAAAGGATAGAGAAGGAAACACAGGTGACATACAGGTGAGAGGGTAGAAGGAAACACAGGTGACATACAGGTGAGAGAGTAGAGAAGGAAACACAGGTGACATACAGTGAGAGGGTAGAGAAAGAAATACAGGTGAGAGGGTAGAGAAGGAAACACAGGTGACATACAGGTGAGAGGGTAGAGAATGAAACACAGGTGAAAGGATAGAGAAGGAAACACAGGTGACATACAGGTGAAAGGATAGAAGGAAACACAGGTGACATACAGGTGAGAGGGTAGAGAAGGAAACACAGGTGACATACAGGTGAGAGAGTAGAGAAGGAAACACAGTGACATACAGGTGAGAGGGTAGAGAAAGAAATACAGGTGACATAAAGGTGAGATGAAGGTAGAGAAGGAAACACAGGTGACAAATAGGTGAGATGAAGGTAGAGAAGGAAACACAGGTGTCATACAGGTGAGATGAAGTAGAGAAGGAACACAGGTGACATACAGGTGAGAGGGTAGAGAAGGAAACACAGTGACATACAGTGAGAGCGTAGAGAGGAAACACAGGTGACATACAGGTGAGAGCGTAGAGAAGGAAACACAGGTGAGATGAAGGTAGAGAAGGACATACAGTGAGATACAAGTGAGATGAATCTATAGAAGGAAACACAGGTGACATACAGGTGAGAGGGTAGAGAGGAAACACAGGTGACATACAGTGAGAGCGTAGAGAAGGAAACACGGGTGACATACAGTGAGATGAGTAGAGAAGGAAACATAGGTGATATACAGGTGAGAGGGTAGAGAAGGAAACACAGGTGACATACAGGTGAGAAGGAAACACAGGTGACATACAGGTGACATAGAGGTGAGAAGGAAACACAGGTGACATACAGGTGACATAGAGTTGAGAAGGAAACACAGGTGACATACAGGTGAGAAGGAAACACAGGTGACATACAGGTGACATACGAGGTGAGAAGGAAACACAGGTGACATACAGGTGACATACGAGGTGAGAAGGAAACACAGGTGACATACAGGTGACATAGAGGTGAGAAGGAAACAGAGGTGACATACAGGTGACATAGAGGTGAGAAGGAAACACAGGTGACATAGAAGAACAGGTGACATACAGGTGACATAGAGGTGAGAAGGAAACAGAGGTGACATACAGGTGACATAGAGGTGAGAAGGAAACACAGGTGACATACAGGTGACATAGAGGTGAGAAGGAACACAGGTGACATACAGGTGACATAGAGGTGAGAAGGAAACAGCAGGTGACATACAGGTGACATAGAGGTGAGAAGGAAACACAGGTGACATACAGGTGACATAGAGGTGAGAAGAAACACAGGTGACATACAGGTGACATAGAGGTGAGAAGGAAACAGCAGGTGACATACAGGTGACATAGAGGTGAGAAGGAAACACAGGTGACATACAGGTGACATAGAGGTGAGAAGGAAACAAGGTGACATACAGGTGACATAGAGGTGAGAAGGAAACACAGGTGACATACAGGTGACATAGAGGTGAGAAGGAAACACAGGTGACATACAGGTGACATAGAGGTGAGAAGGAAACACAGGTGACATAAGGTGACATAGAGGTGATAAGGAAACACAGGTGACTAGGGTCAGGTGACATAGAGGTGAGAAGGAAACACAGGTGACATACAGGTGACATAGAGGTGAGAAGGAAACACAGGTGACATACAGGTGACATAGAGGTGAGAAGGAAACACAGGTGACATACAGGTGAGAAGGAACACAGGTGACATACAGGGACATAGAGGTTAGGGATGAGCTTCGAGTTCGAGTCTAACATTGCTGTTTGCCGAACAGCGAACAATTGTGGTGTTCGCTGCAAATTCAGAAAGCCGTGGAACACCCTGTAAAAGTCTATGGGAGAAATCTAAAGTGCTAATTATAAAGGCTTATATGCAAGTTATTGTCTTAAAAAGTGTTTGGGGACCCGGGTTCTGCCCCAGGGGACATGTATCAATGCAAAAGAAGTTTTAAAAATGGACGTTTTTTCGGGAGATGTGATTTTAATAATGCTTAAAGTGAAACAATAAAAGTGAAATATTCCTTTAAATTTCGTACCTGGGGGGGGGGGGGGGTGTGTATAGTATGCCTGTAAAGTGGCGCTTGTTTCCCGTGCTTAGAACTGTCCCTGCACAAAGTGTCATTTCTGAAGGCTCCCGGCAATACGTACAAAAGTCATTGATAAAAAAAAAAAATGCGTGGGTGTCCCCCCAAATTCAATTACCAGTCCCTTCAGGTAATTAGGGAACCCTGCCGCAAATTTTAAAAAAAATGCGTGGGGTTCCCCCAAATATCCATACCAAGCCCTTCAGGTCTGGTATGGATTTTAAGGGGAATTCCACCCCAAATAAAAAAAAATGGCATGGAGTTCCCCCAAAAATCCATGCCAGACCCTTATCCGAGCACGCAACCTGACAGGCCGCAGGAAAAGAGGGGGGACGAGCGCCCCCCCTCCTGAACCGTACCAGGCCACATGCCCTCAACATGGGAGGATGTCCCCATGTTGATGGGGACAAGGCCTCATCCCTACAACCCTTGCCCGGTGGTTGTGGGGGTCTGCGGGCAGGGGGCTTATCGGAATCTGGAAGACCCCTTTAACAAAGGGGACCCCCAGATCCCAGCCCCCCCCTATGTGAATTGGTAAGGGGTACATTGTACCCCTACCATTTCACAAAGAAAGTGTAAAAAAAAGGAAAAAAAAACACACAGACACCTTTGAAAGGTCCTTTATTAAAAATAAAAAATAAAACACATTGCAGCGATGTAATTCAATGTGCCGCGGCGATCCCGATGTCCAGCGCTGCAGTCTCCACTTGAAACGTCATTGGCTGAGGGGACCTACACTGCGGAGGAAGTTCCCCATCAGGTCCGCCCAGCCAATGACGTAGGCAGGGTCTGAGGTACGAGGGGGCGGGGGGCGGGGGCGTCCTCGTATGTCATACCCCGCCTACCTCATTGGCTAAGCGGACCAGATGGGGAACTTCCTCTTCAGTGTAAAAAATGAATAGACCCGCCCTTCTCACGTTCCCCATTGGATTACATCGCTGGAATGTGTTTTTTTTTTTTTTAATAAAGGACTTTTCCAAAGTGTTTGTGTGTTTTTTTTTCCTTTTTTTTACACTTTCTTCGTGAAATGGTAGGGGTACAATGTACCCCTTACCAATTCACATAGGGGGGGCTGGGATCTGGGGGTCCACTTTGTAAAGGGGTCTTCCAGATTCCGATAAGCCCCCTGCCCGCAGACCCCACAACCACCGGGCAAGGGTTGTAGGGATGAGGCCCTTGTCCCCATCAACATGGGGACATCCTCCCCATGTTGAGGGCATGTGGCTTGGTACGGTTCAGGAGGGGGGGCGCTCTCTCGTCCCCCCTCTTTTCCTGTGGCCTGCCAGGTTGCTTGCTCGGATAAGGGGTCTGGTATGGATTTTTGGGGGAACTCCACGCCATTTTTTTTTTAAATTTGGGGTGGAGTTCCCCTTAAAATCCATACCAGACCTGAAGGGACTGGTAATTGAATTTGGGGGGACCCCCACGCATTTTTTTTTTTATCAATGACTTTTCTCTGTATTGCCGGGAGCTGACAATTCATTAACCACTTAACGACCGCTCACTGTACATATACGTCGGCAGAATGGCACCGACAGGCACATCATGTACAGTGTACGTGATTGCCTTTGTATAGTTGGGGGGTCCAATCGGACCCCCCTTCTATAAAGTGAGCGGTCGTTATCTGTTGGGGAGTGATCCGGGTTGAGGGACGGCCGTTCGATTCCGGCCACCCCCCCGCGATCGCTCCCAGCGAATGAGAGAGCTTCCCTGCCTGTGTAATGTTTACATAGGCAGAGGAAGTGATGTCATCTCTCATGCGGCGCTCACATATACCGAGCGCCGTACAAGAGAAGACATACAGGTTAGTGCATAAACAGTACACTGACACCAGGACACATAGGTACATAAATTGCCCCCCCAGATCGCCCCCAGTCACAGTGTCACTGATTGCAGTGACCATTTATTTACTGATCACTGCAATCAGTGACATTTGTGACTGTAAAAGTGTCACTACAGTTAGTTTTAGGTCCAGTGTAGCCCCCCTAACCCCCCCCAATAAAGGTTTAACCCCCTTGATCGCCCCTCAGGTAACCCTTTCACCCCTATCACCACTGTCGCTAAGCAATCGTTTTTCTGATCACTGTCTTAGTGTCGGTGATGCCGATAGGTAGCCAGTTATTTTTTAGGTTCGCCGCAGGTTTTTATAGCGTCAGGTACCCCCATATATTACCTAATAAAGGTTTAACCCCCTTGATCGCCCCCCAGGGTAACCCTTTCACCCCCTATCACCACTGTCACTAAGCGATCGTTTTTCTGATCGCTGTCTTATTGTCGGTGATGCCGATAGGTAGCCAGTTATTTTTTTTAGGTTCGCCGCAGGTTTTTATAGCGTCAGGTACCCCCATATATTACCTAATAAAGGTTTAACCCCTTGATCGCCCCCCAGGGTAACCCTTTCACCCCCTATCACCACTGTCACTAAGCGATCGTTTTTCTGATCGCTGTCTATTGTCGGTGATGCCGATAGGTAGCCAGTTATTTTTTTTTAGGTTCGCGCAGGTTTTTATAGCGTCAGGTACCCCATATATTACCTAATAAAGGTTTAACCCCCTTGATCGCCCCCCAGGTAACCCTTTCACCCCCTATCACACTGTCACTAAGCGATCGTTTTTCTGATCGCTGTCTTATTGTCGGTGATGCCGATAGGTAGCCAGTTATTTTTTTTTAGGTTCGCCGCAGGTTTTTATAGCGTCAGGTACCCCCATATATTATCTAATAAAGGTTTTAACCCCCTAATTGCCCTAGTTAACCCTGTGTCACACCCAGGCAGCGTCAGGTTAGTGCCAGTAACGCTAACACCCAAGCGTGAAGCATACACCCCCCTTATTGATCTCTTCAGATACTATACCACTATCTGTTCTGATCAGATCTATACTAGCGTCCCCAGCAATTTAGGTTCCCAAAAACGCAGTGTTAGCGGGATCAGCCCAGATACCTGCTAGCACCTGCGTTTTGCCCCTCCGTCCAGCCCAGGCCACCCAAGTGCAGTATCGATCGATCACTGTCACTTACAAACACAACACACATAACTGCAGCGTTCGCAGAGACAGGCTGATCCCTGCGACTCCAGTGCTGTAGGAGGTGATTTCACCACCACAGGTAAAAAAAAAAAAGCATATAGCCCAAGCATTGGGACAGCAGGGGCGGAGGGGCGGAGGAGCGGAGGAGCGGATGGGCGGAGGAGCGATTTTGCTCCTAATGCCGCGTACATACGGTCAAAATTCCGACAGAGGCTTGCCCGTGGAAAAGTCCGACCATGTGTGTGCTCGGCATAACTTTTGAGGGAGGATGCCCCCATGCTTCGGCATATATAAATGGTGCATGTATGCCCGTCATTAGAAGTGGGTGGATGAAGGGCGGTATTCTAATGGTGGGCATACCCACCGATCAATCTCTTTTTTTGTTCAGCCAACAGGCTGCATGAAAAAAAAGATTACAATACATGTCCAACAAGGACCAGCAATGTACTGGTATGTTGCTGGACTTTGAATGTTTATACCGAATGATGCCTGTGGGTTTAGGTATCATCTTGGTATCATTCTTTTCAGCCAGCGGGCTTTCATGTAAAAGCAATCCTAGTGGCTAATTAGCCTCTGGACTGCTTTTACAAGCAGTGGGAGGGAATGTCCCCCCCCGGATATAAAAAGCGACATTGGGAAATTGGGAAAGCATTTTATCACACCGATCTGGTGTGGTCAGATGCTTGAGGGCAGAGGAAAGATCTAGGGTCTAGAAGACCCCAGTTTTTTTCAAAAAAGAGTACCTGTCATTACTATTGCTATCTTAGGGGATATTTACATTCCCTGAGATAACAATAAAAGTGATAAAAAAAAATATGGAAGGAACAGTTTAAAAATAAAATAAAAAAGCAAAATTAATAATAAAAAAAAAAAAAAAAGCGCCCCTGTCCTGCCCTGCTCTTGCCCAATGCGAACGCAAGCGTCGGTCTGGCGTCATATGTAAACAGCAATTGCACCATGCATGTGAGGTATCACCGCGAAGGTCAGATCGAGGGCAGTAATTTTAGCAGTAGACCTCCTCTGTAAATCTAACGGGGTAACCTGTAAAGGCTTTTAAAGGCTTTTAAAAATG